>SJYV01050945.1:1700846-1730499 GCA_006410875.1 Neotragus pygmaeus
ATACCTGTGACCTGAGTACTTGATCATCCAGCATCACGAGGCATCGCCAAGTTAGACTCCAGGCAGCAACATCTTTGCAGCGTTCCTCCGCTCCTGCTGACCTGTGCCACTACACTCCAGCTCTGCTTGTAGCTTTGTCAGGTCTCTTTCTTTTAATTCTCTTTTCTGTTTTTGATTTTGGTGTGAATTTTGTGGACATTTGGCAGGAGTTTTGGTTGGATTAGGAGAAACTCGTGATGCTAGTATTGAATAAAACCTGGAAGTCTGATGTTGGCATACTGGTTGCTAAAAAGAAATTTCATCTTCACTTATCAGTATTCTTGGCCTTTTAAAGTTGCTGTTAGTTTCTCTATAATGAGCACAGATGATGGCATTATCCTTACAACTGTTACAGTCTTGCAGTAAAATGTCTTTTAGGTTTCCTGTCAAAATTATATTTTTCACCATGAGAGGAATTTTGTTGTGAAATTCTGGAGAAAACATCACTTCTCTTTGTAATTTACTGTATTTGTATGAATTTTTAAGTCTACAGCATATGTCCTTAGTTGGTATTTTGCTCCTGTCAACAGCATTAGAAAAGAAAAGAGAGGAAGAAATGGGCTTGGGTCATTTCTATTGTATGAAGAGGATTTATTTATTAAATTAGTATACTGTCTATCACAGAGTGATGAGAACAATGTAGCTTAGATTTTGCTTCCTCCACCAGATTATTTGAATCACACAGAGTGGCAGGTGGAGGGAAAATTGAGAGTAAAGAGAGTTGTGTTTTTCTCATTTTCCTTGAGTTCAACTCTTACTATTAATGAAGAGAGAACTTCCATTTGTTTTCAAGCTGTTGTCATGACTGTGGCAGTCAGTGACTTGGTTGTCAAGACCTTTTGCTGTGTTTTGTTATGGAACACAGCAAGTAAAAAGCATCATGCAGGGGCCAGGCATAAGGCTCACTACTCTGCTGATGCAGGCAGCTTTCTTCTAGTCTGCTCTGCTTTGAATGGGATTGTCTTTAGAGGAGATTTTGCCAGAGGTTAGAGTAATTTGAGCCACATGCTAGTTTTTTCCCTCTTAGAACATATTCTCTTAGGCCAGTGGTTCTCAAACATTTAGGGTGCATTATAATCATTGATGTGAAAGTTTCTCAGTCGTGTCCAACTCTTTGTGACCCCAATGGACTACTTCATGGAATTCTCCAGGCCAGAATACTGGAGTGGGTAGCCTTTCCCTTCTCCAGTAACCATTGAGGAGCTTGTGAAAAATAGAGAAATCTGACCCTCACCTTCAGAGGTTCTGATTCAGCCTGGGAGAAGACAGGAATCTGTATTTTTAACAGTATAACCCCAAATAATTTATATTCAGATGGTTCCTAGATCACAGCTTGAAACATTACTACCTTAAACATCAGTAAATATTTCTGTACCCATCTGGTGCTTACCACAACTCCCAGAAGGTGTTTTGATAGTTTAAAAAATAAGCAAATGAAAGCAATTTTAGAGTCTTAAAGTGGACACAATTTCATTATTTGACGAATGTAGAAGTTAAGTGACTTAGCTAAGGTCATCCTGCAAAATTAGTGGCAGAGCCAGGACTTGAATTCAAGTCTCTCCATTCCTTGCTCAGGGCAATTTCTACTGTATTATGCTGGCTGTTAAAGATTTATAAACAGGTTTTTTTGTCTTTAAGTTGTATTACTGTGGATACCCTTAAACTGGCCAACAGATTGAAAAAGAAAGGCATGAGAGTATTGATGCTGAGAATTCTAGCGATAAGGAGAAACTGTTTTAAATCTTATAGAAATATTTAAGCAACCCAAATGCATGAATAAAAATGACATTTTTTGTAGAATCTACCAGATAGCCATTCACACACATAGAGGTTACATCTCACTTAGATAATGTTGGCTCTAGGACAAATTTTAAAAATTAGATCTTTTTTTTACCATGGTTGTTAAAATAAAAATTGTAAATTTNCAAGATGAGAGTTTTCATAGTTTAACAAAGGGTCATACAGTATGTAGCATTTGACAGGAGAAAGTACTTTAATGAAAGTAGGGATTGGTCTCTACTTTGTGAAGTTACTTTTCCATATATTGTGTATCAGAAATGTCAACGAAGGGAAGGAAAAATGCCTTAAACTCCAAGGATTTTTTAAAATCAAGGTTTGGAGAACCTTCTGACTTGATCTTTTAAAATATATATATAGTTTTATTTATTACTTAGTTTTTATTGTACTGGGTCTTCGCTACTGCGCAGGCTTTTCTCTAGCTGCCCTGCGCAGGCTTCTCATTGCGGGGAGGGGTGGGGTGCGGGGCTTTTGTTGCTGCAGAGCACCGGCTCTGGGACACACAGGCTGCAGCGGTTGTGGCTCCGGGGTCCAGCGCACAGGCTCAGTAGTTGCTGCCCACGAGTTTAGTTGCTCCACAGCACATGGAATCCTCTCAGATCAGAGATCGAATCCAAGTCTCCTGCATCAGCAGGAGGATTCTCTACCATTGAGCCTCCAGAGAAGCCCCTGACTTGATATTGTTGGTGTTAACTTTCCCAGTGGTATGAAAATGTAGAACCTTTCATTTTTAATAGATCTCGTGTTCAGCAGATCATCGTCTATGTTCCAAGTATACTTTCAGAGCGCATAAAACCACGGTGGTTGAAGCACTGCGGTCTCACCTGTGGGTCCTCCTATGGTTATTTACTCAAGAGGAGAGTCTCCTAAACAGCAAAACGTGACAGCCCTGACAACTTGATGCATGTATAGTATTTAGACATTTTCCATTTTCTCTATTAAAAAATAATGAACTCTATTAAGAGAAAGTATTAGACTGTAGACTTAAGGCAAATCATACAACGATTCTGTGAGTCAGATTCCTTTAAATAGAGAAAGTGCTCCCAGCTTGATCATCTTCCTTTTTTTAGGCACAACCCAAGTCTAAGGCAACATTTATAATTATGGTGACCATATAATCTAGCATTGAAACTATGACATTTTTGAGAGCAAAAGAGCACCAGCAGTAATTATGGCAGGAAAACGGGCATAAAGGAGCATGGTCTAGAATGCATCGAAACATATGGTTACCTTATCTATAAAGCTTTGTTGTTAGCAGAGGATGAGAAACACCAAGACATATCCAGCTGCTTTGCTAAGGTTTGCTCTAAAATGAGGCAGAGTGACGAATCTAGCACATTTTGGGGGGAACTCAGCCCACTTTAGTGTTACTAACTAACATCAGTGTGTAGCTCAACACCTTCTGTCCAGAAGCCCAACCCTAACCCTAACCCTAGCTCAGTTCCGTTCAGTCACTCAGTCGTGTCTGACTCTCTGCAACCCCATGGACTGCAGCACACCATGCCTCCCTGTTCATCACCAACTCCCAGAATTTATTCAAACTCATGTCCATCGAGTCAATGATGTCATCCAGCCATCTCATCCTCTGTCGTCCCCTTCTCCTCCCACCTTCAATCTTTCCCAGCATCAGGGTCTTTTCAAATGAGTCAGTTCTTCCCAACAGGTGGCCAAAGTATTGGAGTTTCAGCTTCAGCATCAGTCCCTCTAATGAACATTCAGGACTGATTTCCTTTAGGATGGACTGATTGGATCTCCTTGCAGTCCAAGGGACTCTCAAGAGTCTTCTCCAGCATCACAGTTCAGAAGCATCAATTCTTTGGTGCTTAGCTTTCTTTGTAGTCCAACTCTCACATCCATACATGACTACTGGAAAAACCATAGCTTTGACTAGATGGACCTTTGTTGGGAAAGTAATGTCTCTGCTTTTTAATATGCTGTCTAGGTTGGTCATAACTTTTCTTCCAAGGAGCGTCTTTTAATTTCATGGCCTACCCCTAACCCAGATACTATCTATTCATCTCGGAACTTTGAGCACTCCCAACAAGAAGACTATTTCTTCTTCCTAATTTATAAACATTCTAAAATGGGGCTGCTGCATTGCCCAAATCCAGGGTCACAACACAAAGACAAAATGTCAATAAATGATGCCTCATGGAGTTGTGTATTGTAGTGGCCTTTCTCTTCTTCCTGGCAATCAAACAGATCTGCAAAGAAGGAGAGAACTCACAAGAAACTGATTGGCTGATTGCTGGCCACTCCAGCTGTGCGTTTTTAGCAGATACTGGGTTGACCAAAAATTTCATTCTGATTTCAGAAAGAACTTTTTGACCAACCCAACAATCAAGAGCCTGTCTGGGCACTTTCTGATGGGTGAGGCGATGGTGACAGTTTCTCTTCTCTCCCCCAACTCTTGTTTTCTGTGCAGCGACTCCAGTCAGCTACAACAGCTTCACAACCAGGTTTTACTGGAACAACAGCAGTTGCAAAACCCATCTCCTTCATCTCCTAAGGAGTTTCCTTTCAACATGAGTGTTTTGAACTCCACTACTCTTCCGGCAGTGACAGTGTCCAGCAAGCATGCGAAGGCCCCTCCATCACAGACATTCAGCTTGGCCCGGCCAAAGCACTTCTTCCCCTCTACAAGTACCACTGTGGCCTCTGTGTCCCCTTCCAGCTCTCCAGTGTTCACCCTGAGCAGCACTCCTCAAGCCATGCAGAGGACAGTGAGCAAAGAAAGCCTCTTAGTTACTCACCCCTTGGCTCAAACCAAATCTCTAGGAGGGACCTCCATCCAAAATGAGCCCCTCCCCACTCCAGGTCCAACAGAGCCAGTGCAACTGCCACTCGCGTTTTCCATCTCCAGCGGAAACCAGTTTCAGCCCCGCTGTGTGTCCCCAGCTCCTGTCTCTCCCACCAGCCGGATTCAGAACCCAGTGGCTTTCCTCAGCTCCGTTCTGCCTTCTCTCCCTGCCATCCCACCCACCAATGCCATGGGGCTGCCTAAAAGCGCACCATCCATGTAAGTATCTCAAGATATGAGTCTTTATTGAATTTGTCACAACATTGCTCTGTTTCATGTTTTGGGAGTTTGGCCAAAAGGCATGTGGGATCTTCTCTCTCTGGCCAGGGATTGAACCCCCACCTCCTGCATTGGAAGGTTAAATCTTAACAAGTGGACCATCAGGGAAGTCCCTCATTGAGGTTTCTTGATGTAAAAGATGTCATTTAAGAAGGGATCTGCATAAGAATAGCTAAGTCTAGAATAGGCCTCTCAGTTATCACTATCATTTATCCTATATTATCACTATCATTTATCCTATATTATCACTATCATTTATCCTTTATAATCCTATTTCTTAGACAAAATGTATATTGAACACCTTAGGACAAAAGTATGTGATTATTTTAAGTATGGGCTTCCCTGGTGGCTCAGATGGTCAAGAATCCACCTGAATGCAAGAGACTCAGGTTCAATCCCTGGGTTGGGAAGATCCCCTGGAAGAGGGCATGGCAACCCACTCCAGTATTCCTGCCCGGAGAATCCCATGGACACAAGAGCCTGGCGGGCTACAGTCTATGGGATCACAAAGAATCAGACATGACTGAAGTGACTTAGCATGCACGCATTTTAAATATATTTTTATAATTTAAAAACTGAAAACACCTCTATACACAGATTCTTTGCTCAGCGCTCATCTTGCACACAAGATGCCCTACATAAGTGCTTGAGGACTCCTGGCGTATAGTTGTCATTCCAACCACTCTGATTCCTAGGCCTTTGTACCCTGACCAGGGCTTTTCATGAGTGACTTAGGGGTGAATTAATTTTACAGGCCATCCCAGGGACTAATGAAGAAAAATACAAAGTCTTCCCACCCAGTGAATGATGATTACATCCGTGAAACTAAGAATGCGGTGATTCTAGACTTGGGAAAAAAGATGAATTTCAGTGATGTCAGATCAAACCAGCAGGTAAGACTGTTGGGTTCAGATGATTTATTGGGATTTCATTGTAAGGAATGTAAGTTTGCTTAATTCAGTCCTTAGGTCACCTGACCTCAATGAAACATCTTTGGAAGGCAGAGTACAGACTGACCATGGTTTGCGCAGGAAACTTGTCCACATGGATCCACAGTTCTTGATTAGCCCAATAGCTACTTCAGTTTACTTGTTTACATCTGTTTACTTAGAATAGAGTAGGTTAAGGAGAGGGACTAGATACCCTGCTTTCCATTCCAGCAATCCTCTGCTCAGTATTGGCAAACACCATCACCATCACATCACCTGAGCCTTGAGGTGATCTGGACTTGAAGGAACTCTGGAGTTCCAAGCTGTCTCTTATCTGATTCCTTCAACTCTAATGTGCCTGGGGATTGCTCACCAGTTCTTCTCAATCTTTCAGTTCAGTCTCTCAGTCGTGTCCGACTATTTGCAACCCCGTCAATCACAGCACACCAGGCCTCCCTGTCCATCACCAACTCCTGGAGTTCACTCAGACTCACNAAAAAAAAAAAAATCCAGGTAGACTTGAGTATTCTCGATGCCATTAAATTTTGTCGATAACTATTAAAATATATGGTTATCACATTGCACAAAGACAGTTTAATCTCAGTGCAAAATGAGATTGTACTGAAATGTATAACCTAAACCCAATTCTGAAGAATTTCTCCCATTCAAGTCATATGAAATTATTATCAACAAGAAATGTGTGCTTTTTTAGTTGTAAATGAATTAATGATGGAAAAATGGATTTTATCAAAAGCTCAAAGGAATATATCTCCCATGCACATACTCTCCTCTATGTATGTGTATATAAATGTCACTATAAATGAAAATGCCAGAGATAATAAAATAACTTTTAAAGTTTAAATCTGGTCCAAAATACTTACAAAAGAATTTTCAGCTCTCCTGAATTTTTTCCCTTATTTAGATTTCAGTTTTTACATAAAGGTTGAATATTTGAATTTTCTTTTAAATTTCACTGCATCTTCTATTTCTTAACTATGCTTTCTGAAAATCTTAGATTTAACACTTTCAGGAAATTTAGATTGTCCCAGATAATATGCCAAACACCACGAAGTTTTCTCTCTAGATTCTTACACCAAACTGTAAGCTCCTTGAGGGCAGGGACTTTTTATTCCCAGTGCCCAGCAGGATTAATCAAATAAATTGAATGTTGGATGAATCATATTCACCATATGTGTCCTCAAGTTCCCATGAAGCCAGAATTTTGATGTGTAAATTATTCAGTACAACAGAAGTCCATCATTTATTATAATGAACAGACTATTCATTGGAGTAAGGTTTTTTCCTGACAGTAGGTCAGAAAAACCAAGCATTTCTCATTGTTCTGGAGAACTGCAAGATTCAGTTTTTCATTCAACAAACATGTGACTCCCTACCAGATGCCTAGTCTAGCTCAAGGGACAAAGATAAAAGGTTTTGGTATTCCATAACTGCAGGTGACACAGACTTAGACCCAGGGCTGGCTTCATGGGTATGTGACCTATGCAGTCACAAGGGCCATTTACTAAGAAAAGCCTCAACCTTAGTTTATTGCTCTGCTGAAGCAATCTTGACATTCTTAATTTTTTTAATACGGGGCCTGCATTTTTATTTTGCACTGGGTCACAAATTATGTAGCTGATCCTGCTTGGATAGTATCATTTTGACCTAGTGAAAACAATAAGCATTAAGTACCTTTTATCTACTTTCTAGTAAAGATATTCACATTCATTGAAAACTAGCCATAAAATAATTTAGTAACTTCTCAAATCTAAAATTGAAATAAAACTTCCTTCTTCCCACGAAGGTTTTTTTTAACAGATCAAATGTTATTCATTTCAGAATTAGAAAAGCTTTCTATAAACCTATTAGTAGGTTTTTACCTTTTCTGAGTTTTCAAATGGATGGTAGAATTGTAGGTGAATTTATCTACATACATAGCTACATACAGTTTTAAGGTTTTTAATGTTTTATTAATATATACATTGAAGAGTTAAGTCTACCTCATAATGTGCTTTAAAAAAATAAATGTTACTTTGAAACATCTGACACACCTTGTGTGTGTCTTTTCACCTATTTAAGATTGATAACAAACTTGGATTTAGTATTAGTCTGAAACTTCTGTTTACATCTTGTTCATTTTTAGACCAGAATCAGCCATAGGCTATGACCCAGGCAGCGGTGCTTCTTGGTGGTGGTATTCTAAACTTTGATCATCTAGCTCCTAACAGAAACAGTTAAGACACTCTAAATTTTGGTTATTTACAAATTATATACATTATACTCATCTATTACATACATCATAAAACATGTATAAAGGAAACTTTAGAAGGATCAGTTCAGTTCAGTCGCTCAGTCGTGTCTGACTCTTTGGGACCCCATGAATTGCAGAACGCCAGGCCTCCCTGTCCATCACCAACTCCTGGATTCCACCCAAACCCACGTCCATCGAGTTGGTGATGCCATCCAGCCATCTCATCCTCTGTCATCCCCCTTTCCTCCTGCCCCCAATCCTTCCCAGCATCAGAGTCTTTTCCAATGAATCAACTCTTTGCATGAGGTGGCTAAAGTACTGGAGTTTCAGCTTCAAAAAACTCAAAGTTCTACATTACCTCCTGCACTTTCATGGTTCACCTTGTCTTTCCACTGGTGTATGCACACTTCACTTTGTGAAAGCTGCTANGCATCAGAGTCTTTTCCAATGAATCAACTCTTTGCATGAGGTGGCTAAAGTACTGGAGTTTCAGCTTCAAAAAACTCAAAGTTCTACATTACCTCCTGCACTTTCATGGTTCACCTTGTCTTTCCACTGGTGTATGCACACTTCACTTTGTGAAAGCTGCTACTGTAAAACACAGAACTGGCATTTTACACTGAAAACAGATTTATTAAGATCTGAATCATACACATCTGTTTACTAAAGTTCTGGCCATTTACAAGTTTATTCAATATGAATACGTGTCATTTCATAAATTAATTATTCAGTGAAAATTATACCAATAGGAAACATAGTCATATTTTGTCAAGCTGTACAGTCATTAGTTCTCGTACAAATTTAGAACATGTTTTTCACACTGCTCCCTAGAATGACATCTTGTGTTATTTAATAGTGTGACTGACAGTTCATTTTGCCATACTATTTTAAATTTACTAGAAAAATGACAATCCTACTTGGGATGCTAACTTTTGCTAAGTCATTGAAAACGAAAATAGAGTGAATCTCTTTCAGTTCAGATTATTTTGAGAAATTAACCATTCTTTAGATAATTTAACCATAGCATTAATGATCACTATTTCAGTTATTCCTGAAATATGACTGATACAGATTTAAATATAATTTAAATAGAAGAGATTTGGCATTCATTAATACTAAAGAACTATTTATATTCATTTCCTATTACTGATATAACAAATTTCCTTCTAGGCCCTTCCCTTCCAGCAGAGAACATGAAAAGTGGTGCAGGCATTAGTATCACAAGGAGGGCTTGTTAAAATATTGCTAGGCTGACACACAAGGATGTTGACTTCACAGGTCTGGGGTTGGAGCCCCTATTTTGTATTCTAGTCAGTTCCCCATTGATGCTGTATATCTGGGACTACAGTTTGAGAACCAGGGATATAGAAAATGTAGTTCAGGTTTAGTTTTTTCATGTATGACAGTTCTATGAATCTCTGTGAAGATAAAGAAAGCCAGTTTGGAGAATATCTTAAGTTTGGAGGTTGAGAGAGGGATAACCATGCTTCCCGTTAGCTACAGTGTCCTCTTTCAGCAAAAGCTAGAGCTAAGACTTCCCTTTTTTTCAAATGGTGTTTATGTTACTGAGCAGTTAATTATGCTAAGATCATCTTATCTTCTCAGGAACAGACCTGGTGCTATGTGGCCTATCTTCTAACTCCATGAGAGGAGTCACTACAGAAACACAGGGAGCTCCAAACAGCTTACAACAGCTGCAGACAGGATAACAGTTCAGAACAGGGACAGAAGCTCTAACAGAGCAGACCACTCAGAACAGCTTTTAAACCCTTTTGGCAGGTGGGGGATGGATGGCTCTTTCTTTTGAAAGCTATTTAAATTATGGGTACATGAACCTGCTCTGTTTACATTAACTTGCAAAAGCCCATCACTTTATAAAAGATTAGTTTTTGGGTAAAATGAATCCAAATTTTGTTCTAAAAGGATTACTTTCTTAAATACAAAGTGTCTGATCTGTTCTGAATATATTATTCTTAGGGAGCTATTACCTTAGAGATTTTGTGTGTGTATACAATAAACATTTGTACAAAAGAACAATTTCATGGCCTTTATTAAACGTTGCAGAGTACTGGCAGGAAAATATGATGCCCACCTACCTTGGTCACTTCAGGTGTGAGTAAACCACTCACTTTTGGGGTAGTCTTAAGGAAAACATCAGCTTATTAGCGTCAGCTTATCACCAGCCCTGTCCAAATCTGGCATTTGTTCTGGGCTTGAAGACAGGGAGCTGGTGGCCACCACATCATTAGTAGGACTAGTGGAAAGGTTAAGTTAGTAATATGCCATAGGCTCGTGTTCCCCTCCGGCAGGTATTTCTATGTGGTGTCCTGACTTCACGGCAATCTAAGAATTAAAAGAACTGAAAGAACTGAATCGAGTCTCTCAGTATGTGCTGACATCAAATACTGTGATAACACCCTAATGATTTTTCTTAACATTTTATTATGAGATGTTCAAAACATACAGGAAGGTTGGAAGAATTTTACAGGGAATATATGTTTTCCAAGACTCGACTGTCAACACTTTACTAAGCTTGTTATATCAGTTATCCAATAGTCTGTCCACCTATCAATCCATCTTCATTTTTGATGTATTTTCATTAATGAATGGCAGTTATCAATACACCCATCCTTCTAAAACTCCTCGGCAATACATAACTAAAGTTCAGTATTTTTCTTTTGTTGTAAAATTTCCATACAGTGAAGTGTACAAATATTAATGGTACTTTTGCTAAATAAGTTTAGGCAAATGCATACACCTATATAATCCACACCCCTATTCAAAATATTCTTATTTACCATCACCCTAGAAAGCTCCCTCATGTCCCTTCCCAGAGACAACCACTTTTTTTCCCTACCAGATTTCCATTCTAGAACTTCATATAAATGGACTCAGACATTATGTATTCCCCATGATAATTTTTAAAAGACAAATTCCTAAGAAATTCAAAGTGTCTCTGAAACAGGGAGAATAGTGATACAGACAACATCTGGGATCAGATTCTAATGCATTCCCTCAGCAGGTTATTATGAGAACCTCTACTCTGTGGATAGAGATCAGACAGATAATCTCTGCCCTCAAGGAGTTCACACTGTTTTGAGGGGATACATCCTGGCCAGAGTCCTGGAGTTGAGACAGTCATCATGTGCCACAGGAGACCTAATACAGTCTGGGAACCAGTAGGGAATCAAGGGAAATTTAACGTTGACTGATTGGAAAAGACATTGATGCTGAGAGGGATTAGGGGCAGGAGAAGGGGACAACAGAGGATGAGATGGCTGGACGGCATCACTGATTCGATGGACGTGAATCTGAGTGAACTCCGGGAGTTGGTGATGGACAGGGAGGCCTGGTGTGCTGCGATTCATGGGGTCGCAAAGTCGGACATGACTGAGCGACTGAACTTACCTAGGAACTTGTCTCAAGGCAAAACTTGTCTCTGTATTATCTGCAATTCTAGAATCTTGTAACTCAAAATGATTTGTCCTTAAAAGGGCAGTTTTACAGTACTGAGATGTCAGGTGTTCTGCCAAAGAAACTATAAAAGTTACAAACTGATATTGGGGTTACTGTTTTCTCTAGTTTGAATTGATATAAACTCAGATGCTGTATTCAGCATTGCTTCCAAATGTAAAAACACCATGCTTTTCTGTTCTGGACCACAAGTGGCAGAAGTTCTGAAGGGCTCCAAACAGCAACAGCAAAGCTTTAAATCTTCCTGGACTTTGCCTTAGCTTTCTCAAGATTTATCAAACCCATTATATCTCCAAGTTTAGGTCCTCACTTCCTAACTCATTTTCACTCATTACCTTCAAGTTTTACACACAAATTACAAATAGGTACTTGGATCCCTTATATACCAACTTTCCCCTATGGCTGTTTTCTAGTGGGGAAATATGAGGAGGGGAGCCTAAGAAAATGTGATGGTATCAAAATTTGATTAATCACTCTTTTTCCATTAAAGTATGACAGGGATAAGCAAAGTTTGGAAGCTTCTTTTATCCAAAGGGAAAGGGGAAAGCTATACACCAGGAGCCACCTATTGCTACAGATATGGTGACCCTTGAAAGAAATTAGTTTCTTTTTCCTATCATTTGAAACAAAAAGTCAGCTAGCATCTCAGTGTAACTAAATGCATTCCCCTTTTTTGGTGTACTGTCAGGAGCAAGTCACTGCTGACCAATGACTGAAGAGAACTTGAACTGAATGTGGAAGGTAGAAGGAAGAGCATCTATTGAGGTGGTCTGCTTTAAACAAGCCATGGCACGTCTATAGTAACAAAGCAGCCGTCAATGACAAACTAATTTTAAGGAATACTTTCTTCTTGCCCTTCTCAGCCAGCTTGACTCAGCTGAGTTCCACAATTCACAAACAGCTGCAAGAACAGAAAAATGAAGTGCCTATACACTGGAATCCTGACTCAAGCAGACTTGTCTCATTGGCTGGATAGAGTAAAGGATAGCAGAATGTATAACTGAATCATTTTCTTATACACCTGAAACTAACACAATCCTGTAAATCGACTATATTCATATATAAAAAAATTAAAAGGATAACTAAGCAAAAAAAAAAAAAAAGGATAACTAAGCATTAAAGGTAAAGGAGGAGAGGAAAAAAGTCTCATCATGTAGCACACGTTATAGCCTGAAGGTTCGTGTCCCCCAACCTTGTATGTGGCAGTCTTGACCCCCGATGTGATGGTATTTGGAGGGCAGCCTGTGGAGAGGATTACATTTAGATGAGGTCAAGAGGTTCTCTATCTGCCATGTGCTGACACAGAAGTCTGTACAGTAAGAGGCCTCTCATGGGGAACCAATCTGCGAGCACCTTGATTTTGAACTTTCCAGCGTCTGGAACTGATAAATGTCTGTTGATTAAGCTATTTTTTTTGTTGTTTAGTTGCCCAGTCATGTCCACCTCTTTTGAGACCACATGAACTTGTAGCCCGCCAGGCTCCTCTGTCCATGGGATTCTCCAGGAGTGGATTGCCATTTCCTTCTCCAGGGGATCTTCCCAACCCAGGGATCAAATGCACAACTGCATTGGCAAGAGGATTCTTTACCACTAAGCCACCAGAGAAACCCCTTAAGCCATTTAGTCTATGTTATTTCATTATAGCACCCCGAGTAGTGTTAAAATGTTTCCGACAACTTCTATGACCCATCAAGGAATCAAAGTCAGACAGGATATTCCAGAATGCTGTGATGCTAAATATTCATATGTCCCTTCACTCTTTTTTCTTAAAAGAAGTATTTATCAGACATCCACCAGGTGTAAAGCACTGTGCCAGGCACTTGAAACTGTGGAACACTAGATCAGAGTCTGTGCCTTGTGGAGCTAACATTTGAAAAGCTAAGTAAGTAAAGTCGCTCAGTTATATCCAACTCTTTGCAACCCCATGAACAGTAGCCTACCAGGCTCCTCTGTCCACGGGATTTTCCAGGCAAGAGTACTGTAGGAGTGGGTTGCCATTTCCTTCTCCAGGGGATCTTCCCGACCAGCGATCGAACCCTGGGTTCTCCAGCATTGCAGGCAGATGTCTTCCCATCTGAGCCACCAGGCTAAGGCATCAAATAATGACAATATAAATAAAATAGGTAAGTGCTGTGAAAACAGCACAGGAATATGGTACCACAAGAATATGTAAGAGGGGAATCCGAATTGGTCCTTAAGTGTAAGCTGGCAACCCCGAGGAAGTGACATCTGAGCTGAGATCTGGAGGCAATCAGCAGGACTTACTGAGTGAACCAGTACAGTGGGACTCCGCATGAGCAAGGCTGGGAGACCAGAGAGTACAAAAGTCCCCACTGGCTGGGCAGGGCAGTGTTAGCTGCAGATGACAACAAAGGAGACAGGGCCTGGATCACCTGATCTAAAAAAAAAAAAGCTCCCTACTGGAAACTAGATTCTGAAGGAAGTAAGCTGGGATCAGCCTTTGGAGACTGGGAGGTGCTGCAGCTGCAGACCCCCCACCTCACGTCACACTGTGAGAAATGCTCTCTACTCCCCTCACTCTGCAGGCAGTGTACAATGACATTTCATCAGAGGATGTGCTGAACACCCCTTTTATCAATTCTAAAGTTCAGGATATTCACTTTTATGACAAATTTCTTTAAAAATTCTAAAACTGGAATGTTTTAGCATTATTAATGTATGGCAACTGCTTCCTCATCTGGTGGTCCCTCATCAGGCAAGCTCAACTATCCCTAGGGTCACCTGGAGTGCCTTACAATTTAATGTGTAAACCAACAGTGTAGCTCATATGATTTCACAGTCTCCTAACAGAAACAAGCAAAATGAAAAGCAGATACAAAAAGCTCAGAAAGCACCAATATCCAGACCATGTAGCTTGGGAATAAGCATGACCTGAAGATACATGATTATAATACAAAGTATTAATAAGCTGAATTTACCAAGACAATTTATACTCAGTAAGGGAAAAGTTTATTTGGAAAAATCCTTTAAAAAAAAATGCTTTGCAGTCAACCTATTTGGAAAAGAAACTTATTCATAACTTTTCTTGACCAAACAAAATGGATCAATGAAGAACTGTTTTAGCTACAAAGTTATGAGGTGGAGTCACTAAGAGTCAAGGTAGCATGCTAAATGTTCTACCAAGAAAAAGACTGAGAGACTAACCTACTACAAAAAGGAAAGTGCTAGTAACCGTAACCCAACCACCAGAGAAGACCAAATAGCAAGGACTTAAAAAAAACAAAACAACAAAACTTTATTCCAAACAGAAATACCAAAAGAAGCACATTAACTCTGAAACATTTAACAGATTTCATTTCAACTAGTATAGTCACAAAACTCAAAATATCAAACAAAACCAGCTTTGTGTGCTTAACCACTTTTAATAATGAAACTTTAAAAAAGGAAACATAGAGACTCCCCCACAATTTGGGAGCCATTTAGGCAAGCATATATTCAGTATTAGGCAAAAAGGCAGCATTAAAAACTAAAAACCCTCAAATTTAAGGAGAATGCCTATTCAAGTCTTTGATACTCATTTGTAAGCACATGAGAAAACAGATTATTTTCAAAGAATCAGGTCTGAGTGCTTACCCTCTCTTTAAATGTCATCACCACTGCGCCTTTATTTTGACTGCATACCCCTCACACAACAGTACTTCATCTATACAATGCAGTCTTGGTCAGTATGACTGGCTTACCGTGAAGGCCTCCAGGACCTTCTTAAGGTCTGTATTGCCTTATAACTGAGTCTCTCCACGTATTCAAGCTAGGGAATTTCAGGTCTCCAAAGCTGATTATATACACACAGTTCTGTTTCATTGCACAGTTCTCAATATATAGCAGGTGATTATACGTAATATTGACTACTGAGACAAAAGCACCGACTATCTCCAACCACAAAAGAAATGAAATGAAGACATACTTGCCACGATATAGAGGTTGTGTTTACTCTGTAGTGCAGTCCTGAGGGCTCATACCACTCTAAGGGTGTTAAGCATAGAATCTATAACATATTTTTGGTAGCATCAGAATGAAGTATAGGAGGCAAGACCTGAACTGCCCTGTGCTCTGAGCCGTCTGCACCACATATGTAACAGAAAGGCCACTTTTAAAGCTTTTCAGATAAAGTCATTCGATCATTATTTGTCTTTTCAAAATTATTACCATTCTAATTCACACTGAAGGTAAAAAGAAGTTAGAATCTCTTACTTCCTAATAACATATTTTGACTTCTTTTAAATTTCAGACAAAGCTGCTGGCTGCCACAAGTTCTGTTGAGTTTTCTGTCAAATTTAAGAAACTACAGAACAACACAAAACCATCCCTGGTAATGTATTTGCAGTTTGGTCTTCAAAAGCTGTAAAAAGTGACAAAGAAATCAATAAAGTGGGTTAAATCCATTAAAAAATATTTATTGTCTTAAAATGCCACATGTTTGAGATAGCAGAAACCAAAGCAGCCTTCCAGTTCTCACTTTACTTCTATTTCACAAAAGTGCTTTAGAATTTAGATTTCTATCACCTATATGGAGTGTATAGGCAAAAGGAAGCCCTGTAGAACTGAACGCCAGTAGAGTCCACCTGCAGGGCCAGGGCGTGACCCCAGGCTGACTCACCCACCACATGCTGAGCACCCAGATATGCCCGGGAGCGCGGGACACACAAGGGAACGAGAGGTCCAGGCACCACGGTGCCTTTGCCGCCCATCCCTGAAATTCAATCGGTTTTAAATCCTGACTCTGTTCCTTAGGCCAAAAGATGCTACTCTCATTTACTTGGTGTTAAATACTTATTTTCTCAAATCCTTATACCTGCACCTCGGTTTCTAGAATAAACTGCCATTTCCAGCACAACATCCCCAAAGAGCCTCTGTAAAGCTGCTGAGCTTCATTACCACCTGGCAAACACTTGACAATGCCCCCGATCCTTCACAGCTGGAAGGATGACGGTCCTGACCAGCCATCCTGCACTGAGAGGTAAACATCTTTTTGGACTACCTGTCCAGAAACTGAGTAAACTATCCTTTGAGGCCCTGATTTTATTTTGGTCAGCATGTGCACATATTCACATGCAATTATCTAGAATGATGAAAGACTGGTAATAAAAACTAGGTGCTCTGCCATATCAAATGCTAGAAAGCAATCTTAACTACATAATACTTACAGATGCGGATTTTTTAAAAGCTGATAAACCATTTTTCTAGGATATCTGGTATGTTTTACTAGTTATTCAATACCAACTGAAAGAACCACTTTGCTTTTTTATCTGGAAGAAAATATTTTAAAATCTGATTCCTTTGACAAGCAAAGTTTTGTCTGTTAGGTAAGGGATAACTATGCTACCCAGCTATCACCAACTTCTAGAATTTAAAATATTTCAAATATCTTTATTTAGGCCTCATCCTCTCAAACTGTTTTACTATTTAAATGATAAAATGGTAAAACTGAGTTCCCAAAATGTAAAGATCCTAACAGAAGTTTCTATTTTCAAGAGTAAAATAAAAAAGACAGCTTAACACTGTGGGTGAAAGTTATCCTGAGTTTTTTCCCCTCCTTCTCTGGAACACTTAGAAACCAGAAGAAAAAAAAAAAAAAAATCTGAGGTCTGATTATTTAATAGACTTCCCAAATACAATGGAAGCCCTTTTGTTGTTTTTTAAAGGGAGTTTCAAGAGAATAGGATACTTGAAAATGACAAACTAATACTGAAAGGAAAATTAAAAAAAAACTTCGAAGTTCTTCATTAAGTTGGGAAAAAACAATTCAAAGAAGTTGAGCTTAACAGAGCTAGATCTGAAATACAATTACAGGTTTCCCCTGCATTCCCATGGAACCTTTTGTAAGTCGAAATGGCATAGAGTGAAGAGGCAATTACTTTTTGTAAAAGCAAAACTCATCTTTTGGTTAGTGAAAACAGGTACTAATGTAGGTCTTATGTAAAAGCGAAGTGGCATAAAGGAAACTCTGGAAAAGTGGGGGATACCTGCAATATGAAACTTAATGGGATGAAACAAAATCAACAAAATCGAAGTCTCCAGATCTTTTGGCAATGAAATAAGTGAAATATAAAAATATTTTGGAAAGGTTTAAAGTCACATTCAGAACTACAGAGAAAACTTTCAACCCTAGAAAGCAAACCTTAGCATGCTTGAGTATACCATGTCTAGACAAATAACTCAGATAATGACCATTACAAGAGGTGCTTAGTTTCAAAATGAATACAAGCAACTTATCATGAAAAGCCTACACATAATACACTATTTTTCTTCTCTGTTCTGCTCCATTGTTCTACCATGTACATGCTTAAGTTCACAAAAACTACCCTTTGCATCTCCTCCTAAGAGCAGAGAAGCCAGAAATGGAGTAACAGAGTAAGTCTGAGAATTCATGGGACCCTAAGAGCCTTTTCTCTGGCTGGTCATGGCCACTTATGTTTCAGTACAGAAGACTTCTGGAAAAGAGAATCACACCTTGGCTGTTTGTTTCCTTATCAAAAGCTATCAGAGACAGCTAGTAATAAGGCAACTAGCCTAAAGGTCTCAGATAATGATTTTAAAAATCCCATCCTGCTCAAAAAAATACCTTTAAAATTTCCTATTGAAACCTTTTATTCTGAATTTGTTGGGGTTTAAGGAAAATAGCTTTGCCTAGAATTCACTGTGCCCTGGATTTATGACACCAATTTGTATTTGGCCCATCAGAAACAAGGCCAAATTGCATCCATCTTAGGTCTATTCAGTTGACAAATGGCACTGAACCAATTTCTTTCATATAATCTTTAACAAGAACTCATAAGTCGCATTAATTATGCCCCAAGAGATGAGGGACCGATGGTAATTCAGATGGGCACCTCGGAAAAGATTTGTCAGTTTCCTGTCCCGCTCTAGCCAGATTTTTTGGAAAACCTTGGGGAAAGACTGAAATTCCCCACCAATTTGAGACTGCATGCGAGTTTTTACAACATTAACTGGAAAAAACAAGATTCCCAACATGGCACCCAACAGGCCTCCACAGATAAAATCATTGACCAAATGAGCACTGTGAGTTGTTGCTGTAGGCAGGTGCTCCTTTATGGGACCTCGAAGGCCAAAAAAAAGGACATTGCTAAATCCATTACGGAAGAGAATGGGCACCAAGCCTCGATAATACTCTCGAATTCCATGGCATTTCAGTGCCTTGAAAGCCTGGTAAGTGTTTGTAAATTTGTCATGATGTCTGTGGTCCTGAAGCAATGTTTGGACTCTTTCCAGTGGAGTGAAAATTGCTTCTGTTGTCCCTGCAAGGACCGCGGCCACGCTGCGGGTTGCAAACTCTGGGGTACTGATATGCTTACGGAGAAGGCAAGATAAATCCTCATACAGACCAAACATAAGTGCCAGTGTGGTTGTCTTCTGCATCAATGGGGGGAGGATTCCACGATACAAGTTTCGAAATCCGTCCCTCCTCAACTGAAGTATCGCATCCCGGGTTTTGATTCCATATAGCTGCTGCCGAAAGAGGACCTTCTGGATGGGAAATGTGATTGCTATGTTGTTGAATGCTGCACAGCAGCCACACAGGTAATGCTTCATTTCACTAACACTTGCAATATGAGGTGCTATATCTTGCTTTGAAGATGTTAGGATTGGGGGCCTCTTTTCATGAGCTTCTGAATCCATCATGTTGCTTAAGATCTTTCTCCGTCACAAAGGACTTTTTGAACCTACAAACAACAAAATGATAATAGGTAAACCTTTATATACAGTACTAAACATATGAAAAATTCCCCTAATCCTTCCTCCAATTTTTGGACTCTATTACATTTGGTTGGGGGGTTTCCTCTCTGTGTATCTGGACTCACCCAACAGGAGCTGCAGGAATGATAAACCCTCCCTGCCAAGAAACCTAAGGACATCTGGCTTCACAAAGTAGGCACTTTCTCAACTCAAATCTCAAAGGAGACCAAGAAGTGAGAAGGCCTTGAGTCTACCCCAGGAGAAAGCATCTTTTGTGTACTAATTGATTTTTTGGCCACAGAAATTCTGCCAAATTCAGTCATTCTGACAACCTAGGTGCCACCCCATCTCCAAAAAGAATCCAGTCCCAGTGTGTGTGTGTGTGTGTGTGTGTGTGTGTGTGTGTGTGTGTGTGTATTTGCTAAGTCATGTCTGACTCTTTGCAACCTCATGGACTGTAGCCCACCATGAGATTTTCTGGGCTAGAAGACGAGTGGATTGCCATTTCCTACTCCAGGGGATCTTCCTGACCCAGAAATCCAACCCGTATCTCCTGCATCTCCTGCACTGGCAAGCAGGCAGACTCTTTACCACGGTGCCACCCGGTAAGCCCCTCTGTCAGTTTATTCACTATTTGTTCCATGAATCCTGAAACAGTCGTCTAAACAGAATTTAAGGAAAGGAATGAAATTGGGCCATTTGTAGTGATGTGGATGGACCTAGAATCTGTCATACACATTGAAGTAAGTCAGAAAGAGAAAAATATCATATGTTAAAATGCATGGCATCGAGAAAAATGGTGCAGATGAACCTTCTTGCAGGGCAGGAATAGAGACACAGATGTGGAGAGCAGACGTGTGGATGCAGTGCGGGGAAGCGGGAGTGGGAGGCACTGGGAGACCAGGACTGACATACATTCACCACCGTGGGTAAACAGGCAGCACTGCGAGGCTGCTGTGCAGCCCCGGGAGCCCAGCCCGGTGCTCTGTGATGACCTAGACGGGAGGGGTGGGGGACGAGAGACTCCAGAGAGGGAGGCTATATGTATACTTATCGCTGATTCACTTAAGCATACAGCAGAAACTGATACAACATTCTAAAGCAATTATACTTTAATTTAAAAAAAATTTAACAGGAATTTAAGGAGAAAGAAGAAAATACAGTGATTATTATAGTTCTGAGCAGTCAGAGGAGGAATTGAGGTCTGGGGAAAGACATACCATGTAGAAATGAAGATGGAACCTTCTCCCTCACCACGTGGAGGAGAAACTGGCAAAGTAACTTAAGGGGGACAGGATGGGGGTGTGATCACCATGATGCTGATCCAAACAGCTCTGCAAGCCACCTTCCCAGAGCCAAAGGGCCTGAAGTCATTAAAAAGAAACCAGAGCAAAGTGGATCAAACTCACGTCATGCTACTGACTGAAGCAGTCACTCTGTTTAATGTGAGACCCGAAATAAGAGTCCTAGGTTGACCACAGCAGGAGAAGGTGAGGCCACCTGAAAAGGGGGCCATGTGGTCACTTCCAGAGGTCCCCAGATCAGACAGAAAAGGCAATCCTCACTTGCCTTTGTTATAGAATTGACTTTTCCACCAGCTACATTTTATATTCGTTTTCCAAACTGAAGTTTCACCAAGTCATGCTTATCTCTTCTGAGAGAGATCAAGAGAAGGGTATCTGTGGAACAGCAGTGGGACTGATAAAGCTCTCCTGTGTGGGAGAAAAGTGCCTGGAAGAGGTCAGTTCAATTCAATTCAGTCTCTCAGTCGTGTCCGACTCTTTGTGACCCCATGGACGCCAGGCTTCCCTGTCCATCACCAACTCCCAGAGCTCACTCAAACTCATGGCCACCATGTCGGTGATGCCATCCAACCATCTCATCCTCTGTTGTCCCCTTTTCCTCCTGCCTTCAATCTTTCCCAGGATCAATGTCTTTTCCAGTTAGTCTGTTCTTTGCATCGGGTGGCCAAAGTATTGGAGTTTCAGCTTCAGCATCAGTCCTTCCAATGAATATTCAGGGCTGATTTCCTTTAGAATGGACTGGTTGGATCTCCTTGCAAGGGACTCTCAAGAGTCTCCTCCAACACCACAGTTCAAAAGCATCAATTCTTTGGCTCTCAGTTTTCTTTATAGTCCAACTCTCACATCCATACATGACTACTGGAAAAACCATAGCTTTGACTGGACGGACCATTGTTGGCAAAGTAATGTCTCTGCTTTTTAATATACTGTCTAAGTTGGTCATAGCTTTTCTTCCAAGGAACAAGTGTCTTTTAATTTCATGGCTGCAGTCACCATCTGCAGTGATTTTGGAGCCCCCCAAAACAGTCTTTCACTGTTTCCATTGTTTCCCCCTCTATTTCCCATGAAGTGATAGGACCAGATGCCATGATCTTAGTTTTCTGAATGTTGAGTTTTAAGCCAACTTTTTCACTCTTCTCTTTCACTTTCATCAAGAGGTTCTTCAGTTCTTCACTTTCTGCCAGAAGCGTGGTGTCATCTACATATCTGAGGTTACTGATATTTCTCCCTGCAATCTTGACTCCAGGACAGGTCATCAGTGGTGAAAAAGGAAGAGGAAACTGTTCTCAGTAACAGTAATGCATGTTGAAGAGTTCCCTGAAGTCCTTTGAGGAGGTTTATATGGCAAAGCACACAGAGCAAGCGAGGGCCGGGTCTGCTGAAGCCAAGGGCTCCACGGTGGAGGCTTACAAGCATCACTCAGCGGGGAGGAATGTGCGCCACGTGCAGGGAGGGCAAAGGACAGGGATTAGAAGGCAGAAGATCAGTTCTGTAGCCTCAGAAACATGGAGAACAAAGCATCCGGAAGGCATCACTCCCGTTCCGGGGGAAGTGGACANCATTTTTTTACAAGTGGTTGACCAGTTTTCCCAGCACCACTTATTAAAGAGATTGTCTTTACTCCATTGTATATTCTTGGCTCCTCTGTCGAAGATAAGGTGTCCATAGGTGTGTGGATTTATCTCTGGGCTTTCTATTTTGTTCCACTGATCTATATTCTGTCTTTGTGCCAGTACCATACTGTCTTAATGACTGTGGCTTTGTAGTAGAGCCTGGAAGTCAGGCAAGTTGATTCCTCCAGTTCCATTCTTCTTTCTCAATATTGCTTTGGCTATTCGAGGTTTTTTCTACTTCCATACAAATCTTGAAATTATTTGTTCTAGTTCTGTGAAAAATACCGCTGGTAGCTTGATAGGGATTGCATTGAGTCTGTAGATTGCTTTGTCTCCCAGCAATCTTGATTCCAGCCTGTGCTTCATCTGGCCTGGCATTTCGCATGGTGTACTATGCATATGTTAAATAAGGAGGGTGACAATATACAGCCTTCACATACTCCTTTCCTGACTTGGAACCAGTCTGTTGTTCCATATCCAGTTCTGTTGCTTCTTGACCTATATACAGATTTCTCAAGAGGCAGGTCAGGTGGTCTGGTATTCACATTTCTGGAAGAATTTTCCAGTTTGTAGTGATCCACACAGTCAAAGGCTTTCATGTAGTCAATAAAGCAAAAGGAGATGTTTTTCTGGAACTCTCTTCTGTTTTGATGATCCAGCAGATGTTGGTGATTTGATCTCTGGTTCCTCTGCCTTTTCTAAATCCAGCCTGAACATGTGGAAGTTCACAGTTCACGTACTGTTGAAGCCTGGCTTGGAGAATTTTGAGCATTACTTTGCTAGCATGTGAGATGAGAGGACTTGAGCAGTAGTTTGAACATTCTTTGGCATTGCCTTTCTTTGGGACTGGAATGAAAATTGACCTTTCCCAGTCCTGTGGCCACTGCTGCGTTTCCCAGACTTGCTGGCATATTGAGTGCAGCACTTTCACAGCATCATCTTTTAGGATTTGAAATAACTCAACTGGAATTCCATCAGCTCCACTAGCTTTGTTTGTAGTGATGCTTCCTAAGGCCCACTTGACTTTACATTCCAGGATGTTTGGCTCTACCATCATGGTTATCTGGATCATAAAGATCTTTTTTTTATAGTCATTCTGTGTATTCTGGCCACCCCTTCTTAATCTTCTGCTTCTGTTAGGTCCATACCATTTCTTTCCTTTATTGTATTCATCTTTGCATAAAATGTTCCCTGGGTGTCTCTAATTTTCTTGAAGAGATCTCCAGTCTTTACCATTCTATTGTTTTTATTTCTTTGCATTGATCGCTGAGGAATGCTTTCTTATTTCTCCTGGATATTCTTTGGAACTCTGCATTGAATCTTTCCTTTTCTCCTTTGCCTTTCGCTTCTCTCCTTTTCTCAGCTAATTGTAAGGCATCCTCAACCATCTTGCCTTTTTGCATTTGTTTTTCTTGGGGATGGTCTTGATCACTGCCTCCTGTACAATGTCAGGAACCTCCGTTCATAGTTCTTCAGGCACTCTATCAGGTCTAATCAATCCCTTGAAGGCATTTGTCATTTCCACTGTATAATCCTAAGGGATTTGATTCAGGTCACACCTGAATAGTCTAGTGGTTTTCCCTACTTCCTTCAAGTCTGAATTTGGCAATAAGGAGTTCATGATCTGAGCCACAGTCAGCCCCTGGTCTTGTTTTTGCTGACTGTATAGAGCTTCTCCATCTTTGGCTGCAAAGAATATAATCAATTTGATTTCGATATTGACTATCTAATGATGTCAATGTTTAGAGTCTTCTCGTGTTGTTGGAAGAGGGCATTTACTATGACCAGTGTGTTCTCTTGGCAAAACTGCCTTTGACCTGCTTCATTTTGTACTCAAAGGGTAAATTTGCCTGTTACTCCAGGTAGCTCTTGACTTTCTACTTTTGCATTCCAGTCCCCTATAAAGAAAAGGACATCTTTTTTGGGTGTCAGTTCTAGAAGGTTTTATAGATCTTCATAGAACCTTGCAACTTCAGCCTCTTCAGCATTACTGGTTGGGGCATAGACTTGGATTACTGTGATATTGAATGGTTTGCCTTGGAAACGGACAGAAATCATTCTGTCATTTTTGAGATTGCATCCAAGTACTACATTTTGGACTCTTGTTGACTATGATGGCTACTCCATTTCTTCTAAGGGATTCTTTTCACAGTACTAGATATTATGGTCATCTGAATTAAGTTCACCCATTCCAGTCCATTTTAGTTCACTGATTCCTAAAATGTCGATGTTCACTCTTGCCATCTCCTGTTTGACCACTTCCAATTTGCCTTGATTCATGGATCTAACATTCCAGGTTCCTATGCAATATTTCTCTTTACAGCATCAGACTTTACTTCTATTACCCATCACATCCACAACTGGGTGTTGTTTTTGCTTTGGCCACTAATAATCATCTTATAAGGGCCTCTTAGTTTTTTCAAACATGAGAATGGAATACACATTTATTCCTGTTTTATGATAACCTCCACCCTTTTCTACCACCACTACGCTAGGAATCTATCTTGAACCCTGGTCAGTTGCTTTCAGGAAGCTACTGAGAGGATCCTATGGACCCTGGAGACACAGCCAGTGTAACATTTAACAGGTACAGATAACTGCCTGGGTTCTTGGGTTCCAATCCTGGTTGAACTACGTATATACTGTGTGACTTTCAGCAAGTTACTTCACGTCCCTATTGCTTAGTTTCCTTGTTTATAAAATAAGAATGCTATCTACCTCACAGGCAAGCCAATTAATTGAATAAATACATAGGAAGCGCCCAGGGAAGTAATCTACAGCACAACAGATGGCTTGAGAAGGATAAAGTGCTATTGTTCTTTTCTGATGTCTTTGTTTGGTATATACGATAGTGTACTGCTTGACAATTTATCACCCTTGCAATCCTGCTTGGCCATAGTGAAATATTCCTTTAATGTACCACTACAGTTTGCCAATATTTTAAAATTTCACATCATTATTCATAACATACTGAGTTTCCGATTTCAGTACTACCTTCATGTAAAGTTCAGACGTCAGCGTTCCATTCCTTTTGTAAAAGAATTCTGTCATTTCTCCTTCTTTGAGCTGGTGAGCAATTTAAATATTATCATAATTATCTTTTTCTTGAAAGTTGAAAGAATTCACCTGAAACACCATCTGGGCCAGGTGTTTTGGGGGAGGGCAGCTTTACAAAGACCTTCTTAGTTTCTTCCATTGTTACTGGTCTGTCAGGTTCTTTCCAGAGTCAACTGTGATAACTGGATTTCCCTAGACAGAACAAAAAAAGTCTGATTTATTTAGTTTTATAAAGCACTTGTTATTTAAAAGAACACTCTTAATCTTGTGTGTCTACATTCCTTTTTTTCTTGAGCAGGGTAGCCAGTTTACCTAATTCACATTTCTCTCATCACAGCAAAGAACCAATTCTTAAATTTACCAATCTTACTATGTTTCCGTTTTCAAAAATGTTGTTTTTCTTCTTTAACATCTTATTTCTCCTGCTCTGGGTTTATTTTCTTCTAGTTTCTTAAAGGGAACTTTCTCATTTTTATGTATTCTTTGTTTCATAATTTGAGTGTTCAAGGCTATGTATTTTGCTTTAAGCAAAACCTTTACTATTACTTTTTAAGCCATTCCATGGAGAGTTTTGGTCTAATTGGTGGTTATCTTACTGTCTGTATCATCTCCTGTTCTTCACCACAGTGGCTTTGATTTGGGATGACATGCACCCTTTCCAGAGTCCAGGCCTGTTTAGGGTTCGTGCATCACAGCATATCTTTATGCTCAGGAGAAGAGAATCTTTCTTGTGTAGGAAAGATCCTACATGGATGAACCTTGATATCTGACAACTACCCTCCAGTCTGAACAGGTTCAATGACAAAAACACCTTGAGGCTAACCTTCATCAGTGGGAGAAGAAAGCAGCAGCAAGCAGCCAAGTTCACCAAGTCCACTGCTAAGTTTTTTGACCACAGTGGGACACTGGTCCTGGATGAACACAAGCCTGAAGTATCCAGGCTCCAAAACAGTCTCGCCACAGAAAGAAAATAAAACACAGCCTTTTTAAAGTGGCCATCTTTCTGCCGGATCATGCTGAAATACAGAGCAAGGGGGAAAGAAACTGAGATCTTAAAATGAAGCCAGAAATGTTAAAATGTCCCTGTTTTGTTCTGAACTTTTAGTCCATCCAGGAAAAACAGGATTTTCCAGCACAGATATAAGAAACTGCAGATCTGGTATCTAGCTGGGGCCTCCTTGACCTGCTGATCGCACTATTTCGACTTTTTTTCTGGAAAAACATTTTTGATAAAAGCTGTATAGACTTCCTCCTTCACACCGAAAGTAATTTATATAGTACTGGCATTGTGCTGTGGAGTATTTGAAGACTTAAAATTTTAAACTTGTTAACCTGTTTCTGACTGTGCTAACTCTCCTTTCAACAGATGTCTCCCTCAATTCAGGATATGATCTGTATGTATGAAAGCTGTCTTTCACACGCAACTTTTGCAGGTATGCATATCTGACTTTGGGAGAACTGGGAAAAAAAAAAAACAAGTTTTTTAATTTGTTTAAAACAGATCTTCTATTACATTTTGTGCCCTTAACGAATTAAAGGCATCAACAGCATTTTTAGTTAAAGGAAATTTGTCCTATAGATGCTTAAGAAGTTTGCCAAGGCATAGAGTTTGATAATTATTAATCAATCAGTGTTCTATATCCTTTCTTCTTATTGTTTCAGCTGCCAGACATGAGTTCAAACTCTTACTAGTACTACACTTGTCAATCTAAGATTAACCAATATTTTAAAAACAACCTTCATGCATTGGAGAAGGAAATGGCAGGGCTCCCCTGGGATTCTCCAGGCAAGAACACTGGAGTGGGCTGCCATTTCCTTCTCCAATGCATGAAAGTGAAAAGTGAAAGTGAAGTTGCTCAGTCGTGTCTGACTCAGCGACCCCATGGACTGCAGCCTACCAGACTCCTCCATCCATGGGAGTTTCCAGGCAAGAGTACTGGAGTGGGATGCCATAGAAATACTTTATATCCATGTAATGCTTTGCTCTTCTTCAGTTTCAGGAATAACCAATGTTAAAATCAACAAAAACATCCAGATTTATGTATGTTATTATGCCATTAACACAGTGACAATTTGTAAATGTAAAAAAATTTCATTTTTACAGACAAAACACATAACAATCTAAATTATAAAGTCACAACCTATAAGCTATAAACAATATACATCCTTGATAACACAAACCAAGATACTTGTACACCTGAACAACAAAATTTTGTTCATGTTCACTCTTAATAACTGGAATGGTACTTGCATTATGTTACAAAATTTTGCAAATTAAAGTACTTCAACTAGTTTTGTCATGACTCTTTGGGTCTGTTATTAAACAAACAGAAAACTGTGGCTAATAGAAGGCAGTCATTTCTTATGGACTACTGTACTGAATTATTTTAAGAAATCTGAAGAACACGTGTACATTTAGGGTTTCAGATTTTTAAAAAATAAGCCTGGACTTAGGAAAAAGGAACATAATGAAATCTTTCCAGACTTCACAGATTTACAGGTTTCTCCCTCATTTCAGGGAGGTGTTAACAGGTTCTCAATTTAGCAACAGAAGGAAGGCTAGTGTGCAGGATATTCTTCTGTAGCAAAATTTAAAATTTTGCATGTTTATCTAGAGTGTGAACATGACTAAATTTCTTTGCTAAACTGATCTGTATATTTAAATTCTTTAACATGGGTAATAATTCTTTGCAATTTATTGCAAAACTTATTTGCCATAATTTTACATTTGTTTCCTACCTAAAACACTCAACCTATGTCAACATTAGGAAACAAAGTTAATTAAGCTGACTTTCATTAAACTCCAAGTGTCAATCAAACTTCTGTGGCAGAAGAAAACAGTGTAAAGTCTAAATGCTCACTGTAATTTACAGCCCACGGGATAAGAACGAGATGTGAGCCAGCACAAAGGTCTTTGTGCAAAAACTGGGGAGAAAACAACTAATTCTCAAAGGATGTTGACTCCCACAAGTCAGCAGGTCTGAGTCAGCATTCAGAGCAAGATTAATCTGGGTTCTAGTCCTAGTTAGGACACTATCTTGCTACTAAAATATAAAGCAATGTCTTTAATTTAAAAATTCCACTTCTCTGGGCTAACTTTAATCTACCAAAGGAGAGACCAGATAAATCCACTCCCTCTTAAAGGTAACAGCTTATGATCTTTCCCTGGGATGCACTCGAGGTGACTCCAGATCCAAAGCGCCTAACCTGTGCTCCAGAACCACTAGCGGGCCCAACCAGTCCTGACACCTTTTGATTTTATGGAATTCTTCAAAACAAGGGCACTATAGAGTTACTTTAAGGGCTTCTGTTTCACTGCTTGCAGGTGGGGATTAAGACCAGATGTGTACAGCTGTAAGGGGCAAAAAAGAAAAGCGTAAATACAGCTGAGGCATCGACACATTCCACCTAGATAAGCTACCAGATAAGCTTAGTAATTGGTACAGAGATTTTCAATCCACAACAATGCCCACCCCCACTTCCCTACCATCACGGGAAAAAACCAGCCTAGTACAACGGAGTTTCTCGCAACGCGAAGCAAGATGGTGTCGCAGACAAGCATTGTTTGGCCGGGTAGCTTAACTTACCGCTCCCCTGGCGTCCATTTCCCCGGTCTGTGGTTAAGGGGGAGGGGAGGGGAGTGGACGGGATCTTCCAGGCCTTTCCAGTCCCTGGCATTCAACGGAACCAGAGGTCCTGGAATCCCAGGCCCCGAGATAGCAGGGGCCCTTCAGCGGTCCCAGCGCCGCTCTCCCGGGACTCAGGCAAAGCCCGGCCCCTCCCCGCCCCGCTCTCAGGGCTCGCCGGGAGGCACCTCCCCGCCCCGGGCGCGCCCAAATGAACGCACAGCCTCCTCTGCCGAAAAGGCTCTTCCCAGCAGCCAGACAGCGCCCTCGGCCGGGAAAAGCCCGGTTCCAGGCGGCAGGGCAGGGGGCGTAGAGGTGGCCCCGGCGACTGCGGACCCCACCCGGGATGGCGCGCGCGGGAACAGCGGGGCGCACCGAGGGGAGGCAGTGCGCGCGCGCGCGGACAGGGGTGGGCGCCGAGCGACCGAGCCAGAGGGCCGGGCAGAGGGCCTCCTCAGAGCCTCCTTCGTGCTTCCACTCACTCACTCCACGCGGAGGCCGGGGGAACCCCGTGGTTTCCTTTCGCCTGCCTCCCCACTCACCCATTGCCGCGGGCGCCCGGCTTCCACGCCCGCTAGCGGCCCGCCGGCAGGTTGGTGAGCCTGCGAGCAGGCGCAGGCGCAGACCGTGACCGACCCAGAGCTCTGGGCGGGGCGTGACGCGGTCGACGCCGCCGAGCCCGGTCACGTGAGGGAGACGCGGCCGCACCGCCTCTCGGTAATCCCCCAGAGGGTCAGGTGACGCCGCCTAACGCCTGGCAGCGGCGAA
>SJYV01050945.1:1730599-1773606 GCA_006410875.1 Neotragus pygmaeus
GGAGGGAGGGGGTGGGAGGGCCGAGGGTCCCTCAGGAGAGCAGTTCCCAGAGAGCCTCTCGCTTCTGCTCTCAACCAGTTTGTCATGAATTCACACTCATGACCCGAGAGAGCTCTCCCTCTGGCCAACCTCCTGTTGAGGTGTGGAAGACTCCTTGCTGCCTGGAACAGACAAGACCGGCCAGGAATGGAGCCCAGGCCCAGCTGAAACGTGGCCTCACCCGAGGGCCCCTCAGTCCTAGCAGCCGACACGCCTGCAGGAGAGCCGTCAAAACTCAGATTTTGAGGGACTTCCTCAGGAAAACAAGCGAACCAAACTTGGCTCCTCTCCCTATTACTGATGCAGAGGAGAATTTAAAAATCCTTGCCTGGCAGGCACCGTGCTTAAATCCCCAACGCCCTGACAAGGGGGGAGGGCAGGGGTTATCACTCCCAGTTTACAGTGTGGCAGGATGACAGGTGAATTGTTTCCAAAAAACTGATGCTCTCCCTTCAATAATACGGAACTGTCAGCAGGAAGGGGCTGCCCAGCCTGAGACTACATTTCCCAGCCTCCCTTGCACCCACTGCTGTCATGTGACTAGTTGTAGCCAATGGAATGTGGGGAGGTGTGTTCCCCAGCTTTTTCCCAACGGTGGCAGTCTCCTCTTGGTGCTTCCTCACTCTGCTCAGTAAACCCTGCCTGCCTCCTCCAAGGCCCAGCCTGAATGTCTCCTCTGCCAGGAAGTCTTCCAAGTTTCCACTGGCAGAGCTCCTTCCTTCCTCCAACTGCACCGAGGATATAATGACCCCATCAGCACTTGCCTTCCTGAACTGTAATTACTTATCCATCTTCTCGATTCCCCTGGGAGCTCCAGAGCAGGGTGCAGGTTCTGTGCCCACCATGCTTAGTATCTGCTGAAACGGGCAGTGGGTGGGTTCCTCGGCTATCAAAGCAGAGCCCTGAGCCTGTGACATGCATGCTGGGTGGGACGCCACTTCCGCCTGGCCCAAGTGGATCTCTCCCACCTCCCACTGAGGACTCTGACCACATTGGGTCACTAACCCCCAGTCAATCCACCTTTGCTTAGGCTGCCCTTTCCCTGCTCACTCAGCTCCAAGCCTGGCCTAGCCACCACACCTGTGGATGCCTGGTTTCCAAAACACAGTCCAAATTTACTGAGTCACTTAGTGAGAAAGCTGGGGCTCTGACCTCCTGCGCCTTCTCCAGAGCCCATCCTTTGTGAGCAGCCCTAGGGGCCGGCTTCTAGGAGACCAAGCCCATCCCAAGCGAGGCCAAGAGCACTGTGTGGACACAGGTGTGCAGCCTGCAGCCCTTCTGAGCTTTGGTTCTCATTTCAGCTGTTCCCACATCTCTTCCATCCAGGACTGGGTTCTCCTCCCTTACCGGTGCCTGCTCTATTAATGCATCAATTTGGACTCCAGGACCATTTTCAGATGGGCAGAGCAAATGCTTAATGAAGTGCAGGCACTAAGTAATACATCTGCTCATAATAATGTATTTAGAGATGTCACCCTCAGCTTAAAGGAAATCGTTCGGAGAGCAATTATGTTTCAAGAGAGAATAATTCCTGTAAAGAACTGAAATTTAAATCAAGATTTTTTAAGGCTGACAATGTTCTAATTACAGAGCCTGTGGCAAGCTCTGCTCCTCAGTGAAGGGTCATTTCACTGGAGAATTGCCTCATCTGAGAAGCAGGAGGCGCACTTGCTTAAGCCGGAGCGCGCTTTGAAATACGAGCAACTCCCTCTGAGCCCAAGACTCAGCTACCTGCTACTCAGCTCCGTGGAGAGAGGGCAAATCTGTGCTGGCCTAGAAGAGTCTGTAACTGCTTGAATGCAGGGCTGAAATTGTATGGCTAATAAAACTGGGGACAGTTAAGAAGCCTTGTAGTCTTGGAGGCCATGTGCTCACTTTTACCTGGAGAAGGGGTGGGTGGGTATGGGGGCAACAGGGCTGGAGCAGAGGTGAGTGACCTCGGTGAGTGGGTGGGTGTGGCCTAGGACATGTCATGCCCTCTGCCTGGGTGATATTTTGGGCTTTGCAGCTGGTGCTGCAAAGCACAGGATGTGTTAGATCTCAACAACTAGCTGTGAGCTGGCCTGAACACCAAAGCTTTCATGGCATTGTGGGTATGAGGTCGCTAGGGGAACCAATTTAGTATCTAAGGAGGTTAAAGAAAATAACTCATATGGGTTAACAGGATATTTTCACACCAGTTGTTCTGAAAACATTCAGTGAGGAAAGTGGGCAGGGATGCTGGCAACAGGACAGAGCCAGAGAAGGAGGCTGAAGCTCCTCTGTTCCCAGATCGAAGGCTCTCAAGGTCACCACATACTAGGAACTCCACACTGATGTCTCCATCTCAACAGACATGGGCAGGCACTGGGACCTCACTGCAGTCCTTCCTGACTCTCCAGGCCCACTGGTTTTTCCTCTAATGCTGATTTCAGTACATACTAGTTTATAACCCTGAGCTGGGCTATGCTGAGGGAGCAGGCGGTCACAAAGTTCAGAGCTCAAGGCAGAGAACTCAGGCCTGTGACCCTGGAATCCAGGGCCTGACTGTCCCCGGCAGAGGGAGAAAGGCCCACGAGCTGGCCCTCAGGCTGGAGTCTCTGCAGGAACAGCCCTTACCCTTGGGCTCATGCACTGCACCCTCTGGTTCTCTGGACCTCAGGCTCTCCTTGGGCCCTACTGGGCTTTGTCTCTACCCATACTGGACACACGGGGAAGCTAACTGCATGGCCTCTGAGGGCACTTCTAGATCTAAGGTCCTAGATTCCATGTCTATGAGCATAATCTGCTGCCCATGAGGTGAGGGCTTCCTGCAGGAAAGGATCAAGTCAGCCACATGCCCCCTCCACTGCTGCTCTTGGCCTCCAGTCCCATTCTCACAGGGTGATGGCTCTCAGGGCTGATGCTTCCTGGCACTTCCCGTGAGCCAGGCCATGTGCCTAGCACTGAAGCTCCAGACGGGAGGTAGCTGACTGGGGGTCATGCAGCCAACAGCTGCTGCTGCTTCCTCCCTAGGGGCCTTTCCCAGAACCCATGCTCCTGACCTCAGCACCGTGAGCTCCAGAAGAGGGCCCAACCTAGCCCCCAACACTCCCCATGAGGCCAGCCAGGGGGCGGCTGAGAGGCATCAGACCCTGAGCAGGTGACTTCTTGACTGCCAGCCTCAGTTCCCACGGCACCCACCCTGCCGGTAACAGTGGATCAGAGCAGCACATGGGCTGGCAATAAATGGCCGTCCCAGGGACCAGGGAAGGTGTGTCCTGACCAGAGGAGTCCCCAGCCACGGAGGGACCATCATAGAGTTGGTGGGCCTCGAGAGGTGAGCGGGGCTTTCTTTCTGAGACAATCTGTCAAACCCCGACTTAACGCAAACAAAAGGCAGAACCTTGTCAACACACACCCAGGAGGTGTGCTGCAGTGATATATCCTGATCGGTCACAAGGTCCCCACCAGTGCGATGCCACCTAACGGCAGCTGAAGATTTAAAAACAGCTGCCAGGGATGATTTTCATAACTGCCAACTCAGAGGAGGAAATCCAGCACAAGATTAAAATTCTCAGAGAATGGAGTGTACATCGGATACCCAGCATGTACAGGGAGGTGTGGGGCTTTAGGAGCAAGAAGTAGCCTAGGGACCATGCTTCCAGGGCTGGTTCCAGGCCTGGCCACCTCCCCGTCATGGCTTCTGAGAAGGCATGGGTCCCCGGGGAGCTCAGACAGGCTGCCACCTCCTGCCAAGCTCCTGTGTCAGTCCTGTCTCCTTTGATAGGACATCCTGCGAGAGCTAAGTCACAATTAGGGGTGTCTCCAGCGGGTGACCTGTCTAATGAGTCTTGTAAGGCTGGTGGAAGCTGGGGGTGCTGGGGCTGTCAGGGTGTTCAGATCGCTCATTACCATCACAAAAAGCACCTCCTTGTAACCAGGATTATCAAACATGCCTGGCGCGTCAGGCCTAATAACAGGCCCCACCTCATCTCATAATCATGGGCTTTAATAAAACATCACTCAGCCCGCAGCTGCTGGCCCGAGCAGGGTGCGAGGCCTCACCTCACGCTTTTAGACCTAATTGCTTGATGCATATTTCATGAAGAATCTTGGGTAATAGTTATGTTAAATCGCTTCTTTTCATGATGAAATGACTTTAAAAATACTTGATATAATATTTATGTGGGAGAAGTCGAGGAAATTGTCCTTTGGGATTAGTGTGTAGGATCTGGTTACAGGAATCCATGCTCAGAGGTGTGATCCCAGGTCTACCTCTTCTGAAAGGTAGTTGGGGAGCTGCTCTCTTCATGGAGATGCTCCAGCACATTGTCCCTCAGCTCAAGACCATCCAGGGGTGTCCTTCGGATCCTGCAGAATAAAGGCTCAACCCCACCGTGCACTGAGCTGTTGCCACAGGCTATCTCATTTAAGCCTGCAGCAAGGCTGACACTTTGCTTGGTGTAACTACTGTTGTTGACAGAAGGGGAAACCAAGGCTGAAGGAGGCTGTGTGCCTCCATGGGCACCTCCATGGGCCTACACGACAGGTACTTCCTGAGGCAACGCTGCCTTTGCAAGCAGATGGCTCTGATTCAGCACATCTGCTCTCTGACCTCCAGGGAGATGTCTACAGAGAAAAGAGTGTACAGAGAAGACACTTTTCCTCCTCATCACACCTGTGAGCAAGCCTCTCTAGAAACACTCGTGAGTGTCTGCAGAGAAGCATGCTCCAAAGAGCTGCTGTGGGAGAAACCACCCAGACCTCCAGTGATGGGGGCCTTCAGGGGAAAGGCACTGGGATGACATCTCCTGAGGACTTTGTGCGTGCAGGCTGGCCTTGCACAAGCTTTGAACTTCCCGCTTAGGGCCAGGGAGCCTGGCAGAACAAATGTGTGCAACGTGATTGTCACTGCCCTTGGTCAATGACTGGACCAACCCGTGGCTTCACAAAGAAGCTGGGAGCGCTGACATTATCTGCAAGAAAACCAAGGCCCAGAGGGAGAAGCGATCTGCCTGAATCGCAGTGAGAGGACACCAGGGCTTTCTGAGTCCTTATAGCCATGTGGTGGGGTTCTCCAGCTGTGCCATGCATGGTGTGGGGGGCATGAAGGCCCCTTCCAGCTGAGACGTTCTAGGGTTCGAGGGAGCTGGGGGAAGGGGTTTACGAGGTCACATGCCTTCTGAAATCGCCTTCAGGGGGACAAGCCAGAGATACATGCACCAAGTTATAGAGCACAAATATCTAAATGTGAACACTGCTGAGCCAAATGACTTGATTTACAACCAAATAATCAGACTTTCAATACATGCATTGGCAGTGACTAGCCTCCCCAAGAAGCCCAGGCATTTCTCAAGCTCTAAGTTGGCGGCTCAGGGTGAGATCTTCAGTAAATCATGATGAAAAGCCATCTCCAGGGGGAAGGAGAGCCAGCCGATGCCTTTTGCAGTAAGGGTTGTTTTGTGCCACAAAATGCAACAGGTGGGTCAGAATGAACCCATCGGGGGCAATTTTCTTAGGAGTAGACTAACAAAGTGTTAGACAAGAGGACTGCAATGATCCAGACAGCTGAGGAAGTGAGCCTCCCATTGCTGGAGGTGTGTGACTGGGAGTGTAATGATGTTTGGATGACTTTTGTCTGGTCGGTGTCCCTACATAGACTTCAGCAAGAGCACATGAAAACTACAAGGGGAGATGTGGATGTAGAGCGAAGGGTGACATGTGAAATGTTTCAGAGCTTTAGGAAGAGGAAAGAGGACTTTCCTAGGGATACGAAGACCCTTTTGTGTTTGAAGCACATGGGATTGATGGTGATGGCTGGACTGAAGTCAGATGCCTGGGTTCAAACTGTGATCCCACTTATGTCATTGGCTGGGCAAGGCCCCTCTCCCTGGGCCTCAGCATGCTTGTCTGGAAAAGGTAGAGGGGGTTCCTCCAGTGCGGAAGTTCTCAGGCCAGTGAGAGACGTCACAGGGGCATGGGGAGCTGCATGAGCCACTGCCAGTGGGACTGGTATGCTCACACAGGGATAGCCAATTTTCAGGCTTGGGGAGAGCACAGTGGCAAAAGCAGGCTTCTTAGCATCTGTGCCAATGGGATGGACAGAAAGCATTCAGACCTGGGGGAGTGGGGTGGGGGGTATCTCCTTCTACAGGACAAGCCCCTCTCTGCCCATACTCTCCTTGGGGCACTGGTTGTCAATGGGGCAAGTTTACCTCCTTCCTGGGGGCACTTGACAATGTCTGGAGACAGGGGAGCTGCTGGCATCTCTAGGTGAAGGTCAAGGATGCTGCAGAGGACAGAGCCACAGCACAGAATAACCCAGCCCAGACTTCAACAGCAGCAACTCACGGGTCACCAGTGCCTCAAATCCTTTGTGTGCGAAGTGGGGCTAACAGGAATAGGTGTGAGGGAGAAGCAAGAATGTGTCTGTGAAGGAAGCAAGAACACCTTGCAAAGGTTAGTCGTCTGGCTCCTCATTCAAGGGCTGAAGACGTTGCACAGAATTTGCCAAAGGGATGCAGAGGCTCCAGGCTGTCTCCAAGGACCAAGCCCCCACCGTCGCTCCAACCAGCAGGTGCGGGGGAGCACGAAGCACCTGAAGGCAGGTCCAGAACAGGGGTCGGGCAGGTGCTTGGCAAAGGCAGTTGTTGAGGCAAGCACCAGCTGCCGTGGAGAGGACTTGGAGGGCGTGGTGGCTTTCATAGGCAAAGGGGAGCTGGCAACCTGAGGCTGAGCCGGGCGATGCTGAGAGGGAGGTGAGGGGAGCACTCCGGGGTGAGGGAGGTCAGAGGAGGGCAAAGGGATCACTGCCTGCAGGTCCAGTGGGACCCAGACCTGGGCTGAATCTCCCAGACTGCCACTTCTGAGCTGTGCCTCTCGGAGCCTCAGTTTCCTCACTGGAGCTTTCACTGCCCACCCGGAAGGACTGTCCTGAGGTCCCAGCTTGGGGGGCGGAACATGGCTTTGTTTGCACCCACACACTGCAGAAGCCCTCGTAGAAGGTGCTGCCCCAGCTGAGCACTAAGTGTGCCCCCCCGCCCGGCCTGGTCTGCCGTTTGTGGCCATGTTGGCGGCGGGCCCACCTCCTCCAGTGGGGCAGCCTGCCTGGCTGAAGTGGGAGGCCTGGCTTCTGGTCCCAGCTCTGTCACCAGATGACAATGGGCACGGCATTTACATCCCTGAGATCAATTTTCCCAAACATCAAGTGGTATTTCTCAACACTTTCAAAAGCACATTGTTACACACCAGGGTCCACGTGAAAACAGAATGGGAATGATGAGGAAAGAGCCTTCTCTGCTTAAAAAATCCTGGTCTAAGGCAGTACTGTGGGTATTGCTTTGCAGTCAACATTTCTGATGGACACAAGACACCAAGCAGAGGCTTTTGAGGCCATGGCTTTCCCTGACTTTGTTTTACAGATGACATGAGACCCAGAAAGGGGTGGCGGTTTCCTCCCATTCTCCAGTGAACCCAATATGACCCCCACCTTGTGCCATCAGCCACAGGGCACTGTCCATGCTCTGAGAAGGCAGTGATGCTCTACAAGGTGCAGGGTGGAGGTGGGCATGCAGGGAGGGGGAAGGAGACAGCAATCCACCTATACCCCAGTTCTCACCTTCATCCTTAAAGCACAGTGCTTACCCTCACTATCCTACAGACCCAACTCCTTTCCTGGTGGGGCTTTCCTCGCTAACTGAGCAACTGATTCATTAGCACAGCAAAGAAGGGGACTCGCCCACAAAGCATCTGATCCAACTCACAGTTTTACTTAAAAAAAAACAAAAACAAGTCAAGAAGGAAAATCCAGAAAGGTCTTTAAAAACTGCAGATTAAAACAGATCTATTTGCTCAGCAGCTCTGCCTCTAACCTGAGGATCCAATCTTTCTCCCTGGAATTTCAAAGGCACACACTTGACTCTAAACCAAAGTGGCCCTGGCCAAAGGCCTTTTGCAAATCATGTCAAAGACAGTGATCGGTGGTTTTCAGTGGAAAAGCTCCTAATAAGCCTTGGGGATCTGGGCCACAGTCTCTTTAGCTATGAAATGGGGAGATCTTTATGACGTTCCCTAACCTCACTGAAAGCAAGGGAAAAGAACCCTGAGCAGGAAGTTGAGACCTGGTCCCACCCCTGGTTCCTGCCCTCTTGGGCCTTGGTTTTTCCCATCTACACAACAGAGGGAGAGGCCGAAGTGATCACTGAGGTCCCACAAACTTCTAAACCTTTGAAACTTAGCACATAGAAGATGGTCACACCATGCAATCAGGAAAGAATGACTTCAGATATTAAACAAAACTATTGACCTTCACTGCAGATGCCCCAAGTTCCAGGGCTGGAAGAGAAGTGCAGGTTTCTCAAACACAGTTTCTTCAAATGTGCCCCAGAAGGCCTACATCAAGGTCCCTGGGGATTTGCTAAGCCTGTGGCTTCCTGGCCTTCTCTGGAACTAGAATCAGCCTTTAACACACTGTTCAAGAGATTCTGATGCACATTCAAGTTTGAGAACCACCATTCTAGTTCTTATCTGGTGATGCAAAGTCCACATTAATATTTCACGTCCAGCATTTTCTTTTTGCTCACCCACAGCGCTGGGCTAGCTCACTCCTTACAGGGACAAACTTTTTCAACCTTTGATGGCTCTCCCCATGAGAAAGTCCTTCTACGTTCTGAGCTGACCTGTGATTTAGCACAGTCCTGCAGGCCACAGCTGCTCCACCTGCCCTGGGAAGGCCCACCTGAAGAGCGGGGTACAGAGCAGGTAGAGACCCAAGGCTGCTCCTCTCTCCAGCTGTCCTCAGAGGGCAGAAGCTCCCATCCTTTCCCATTCTGGTTTCCCCTGCTGCTCACAATCTCTTCTATGCTGGGGCTGCAACTCGACAGTGTCTGCCGTGGGTCTATCCCACTTGGCCATTAGTCCAGCAGTCTTGACATGACTCTATCACCATGTGCACACCCTAAGCCTTCTCTGAACCTCTTTCTGGTGTCTGCTGACCTCCAGAGTCCACTCTGTCTTCCTCCTCCTCCTGATCCCAAAGGACAGGATCTCATTGGCTTTAGAGTGTTAGTGGGTCAGACAACATGCACCTCTTGACCCAAACCAAAAAGGGCACCAGCCCAAGAACACGAAGAAGCAAAAGCCCACCGGCTGTAGCCACACTTGGAAGGTTTGCAAATGTAATTTTGAAAGGTCACTGTCAGCCCTTCGTAATTTGGGCCCTGGAGGGCGAATCCTCTCATGTCAGGCATCCATCCATTCTGGCAGCTTCTTGACAACCTCTGTGCACAGGGTAGAGCATTCTCTCAAAATTAAATCGCTGGCTCTTTGCTCCCTAATGAAATTGATTTCTGCCTTGATACACAAGAAAGCTTTCATTTTATTATTTGGCTAGGGTTTGACCACATTAATTACAGTTTTTTTTTCAGCATGGCTGCAAGTAATTGAGTTCCAGAAAGTTANAACTGAGGAGGTTGGTGGGACTTTATGTTTTTATGAGTGGGGCCTGGACCGGGCAAGTAGACTGCCCAGCAGAGAGGAGCAGGCCGTCACTCCGCAGCCCCCTGCCCCTGCCTCTCTGCTTTGGGATGAAAGCCTGGGCAGCCTCCCCTCACCTAGGGGTGCTCTAGGAGTGCCTTTCTCTAGGCCAGGAAGGGAGAGAAGACTTGACAGTCTGCCAAACATCCCTTAGTCCTCCGGGCTGACCACGAGTATGGATGTCGGCCCCTAAGGATGGTTCACAGGGAACTGGGAGGAAGTGCAGGGGCCCTAGGGCCTTGGGTCCCCAGGTGGGGCCTGTGACCAGTGGCCGCATCTTTCTAGCTGGCCTCCGGCCTCCCCAGTTCTCCAGCACAGGACAGAGTCCCTTATGCAGGGGCAACAAGGATTAGAGAACTGAAAACAAACCCTGTGCATGGAGCTTTCAGGTGCTGAAGAAGCCTTTTAAGGCCCCATGTGGATGAGGCGGGAACAAATATGAGGCTGACAGGAGGGGCCTGCACAGTGTTCCAGGTCTGGTGTTTGTTCATGGATATCCTATTACTTTGAAAACACAAGGGCAGAGAGACCAGAATGAAGGTGCCCACAGCACCCTTTCCACACAGTCTAGGGTGCTGATTCCGGCACACTGCTGGCCTTGACTCTGGCCAGTTTTGGGTAGAAGGGACAGGTGTGGAGTGGGGAGGGCAGGGGTGGAGAGGCATATAAGGGGCTACAGCCCAGGCAGTCATGAGCCCCCAAGAGGGGGCAAGGAGGGAGACTGTGCACTGGTTTGGGAGGGGGCCCCCCATGACCCAGAGTCTATGGAAGCTTTCATGACAATGCACAAGCACTCCCACTTGACTAAAACTCTGTTCCCAACAATGGTCCTCTGCTGCTTCAACTTTCTAAACATACGTTCTGCATCATCTCGCTTGTTCCTCATAGACAAGCATTAGAATTTCCATTTTACAGGTGGAGAAACTAAGGCCCAGAGAGGTGAAGCCCCGTTCTCCCCTGCAGTTCAAGAGCAGGCCTCACTCTCTCCTCTCCCCAGGGAGTGAAGGCTGTACCTGCAGATAGGTTGTAAGACAATGGGCAGCTCAGCACGTGTTCGGCTGGCTCTTTTAGGATCACCAACAACAGGCCTCTGTGTTCCCCTCACAGGCGCACGCAGGCGCCAGGATACCATGCTGCCGTATCTCAAGGGCGGTGCCTGAGAACATAAGTTCCTCATTATAAGAGGGGATAGTGGTGACTTCCCGAGAAGCAGGGCATGGGGAAGCCTGTGAAGCGGGCGCCTAGAGGCCGCCTGGGCTCCAGGAATGCCATCTGGGTTCCAGGAATGCTGTCCATGCATGCACACCCAGGCCTGGACTGGGGAAGGAGGGCCTGGCACGAGTGAGCATGCCTTTATCCTCCTAGTCTGCACCTCAAAAGGGAAACATGGATGTGGCTGCCTGGTGCGAAGACCTGACACCAAGGGTTGCTGCTTGGCTGCAGGAAAAGTAGGGATAAATCCTGATGAAAATGATAAAATGACCTAAACGTAGAGGCCTTTACAGCTGCCAAAGCAAGCCATCTCCACCATAACTCATTTTAGAAATGAGAAATGACCAGCTGTGAAAGGGACTGTCCCATGTCCCATGTCGACAGCTAGACTTGAACTTGAACCCATTATCTTCTGAATCCCAGAGGCCTCTAACAAGTTCAGCACAAATCCTATCTACAGTGCAACAGGTTCTCAAAAACAGTAGTGATGATAAAGATACCAAAAGCCAGCATCCACCGAACACTCACTGTGACTGCGACTTCTGGCACCAATTCCAATTACCACCTGGTTTTACAGATGAGGAAACAGGCCGTTTGACCCAGGTCACCCTGCTAGCAAGTGACAGCCCAGGGGTTTAAATCTAGACGCTGCAGCTCTGCTAGCTCTGGGCTGGGCTCCCTGTCAGATGGAGAATGCCCACTCAGATCTAATGCAGTGTGTCTCCTAACACTTTCACCTGCAGACACCCACAGACACTTAGAATCACTCTTGGGGCCTGGGAGAGGGACTTCCCTCATCCACAAGCCTCAGAGGATGTGCAGGAAGCAGGCTGAGCACTTGTACAAATGAGTCTTCCCTCCCAGGAACCCCCAAACCTCAACCCAACTGCTCATTGTTTCTGCTGCTGCCCATCCATAGATGGAATTACAGGAGAGGAATGACAGGAGGGGACAGGTACCTGGCTCTCAGGGCCCTGCTTGCCGCCTACTGGCACACCAGTCTCCCCACCCACAACCTGGCAGGCGGATTCACGGGCCCGTTCTCAAACATCCAGGGACACACTCTCGGCTCCTAGTTCAGACCAATGGCAGCGACCACAGCCATCACCAGCCACTCACAAACGCCCCTCTTTTGTGCAGGCCCCTCTTCCTCATTTGAAGAGAAGACAGGTGTACAGCGTGAAAAAGTGATGTGAAAACGTACCATCTCTGTGTGAGCAGGCTGTGTGATACCCCTCAAGAGAACTTGGGGTTGGTTTTCCTGAGACCTAATTTACCAATAATTTAATAAATACTTGTGTGTTCATTACATGCCAGGCACTGATCTAAGGTGGGGACCTAGGTGTCAATAAGGCCTGCCAAGTCTCTGACCGCACAGAACTTAAAACCTCTGTCCACACGAAGGCCTCTGTCTTGTCTCATTCTACTAAACCTTTGGGTTTTTTTCCACACAGGAAACAAAGGCACTTGAAGAAGAAACATTTCTATCAACATAATTAGCAGGCAAGCCAAAGCTATGAAACACCAGTGTTTTTCTTTTCTTTTCTTTTTTTTAAGGTTACTAAATGAATTCATTCATATGTCAAACAGAAAAACCAACTGGAAAAACCTGTCCCTCAGTAACATATCAGCCAAACGAAGCGAGTGATCCCAGTTCTCTCGTTTAAACCCTCCCCCTCCTCTCTGCAGACCTGCTGTTCACACGTGTTAAACATTAATTACAACTGTTACTCATTACATAGCAAAAAGCTCGGAGTACCAACACAATTGTTAATTTCCTCCCAGGCCCAAGGCATTCTGGGAAGCTGAGCAGGGGGCAGGAAGCATTGCTGGAGCCCCACTGGGGCCAATGGTGAGGAGGTGGCATGCGCAGGATGCACCAAGTGATGGTGGCAGATTCTCCGTGGACTCTTCTGCCGAGTCTGAGCCTGTTTATTCTAAGCACACAAGCATGAGTCACAGGCTTGGTGGGAATAGGGAGCCTGAAGCAGGCGCTGACGCACTCAGTGTCAGCACCACCACCTTCAGAGCACTTGCGTTTCATAGTGACAAGTCGCCAGCTCAGTACGCAGTGGGCGCAGCGGCTTCTGCCTTAAGAAAGCCACCTTGTAAAGTAATTAGCCTCCAATTAAAATAAGTAAATTTATATTAAAAAAAAAAGAAAAGAAAAGCCACCTTACCCCCCCAGGTAAAGGGAGGGTTCAGACCTGCCCGTGACATACTCACAATGTCAATGCAGCAGTGGGGAGAGCATCTGACTCGACTTCATTAGACTTTGGACAGACTGCTCACCGTCTGAGCCCAAGTGGGGCCATCTGTGTGATGGCAGTGAAACCACACCATCCCTTGCAGGACTTCATAGGGTTAACACACGCCAGCCTCGTAACTGGGGCTCACTGTCTATTAACTTCCTGCCCCTCCTCCATCACCCCCTTACCTTCATGGGATTATCTTAAATTAGCCAACTGAGCTGGCTCAGGGATGACTCACAGATGTTTAGGAAATAGATAGACCTAGGACCTTACTTTCCCCTTCCTCTGCCCTTTGAGCCTCACTTGATGAGGCTGGGAAAATGTCAGAACTCAAGAGGGTGCCTGCCAAAGGGGTGACCAACATAGCAATTGCACCCCTTCAGTTGACAGTAATGAGGGAGTATCTGTTTGTTCCAGAATAAACTAATGCACATCCATAGGGGACGTGGGGGGAGCACAGAGGGGCCCCAGCCCAAACTGGAAAGGGGGTGGGGAAGGGATTCATGTCAAGGGAGGCTTCCTGGAGGAGGTGGCACTGACACCCCCCGAGCCAAGCTGTGATACCCCTTCCCTACTCCTCCCTGACCCCAGCACCTAACATATAGTAAGTACCGAGTATGCTGTAGGTTCTCAAAGTGGGGCCCCCAGATCAGCAGCCTCAGCAACACCTGGGATCCTGTTTGAGATGCAGATTCTCCAGCCTCATCCCTAGAACCTACTGAATCAGGAGCTCTGGGGGTGGGACCCTGTAATCTGTTTGATGCTTCTTGCAGTTGACTCTGCCATGTGCTCTGAGCAAACCAACCAACTAACCAACATGTCACAGCTAGAATTGAGAGGGGTTTGGGGGAGATTGGCAGTGGGGACCCTCTCACACCTGAGGACCTGGTCCTCGGGAGGGACTGAATAAAGGACGGAAGAAATGGGTGGTTCATGGTGAGAACCGTTGCTGGAATCGAGATGGGAGTATCTCCTACAGAAGTATTGTTTTCCACACTATCCATACCTCTCATTGCCTGTAGTAACTGGTAATGAATTTCATAAATGGGCCCTCTGTGCCCCCAAAGTAGCTTTTTATGCAGTACTGTTTTAATATATAAAATTAAATTTTATCGAATACAGCAAGCCTTCCCTGAGCACCAGTAACTATTCTCTCAAGCATGACCTTTTAGAGTTTATGAAGTCTTCTTTCAATCTTCTCCCTTAATCACCATGGAGATCCAGTGTAATACAGTCTGTGACAATCCCCGTTTTACAGACGGGAAAGCTGAAGCTCAGGAGGCTGAGAGCCTGTCTGGGATCCCACAGCTGGTGAGGGGTGGGGCTGGCACNCTTTTAGAGTTTATGAAGTCTTTTTTCAATCTTCTCCCTTGATCACCATGGAGATCCAGTGTAATACAGTCTGTGACAATCCCCGTTTTACAGATGGGAAAGCTGAAGCTCAGGAGGCTGAGAGCCTGTCTGGGATCCCACAGCTGGTGAGGGGTGGGGCTGGCACGTGCCCTTGGGATTGTCTGACTCCTACCACTGTCCCAGTGGCTCCTGACACCAAGACACTGTGCTGAGCTTTCAAGGGCAGAGAAATTGGCCAAGGAGCTTAGTAAGGAAGACAGATAAGTACTCAAAATAAGTATATTCAGCATTGAGTCACGTCTGTCTACTCTTTTCACTAGAAGGCAGGCCCATTGCTGGCTGAACCCAGGACATTGCTTTAAAAGTAACTTCAGTGGGGACAAATCTCCAGACATCTCCAGACAGTGAGTCAAAAACAAAATGACTTTGTTTCTCTGAAAGATCTTTTTTTTTTTTTCAATTTGACCGCGCCAGGTCTTAGTTGTAGCACGTGGATCTTTGATTTTCACTGCGGCATGCAAAATCTTTAGTTGTGGCGTATGGGATCTAGTTCCCTGACCAGGGATCAAACTTGGGCTTCCTGAATTGGGAGCAGGAAGTTTTACCCACTGGACCACCATGGTAGTCCCCCTCTGAAATATCTTAAGGGTGCCCTTCACCGGCACCTTTAGTAAGCACTCTGATCACTTGCTTCTTCTCGGAGGCAACTGCAATCATTAAAAATGTAGCTTTTAATTCGACCCACTGAATTAAAAAGAAATGTTGATCCATCCTCTGTGTATGGCCCAGCTGGCTCTGCCATGAGGTCTCCAGCAGTTCCTGTTCCCTCCCTGGGCCTCAGTTTCCTTGGCTGGACAAGAAGGAGTGGGATGCCATGGTGTGTGCAGAGCAGGGGCAGAGCATGACCAACCCGTGGGATGGCTCTGGTCATCCCCGTGCAGTCACGAACCTTCTAGAACTTGGGCTGCCACAGGCTCCTCAGCTGGAACCATTTCGAGTGGAAACCTACACCCCAGGCACGTATCCTACTCGCTGTAGACACAAGGAGAAAATTGGTTACATTGTCAACAAGGTCTATATAGTCAAAGCTATGGTTTTTCCAGTAGTCATACACGAATGTGAGATTTGGACCATTCAAGAAACTGAGCGCTGAAGAATTGATGGTTTTGAACTCTGGTGTTGGAGAGACTCTTGAGAGTCCCTTGGACAGCAAGGAGATCCAGCCAGTCCATCCTAAAGGTAATCAGTCCTGAATATTCATTGGAAGGTCTGATGCTGAAGCTGAAACTCCAAAACTTTGGCCACCTGATGCGAAGAAATGACTCATTTGAAAAAACCCTGATGCTGGGAAAGATTGAAAGTGGGAGGAGAAGGGGACGACAGAGGATGAGATGGTTGGATGGCATCACCAACTTGATAGACGTGAGTCGGAGCAAACTCCAGGAGATGGTGAAGGACAGGAAGCCCGGTGTGCTGTAGTCCATGGGGTTGGAAAGAGTGGGACACGACTGAACAACAACCCAGGGGCTCTGGAAGGGTGAAGGCTCCAGCACATTACATGCAGTATCTTGGGTGGTGTCAGAGAACTGAGACATCAACAGGGTAAGGGCTTGGGTTCTAAGTGGGACTAAATAGGTTCAAATTCTGGCTCTGCAGCTGACTAGCTGTAGGATCCTGGGCAACTGTTTCTTTTCTTTGGACTTCAATTTCTGTATCTGTAAAAGGATAAAACTAAGATCCCAGGAGGTGGTTGGGAGGATGAAATGAGATAATGCACGCTAAAGTGTTCTGTAAATACCAGCACTACCAGTACAGTGCTCTGTAAGCCTCACCAGGACTCTCTGCAGCAGACACATTTCCCCAGAGAGAGCACAGAGCCCCCAGGAGAGGTTCTATCCCTGTCCTTCCAGTGGCCCCCAGAGATGTGGAGACTCCACATCCACGCCCCTCCCGCCACCCGAGCCCAGGTCTGCTTCTCTAGGTTACCCACCCAGTCCTCAGCCGCCTCCCCGTGTGGTCACCTCCTGGGTAGGCTCTGTCCATCTTACAAAGCCCAGGGGCCGGTCAGACCCTCTGCATCAAGCTGTGCCACCCGAGACAGCATGGAATCACTCAGGATGCTTCTCCTGCCCCACACTGGGCAGGGAGCTACATCAGTGAGGGGGTGGACCTGCTGCCTATGAAGTCTCTGGAGGGTGAGCCAAAGCAGCGGGGGGAACCGAGTCCAGCCAGCTTTGAAGGCAGGTGAGTCTGCCGGGTGGGCAGGGGGCTGACAGCCTGACTGGGGGTTGGGACAAACTCAGTCCAAGCATGTGCTGAGACTCCAGTGCTGGGTGCATGGGGGTGGGTATCCTGGCTGAGGCTATCAGCAGCTTCCCATAGGGAGGGCAGGCAGGAAACCTCCTTCACCTGCTACAGAACTCTGAGAGAAGGAAAGAATATCATTCCCAGGAAGTGAGGACCACCTCACACCCTGCAATAGCTGTTTTCACGACAACCAGGAAGTGATAATCGAGCCTTCCCGAAAGCCTGCACTGGCTGAGAAGGCCACCTTCAGTGGGGAATGCCGAAGCACCCCTTACAAAAGCCTCATTTCATGAATGCAGTGCAGGACAGCACTCTGAAGGGCGGAAAGTACTTTTGCTTCATAGACTGAATCACAGAGATATTTCAGAGGGCTCCCCTTCCCCCAGCCTCCAGCCAGCATGCTGGGGTCCTGATGAAATGAAGCACAGAAGGAACCCTGGAAGTGGGGGGTTGCAGGCCAACCTTCCACACAGGGCAAAGCCCTTCTGATACCAATGCTGCCTCACTCAAGCTTCTGCTGGCCAATCTCAGTGACAGGAAGCTCATGATACACTTTCAGGTGTACCTGAAATTCTTACCACTCACCGGGACCGCATATCCCTATGGCTCCTCCTTGGTAGGCCCACCTCTGCCCTTTGGGGTTCCTCACACCATACACCTTTGGAAATCTGAAAACACTGCGCAGGGTCCTTCATGCGAGCTAAACAGGCAGAATCAGAATATAAGGGATGGAAAGAGATGATGACAGTTTTGCCCAGTGGATTTTTAGCCCAGCTGCAGATCCTGTCCCTAGGCTCCCGGGCCCATCACAGCACCCAAGGGCCCAGAGAACTGGGCAGGGCACTTCAAACAGGTGCTGTGAAAATGAGGACAGGGCCCAGCTCAGCACTGCCTTGCTCCCTGACACCACCAATGACACGCTAAAGCACGTGCTGCACACTCGACTCATTCAGGCAGGAGGTGGGAGCCACCTTTGTTCCTGAGCAGCCACCCTTCCTGGTTTACAAATGGGGCTCCGGCAGCACTTCAGCAACCCAATCGAGCTGTTTCCACTCCTGGTTACCTGAGAGGTGGTGCATCCACCTCACTCCACCTGCACTTTGGGCTAGGAAACAGGAGGGTGCTCCTCACCTGACAATTTCTGTCCAGATGGGGGAGGGGATCTGGTCAAAGACTCAAGACTGGTGCTCACAGCATCCCTCCAGCCAAGGGAAACAACTTCCTTCTATGCCCCAGAAATCAGAACTGAGCCAAAAACTTCTTGGAGAAAGCACAATCAGTATCCAGGGCTTCCCTGGGGGCTCAGCAGTAAAGAATCTACCTGCAATGCAGGAGAACTGGGTTTGATCCCTGGGTCGGGAAGATCCCCTGGACCAGGGCATGGCAACCCACTCCAGTATTCTTGCCTGGGGAATCCCATGGAAAGAGGAGCCTGGTGGGCTACAGTCCATGGGATCGCAAAGAGTAGGACACAACTGGGTGCCTTAGCACACACCTATAATGAGCATCCACTCCAGAGCAGGACACACAGTTGATGAGGTAAGTGACTTGATGAGACACAGGTGGGGACAGGATTCTGCGTCTGCCTAACAGCAGCCTAAGAAGTTGACCTACAATGACACATGTGATAGCAACTCAGCAACAGAAAACCAAATCCAGAATGGAGACCCGTGGCTCAGAAACTTATGTGGGGACCAGTTCTATCTGAGACCTTGTGATCCTTTGTGAAATGTGTAGAGTTCTAAAACCAGCTTTGGGCAGAATTGGGCAAGTTCTGGCCTGAGAGGCTTCTGAAGAGATGATGTTGTGTTGGGTAAGTGCTTTTCATTTTAACAAGCCTGAGAACCCCCTGGGGGTCTTTTAAAACTTATTGACTCTGCAGGTCTGGGGGCTTCCCTCATGACTCAGATGGTAAAGAATGTGCCTCCAATGCAGGAGACCCAGGTTTGATCCCTGGGTTGGGAGGGCCCCCTGGAGAAGTGAATGGCTACCCACTGCAGTATTCTTTCCTGGAGAATCTCATGAACAGAGGAGCCTGGCAGGCTACAGTCCATGAGGTTGCAAAGAGTCAGACATGACTGAGCAACCAACACTTTCACTTTCTGCAGGTCTGGTCTGGGGCCTGAGACTCTGCATTTCTCACCAGTTCCCAGGTGATGTGATGCTGCTGGTCCAGGGACCATATTTCGAGCAGTAAAGCATCGGACTAGACCAGAACATCAAAGGTAACATGACCTGCAAGGTGGTCAGTCCAGGAGAGGGGGAGATGCCACACCTGCCTGCAGTGTCATCTCTTCCCATGGCCTCTTGGTGTCTAGAACAGTTGTCGCACGAAACGTTTGGCCCTTTAATCAAACTGGTGTTTGCGAAGAGCCACCTCTGGAACAGCATCAGTCCCATTCTAGCTTCTTTCACACCCAGGATCAACCATGCCACGGGACAGTCCTTGGCTTTCACTGTACTGAGGGTAGGAAAGGCTGTGAAATGCACTGGAGAGATGTGAGGTGACCAAGGACCTTTCAGTTATCAAATCACTCTTAGCCCCGGCTTTTGGCTGGCACACACCGCCTGCCAGATGGGCCTAGCACCCACAGCACTGACTCTATATGGTGAAAGAACTGCCCCACCGGGGTCACGAGGAGGAAGCTCTGCAGGCCTAGAGAGGCAGCAAGGAAGCCCATGGGACGTGTGGAAGTGCCAGGAGGGCTCACAGTGGTGGCAAAGGAAGTGCAGGACTTTCCCAGATAGGACACAGCTGGGAAGGGCATTTAGCAGAAGGCAGAGACTGCACAGAGTGCTGCATCCGGGGAAATGAGCCATACATGCTAGAGTCGTCAGAACCCACCTGAGGGAATCAAGTGGAGGGCAGAGGCCTCACTTCTGAGCCCCAGAAAGGGAGGATGGGTCTAGTTGTGCTTGAAAATGGGAGATTTTAAACAACATGAATGTTAAAAATAAAAACTCTTCCTTTATGACTTTCAATGTGATAAGAGTTAGTCACTCCATGTTTCTCTGTTCATATGCCAAAACTCAGAAGCATAGAAATTTTTTTGCATCTGACTTTCCCCTCTTAACATTAAACATAAGTATTTCCCGAGGCTGCTATACATAATAAACTCTTTGTCAATGTCACTTTTTAGTGGCTGCTCAATATTCCCTTTAATCAATGCCCAATGCTGAACATCCAGGTCGCTCCCCATCTCTCATCATGCCTTTTTCTGCGCTTTCGATAATAAGTTTGGATCCTAAGGACTGAGATTAGGATCAAAGGGTGTGAACATAGCTGAAGATAGGTGACACATATGGCATACTGCTTTTCAGAAGGCTATGGGAGCAGAGAGGCATCTGAGCCATTCAAGGGGCTCCGGGCCAGGGGCGGGCGAGGTCAGCCCCTGAGGTCAGGACGTGCCCACAGCCTGTGCTCTGTGAACAGGCTTGTGCTGAATGAAGCTGAGACAGGAAATGCAGTGGCCCTGGATGCATGCAGGCCGTCGTAGCTGCACGACAGGATGGAGTCACTGGCATCCATGAGGCCCGACAGGAGCCACTCTGAAGACTGATTTTCTTCTAGTTTTTAAAATTTCCTTCCAAAATCTTGGCTTCAGTGAACTAGAGCATTACCAGCAGGACCAAGACAGAGTCAGACAATGAGAACATCTGGGCTGTCTAGATCCTGGCCTCCAGGATCTTCCTCATCTTTGAAGGGCCCAGCTGCACTAGAAACCCTGTGGCTTACCTGAGCAGGCAGGGACCCGTGCACTTACTTCCTTTACACAGGTGAGTGCCATGCAGGTGAGCAGCTGCCCCTGAGTGGGGCTGCTGGCTCCTTACCTGCCAGAGCTGGGAGAGTGACCCGGTTCCACTCCCACGGCTGATCGTACTCGTCGGCGGGCCTGTCGTCATCCTGGGGCAGCTTGCTCTCCCGCAGCCGGGGGCTGATCGTGCTCTCTGAGTCCGAGTCCACGCTTTGGCCCTCAGGTTCATAAGGGGTGTCATATAACTGGATGCCTTTGTGCTGCGACCGGACGCTTTCCTGCCTCTGAAATTCTGCAGTCGAAAAGGAAGGAAGCAGAGATGTAAAGTATGCACAGCACACGCCTCCTCACCTGGGACCTGCCGGATGATACCCATGGGAACTCAGAGCCGCCAGCCAGGGAGATGGCCTCTGCACAGAACAGACCCCTCGTTGCATTTAACTGCTGCCCTCCCCTCGAGGGCAGTGTCTCTGCTTCAAGGGTTCCTCACAAAGATTTCAAATTCTGGACCAAACAACAGAACCAGAACACCCCCTGTCACCATCCGCTATCTTCAAGGGCAGAGTCCAGACATGAGCGTGATGTCCTGGGTGTATTCCAACACCAGCCTAGGACACGTAGAGCTCTCAGCAACCCCCCATTACAGATGGGGGGGTGGTCTTCCCACTAGGGCAGCTCCCTTGTCTCTGGACTTATCATTCTCCATCTATAAGATGAGGAAAATGAAAGTGAAAGTCGCTCTGTCGTGTCTGACTTTTTGAAACCCCATGGACTATACAGTCCTTAGGATTCTCCAGGCCAGAATCCTGAAGTGGGTAGCATTTTCCTTGTCCAGGGGATCTTCCCGACCTAGGAATTGAACCAGGGTCTCCTGCATTGCATAGGTGGATTCTTTACCAGCTGAACCAGGGATAAGACGAAGAGACTGGGTCAAACAACCCTCAAGTTTCCACACAGCTCATATATTCATTTTACAGACCTAAGAAACCAAGAACCACCTCCAGAGAAGCCAGGGTCACTGATTTCTCCCCTACAAAGCCCCATGAGTGGCCCTTTCCCTCCATTTCTACTTCCCTCAGGGCCTGCCTGTCTCCTAACATGCTAAATACAGCCAAGACACTGGAGAGCAGAGGTCCAGTTTCACTTCTGAATAAGGAAGGAAAGCTCTTAATCTTCTGGAGAGGATGCCAGGGCCCGGCTCCAGTGTGGGCTGAGAAGCGGCCGCCCATCGAGATGAGGCCTCACACAGGGCATGATCCTTTCAGCGATTGCTCATTCCTGAGAAAACAGTGGAGGCTGAATGACAAATACCAGGACGCTATACCAGGCTCTTCCTCATCAGAAAAGGGGGCATTTTTCTGGCTTTGATCATAAACACTCCCTGTGTGCAGGGGGACAGGAGGGGTTGCTGAGGCTGCTCTCAGCAACCTAAATTAGCATAATCCTCTTTTCAGGAAGGGGTCTCCTGCAGGGCCTGTGAGGGATGAGGCAGGAGGAGAGATGACATTTGAACTGACAGCTCTGACAAGTGGAGGGATAGGATGAGGGACAGGATTCCCTGTGGTAGGACCAGGGCAAGCCAAGGCAGTACAGCTGGAGAAAAGGTGCTCACTGCCCACTTTCTTGTTTTATTTGTAAGATATATATATATGTATATATATATATATACATATATATATATACATACACACAAACACACACACATATATACACATATATAGCATTTGCCATTTAACCATGCTTAAGTGTGACATTGAAGTCAGTGACATGAAGTATGTTCACACTGTCAAGCAGCTATCACCACCATCCATCTCCAGAACTTTCTCACCATCCTAAACTGAAACTGTCCCCCACTAACCCCTCCATTTCCCCTCCTCCAGCCCCTGGCAACCACCATTCCCCTTTCTATCTGTGAGTCTGACTACCCAGGTACCTCATACAGTGGAGTCATATAAGGTGCTTGGCTGGGGACACTTGGTCTTCTTCGACAGTCTTATTTCACTTACCACAATGACACACTGTAGCACGTGTCAGAAGTCCATTTCTTTTCAAGGCTGAATAATAGTCCATGATATGCCTGTTTGGGGCTTCCGAGGTGGCACTAGTGGTAAGGAACCTGCCTGCCAATGCAGGAGACTATGAGAGAAGGCGGTTCAATCCCTGGTCAGGGAGATCCCCTGGAGCGGGGCATGGCAACTCACTGCAGTATTTTTGCCCAAAGAATCCAATGACAGAGGAGCCTGGTGGGCTATAGTCCGTGATGTCGCAGAGTCAGACATGACTAAAGTGACTTAGCATACATGCAAATGTTTGTTTACTGCCTACTTCTGTTGGAACACCAGGTCCAAGGAGGTGGGAAGAGGGAAGATGGGGCTTGACACTGAAGTGGTGAGGGTTTTGAGAGTGAGCCGTTCAAATGGAGTTATGAGGTGTTCTCCAAATCAGAATTCCAGCACGATAGAGATACAATAGAAATCCATGGAGTCACACGTCTTGAAGAGCAGTTGACAAAACACATAGATGACGTCACCCCTCCCTAGGAACAGCATTCTTTAGACTAGGCTTCATGATCCAATACCAGATCACAGGGCCAACAAAAACTCCACCCTATGCATAGCACCTGATATAACAGAAACTAACGGATGGTGGGCAGTGACCTTTAGTGTTTTAAATTAAACAGCACTATGGTGCTATCTTTCAGTGTCACATCTTTTGGCCTTTTCATACTCATAAAGAAAGCTGAGCACTGGAAAACTGATGCCTTTGAATTGTGGTGTTGGAGAAAACTCTTGAGAGTCCCTTGTCCTGCAAGGAGATCAAATCACTCAATCCTAAAGAAAATCAATCTTGAATATTCATTGCAAGGACTGAGGTTGAGGCTGAAGCTCCAATACTTTGGCCTCCTGATGTGAAGAGCTGACTCATTGGAAAAGACCCTGATGCTGGGAAAGACTGAAGGCAGGAGGAGAAGGGGGCAATGGAGGATGAGATGGTTGGATGGCATCACTGACTCAATGGACCTAAGTTTGAGCAAGCTCTGGGAGATGGTNATGTGAAGAGCTGACTCATTGGAAAAGACCCTGATGCTGGGAAAGACTGAAGGCAGGAGGAGAAGGGGGCAATGGAGGATGAGATGGTTGGATGGCATCACTGACTCAATGGACCTAAGTTTGAGCAAGCTCTGGGAGATGGTGAAGGATAGAGAAGCCTGTGCTGCAGTCCATGGGGTTGCAAACAGTTGGACATGACTGAGCAACTGAACAACATCAACCCCAGGTGGTATCTCCCAAACTTCACTGAGTTACACCCCAACTTCATGATTTTGCCATTTTCTAGTACCACCTGGGTTATTATTTACCATTTTTTCTTGATGTTGCCTCTTTTTTTTAGAGTAAATAAATCCACTTAAAAAGGAAACTTTTAATTACCACCCCATAAACCATTACCTTTTACCAAAAAACAGATGATAAACATAAAAAGAACGATCAAGAACAAAACCAGCTAGGTAGGTACATCTCCCAAAGGCCAAGGCTTGCTTTCTCTCTGCTGAAAAAGTGAACAGCAAGCACTGGAGAGCTGATGGGGGGTGCAAGCAGCAAACCAATTAGCGTCTTTGGCAAATAAGAATAATTTTCTTTTTAGAAAGAAAGAAAATGAAAAGTGAAAACCTCACTATGTGGCCACCTAAAATCGTGTCTCCTCTGAGATGTTCCATCCTTTGGCAACACGTGGCTTTATTGGGTCCCCTGAGTAAAGTGGGATGATTTATAACTTTTGTGGATGATGCTTTCATTTTTATGGGGGAGTAAGAGAGGAAGAGGCTTCCCAGGTGGCGCTAAAGGTAAAGAACTCCCCTGCCAATGCAGGAAACATGAGACCCGGATTTGTCCCTGGGTTGGGAAGATCCCCTGGAGAAGGGAATGGCAACCCACTCCAGTATTCTTGCTGGGAGAATCCCATGGACAGAGGAGCCTGGAGTCAGATATGACTGAGTGACTTAGTACACAAGAGGAGAAGAGAAGAGCTATAAGAGGAAGGACTTGGCCACTTTCAGGCAAAAACCAACTGGAAAGTACTGGAGACAACTCTGTAAATCAGGAAATCTATCAAGCTATTTGAGCAGTGTTCTGTGGGGCTGTTATCATCTGCACCACTGCCGTCCTGGTTCTGAAGACTGCAGTTTCGCCTCCTGTCTTTGGAGAATTCCAAGGGCTTGGGACATTGGGAACGCAGCTGACAGGCACTGACCTAGGAAAACCACCTTCCACTCATCTTCTTTCACAAGGACTGACAACCAGTAATATGTGCTCTATAGTATCCAAAGCGCTTCGCATGAAAATTCGCCATTTAATCCCGGGCCTCAAAGCAACTCAAGGATGCTCTGTGGGCCGCCAGGAATCATGAACATCCTTGCTCATTTTCTGTCTTAGAGTGCAGCTGCAAACAGATATTCCATGAACATGGGTGGGATAAATGAACAACAACTGACAGCCAGAAACTCCTCTTTACCCCAAATTCCAATTAATTTATGAAAGTCTCTGACTGCAGGGTTAAGGTACCTGGAACAACATGAAAAATGAATATAGTCTAGTGTTACACAATATTCAGAAGAGATGGATATTCTGCATAAACACCAGCCTAAAAGGAAAACATGTGCAGGGAACAGATTAGCTATTAAATCAGAGGGACTCATGCATACACCTCTCAGACAGGATTTATAGTTCTGAAAGCATCTGTGCCTTACCAAAGCTGGGTTAGTAATGGCATGCAGTCAGGGCAGAGGATGTTAGAATGGTAATCATTAAAATGAGCTTCCCCCTGTATTACATGGTGAATTCAAATTTTCATTAAGGCTCCAACAATAGGGAGCAGTTAAGTAAATTATGGCACGCTAACTGGATGGAATATTAAGCAGCCATTAAAATGATAAATCTGAAGATTATGTAGCTACATGGAAAATCGTGCGTGAAATTATGCTAAGTTAAAAAGTGAAATACAAGACTGTTTATGTGTTGAGCAGACCCTATCTCGTGGGCTTTCTAAACAAGTCCTGGGCAATGTGAACAAAGCCCCAAAGGAATTCTACCCCTTGTTTAGGAATTGCTGGATACTGTCATCACACATTTTGCCCATAATATCTAAACTCTGATGACAGCTATGTTGTAAGAACTGATACACATGAATAAAGGGTGGAAAATCTGATATGGGAAGGTAAACGGTTACTGTGTTTAGAGGGAGGAATTATTCCATAATAATTTTTGAAAGTTTTAAATAATGAATAAGGATGCTAGTAAAGAGAAAATGTAATTAAGAGAATCTCACATGAAAGTAAATGTGATTTTTAAGCAGGTTGGGTTTATAGGAGCTGTGTGTTTCGGAAGCAGCTGCTTTTGCCTGAGAAAACACCCATTTAGGGAGCATCTCTGCTCCTATTTAGGAAACATCTCCTTTCCTCTTTCCAAGAGTCCCAGGAAGTCAAGTGCTGTTGCACCATGCCAGCCCATCACTGTCTCCTGCCTAATGACCAGGTCCATCCTCCTTATAACTCTGACTGATCTGTGACGGTCCCAAGACTGATCTAATAGGGAGCTGTAACCATATGTTTTAAGTCACGAGTTATCTGGACATCACCATCTATAAACTCATGAAAAATGACCTTTCATATTGGGTGGCAGGCTGTGATTTTATGCCTCTTAGGCAGGGAGCAGAAACATTAAATTGACAGGGCAGGGATTTCTGTTGACCTCTGGAGTAGAGAGGTTTTCAAGTGCACTACACATGGAGGATGCACACACACACACACACACACACACACACACACACAAAGAGCACTTTCTTTTAGAATCAGAGACTGTTGAGGACGGCACCCTGAGCACATTCACCAAGGGCACAGAGTCTAGAGGGCGAGGGTGGTGTGCTGACTGAGGACTGTAGCCCTGAGAGGCAAGGAGGGCCGGGGGTTCCCCTGAGTGAGGAGCCCAGGACAGAGCTCGGTGCAAACCAGGGGCCTCCTAACTGGGTCTGCAAGTTCTGAGTTCCTCAAGTCCACGGGCAACAAGTTACACTTTGCTCTGGTACTCACCAGTTCTGTGCCTCCCCCTCACAGTTTTTTGTTTGTGTGTTTTTATTTGATTTCCTTTGTCTGTCTGTCAGAGTTAATTCTGATGCTTAACTGCAATGGCTCGATTAGCTTAGATATGGGTAGATTCGGGTTCACCTGCCCTTCCTTCTAGTATCTTGATATCTATTATAGCAGCCTCATTATATACATTTCTTTTGTATTACGCACAGTCTCAAATCTGTATTTTGAAAGCAGGTGGATATACATCTAATGAAAAAGACTAGAAGAAAAAAAAAATTATCTCCTGACCTTCCTTTCAGAAACAGATACAAAAGGGCAGGGCTTGACTTCACCTTTCAGAAACAGTCTAAAAAAATCAGTGCACATTGCTGGTGAACCCAGCCTTCTCCAGGAGCATGGGTATCCCCCTGTCCTCACACCCAGTCAGCCATCTACTGAATGCCCAGCACGTGAGCAGACTGAGAGGAAGCAGAACAATCCTGGTCTTCAGGACTTGGTCCTCGGGGACAGAGGGTCAGAGTCCCCAGCACAGACAGAGGTGGCTTAGTGTCCTCAACAGGGGGCAGATGTGACCCTACAACTTAGTTGGGGGAAATCTGGGAAGGCCTTGGTGAATTTAGACATGAGGGCATGCACGGCGGTGTGGCAGGGAAGATGGGTGTTTGAGGAAGGACAGAAGCAGGGGCCCAGCAGCTGGAACCACGAGGTAGACATGAGGAAGGCGGCCGTCCAGGGGCTCAGGCGGAGAGGAAGTGGAGGCAGGTGGAAGTGGTTCTGGGTGGCCTTGAATGCTGCAGGACGGCACCCCCAGGACTGTCTGAGGAGAGGTGCCCTAGAACCTCTGGGCAGGGTGGAGATGGGTGGGGAGAGGCCGGCACAGACGTGCAGAAGCTGAGCTGGAAATGACAGATGCTGGCCTGCAGGACCCTCATCTCTAATTTTGCCAGCTGGTTTGTCTGAGTATCCACACTAGATCCCAAATCATAGGGTAGCAGAGCTCAATAGAAATATGTGGCCAAGGAGGCCTCCATTCCCAGGCCCCACCATCATCTCTCAGCCCAAGAAACCTCTATTCAGCCAGCGGTGGGCATGCCCGGCCCGCAGGCCTCCATGGTCTAGGGCTGTGTAATAGGACAGTGCAGCTGCCACTGTCCGGGGCTGCCCCACACGAGCCACTTGGGAGACAAAGTCCAGGCTCCAGATAATGGACAGTGTGCTGGCTGAAACCACGGATCCCCCCAGACTGCTGGGGCTCAAGTTCTGACCCCAGTGGGGGACCGAGAGCAAGCTGCCCCCAGTTTCCTCATCTCTGAGTGGGGGGCAATGGTATCCAGGATGTTATAAGAATTAAACAAATCCATGCACCTTCAGTGTTTAGGACAGTGCCTGGTCCACAGAAGGTGCTCTGGGAATGTTGATTTCATTTCAGTTACCACTACCGGGGCATCTCTGGAATACCACGCCAAGACCCCTCCCTCTCTGAGATCACCCTTCATCCCCCAGAGCCACAGAAGTCCTGCTTACAAACTCTAACAAGCAACCCTGCATTGGAAATGGAAGGGTTTCATCACCCATCTATGAACCTTTCCTTTCTGGATCCACAGCTTCCGATATTAGCTGCCGCTTTGGCAATCTCTTGTTTCCACATGGGAGCTTTGCTCTCAGATCCACTCTTGCACAGAACACAAAACACACAGGGAAAGTCTCTGTGCCCAGGAGTCTAATGACTACATTTTAAAACATCTTTTTATTTTATATTGGAGTACAGCCAGCTAACAATGTTGTGATGGTTTCAGGTGGACAGCAAAAGGACTTGGCCACACATATGCATGTATTCCTTCACACCCCAAACTCCTCACCCATTCAGGCTGCCACGTAACACTGAGCAGAATTCCTTGTGCTACATAGTAGGTCCTTGCTGGTTATTCATTTTAAATATAGCAGTGTGTAAATGTCCATTCTAAACTCCCTAACTACCCCTTCCTCCCATCCTTCCCTTACCGACAACCACAAGTTCATTCTCCAAGTCTGTGAGTCTGTTTCTGTTTTGCAAATAAGTTCTTTTTGTATCATTTCTTTTTAGATTCCCCATATAAGGGATGTCAAACGCTATCTCCTTCTCTAATGACTACAGTTCATAGATGGGGAACCTGAGGCCTGGGGAAGGCATAAAGCTCTAGGTCCTCTAATTCCTAGACCAGGCTCTTCTTCCTGCCTTTCAGATGCTTCCTCACACCTCTTTTATCAGACTGTCTTGGTTACAATCTTCTGGAGGAAGGGGCAACTACCTCAGTCAGGTCTGAGGTGTTAAAAGTCACACCCAGCACCACAGCCTGAGTGAGGCGTTCCACAGGAGGGGCGGGCGGCTGTTCCCAATTAGACACACAGCCCAAACCCAGCCAAGTTCTGGGCACCACATCAAAGGGAAGGCAGGGGATGCTCTCCTCATCTAAACTGTTAAAACATCTGCTAGAGAAAGACCCTCCTTCTAACCAGGGGTCTTCAGGGCTGGGCCTGAATTCAGGGGTCCCCTGGAGACCTTAGTGCCAGCATGGGGCAGCAGGGGTCCTCGGGGTGGACGCCACCAGGCAGCAAGGGCAGGGCAGCTGGGAGACAGATCCTGGACGCAGCCCCGACCCTGCACAGGCAGAGGCCCCGCCCCCTCCTCCCTCGAGTCTGGTTTCCGGAGCTGTCGAAAAGCCAGGCGACTGACTAATCGGTGTTCCCTTACCATCTCTTTTCCAGGCATGCACAGAAATACCCCCGAAAAAGGGTGAGCTCTGTGGAGCAGAGGTGTGGAAAAAGAACAGTGGTCATAGAGCGGGAGCAGTGTGGGCCTGTCCCTGCCTGGCGGAGCCCGCACTGCCCGCTCTGGGACGCTCAGCCCAAGCTTGAGGGGAAAGCGCTGGTCTGAGTCAGGGAGCTGGGTCTGCTCCCTTCCGCCGGTCATCTGTACAGGGATGAGGGTCTCCCCTGAAGGGCTCTGTCCTGGGGTCCCTGGTGGGAGACAGGCTTGCACACCTGGCGACACCGACTGTGCTTTGCTCACAATTTAAAGGGCCAGGCAGGCCTCCCTGCAGGGCTCTCGGGAGCTGCCCGCAATCACGGCTGGCCCCTCAGCCCTGCCCGTCACTCTGCGCTCTTCCGGTGACTGCCTTCGCGTGCAGAGACCTCTTTGAGCTGTATCGCCATCCCCTGTGGAGACTCACTGAGGTGAACTGGCCACTCCGGGGTCCCGCCTGCTCCGGGGCTCCATGCAGTAGTGAACGAGGGCCCATATAGAGCAGCAGCCTCCTCAGGAGACAGCTCTCTTGCCTCCACGTCGGCGGAAGATCCACATTCAGAGGCAAGCAGGGAGCCTGTCTGCTCTTCTTCCTCAGACCCATCATCGAGTCCTCAGTGGGTGCCAAGGTGGACCCCAGGCCAGAGCTGAGCACTCGCATGGTATGAGACAAGGCCCCGCAACCCCGAAGAACCCGTGGCTCAGCAGGAGAATTGGGACACCAGCAACCATAAGCACTGAGTGGAAAACCATGACAAGTTCCAGAACGCCTGCTCGTGCCAGGCACAGTCCTGGGTGCTGGCTGCATGTCCTTCCTCATCCCCATGAGACAGAGAGACATGGCAGCCTCAGAGCCTCCACAGGGGCCAGCCCAGTTCTAAAGTGGTACAGATGCTAGCAGTCCATGGAGGCAGAAAGCAAAGGCAGTCCCAGCGATTTCAAGAATCCTTAGGGAGGAGGTGGCACTTAAGAGGATCTCAAGTCCTAGTGCAAAGAGGCCCCTCAAGGGCCACAGAAGGCAAGGGACCTCCCTGGCATCACAGACATCGAATGGGGAACCCAGGGTAGAATGCATGTGTGAGTACTCAGTCGTGTCTGACTCTTTGTGACCCTATAGACCATAGCCCACCAGGCTCCTCTGTCCGTGGGATTCCCTAGGCAAGAATACTGGAGTGGGTTGCCATGCCCTCCTCCTCGGGGATCTTCCCAACCCAGGGATCGTACCTGCATCTCCTATGGCTCTTACATTGCAGGTGGATTCTTTACCACTGAACCACTGGGGAAGCCCCTTAGGGAAGAATGTGCTAAAGGAAAGGAGGGAGATTCGGCCGGGCGGAGACAGGGCCTCCGGAGAAAGGGCAACGGGGGCAGGGTGAACACAGGCCAGGTCATGGATGGAGCAGAGATGGAGAGGCTGTGAGGCAGAATCAGAGACTGTGAGCTCTCTGAGCCCAGGGCTCCCGAGGAAAGGATGTGGGGCGTGGCTAGAAAAGGAAACTGGGGCAGGGCTATGGAGGGCCCCAAATGCCAGGAGGAGGGGTAGGAAACTGGAAAATGTGGCCAGCAGTCTTCATCAGGTTTGCGCTTTCAGGGGAAAAAAAAAAAGCCTTTACAGAAGCTGGCAGGAAACACCAGGGCGTGCTGATCAGCTGCTGATGACCTGAAGGTCTGCCCCTCCGAACAATTAGGGCTCTACCCATTCAAAAAGTGGAGGATGCCCAGGGCTCCAGAAGGAAAAACACACTCCAGTGAACAGTTCGCAAAAGTGGAAAAGCAAGTATTTCCACTGGGCTAACAGGCAGAGGTCGGGGTGGTACAAGCACCTTCAGGTCAACCTTTAGGGGGCGGGCGTCTGCTGACCCCTGTGCTGTGGACAGAGGCTGGGGCCCCCCTGGGGACTGCCAGGGACCTCAGACGTTAGCCAGCCGTGATCCAGCCGTGTGTCTTTTGAGTACTGATGGACTGTACTTAAAGAGAGGGCTTGCCAACCCCTCTGGTGAGAGATCTTCCAGTCTGCTGGGCATAGCGGTGGTCTCAGCTTCTAGAGAGGCCTCAGGCCACAGTCTAATGAGATAAAGCCACGGGGGACAGGCTTTCATGCCAGACCAGCTGGGCTACACCCCTCACCAAGCACCATCATTTACCCTTTCTCAGGGAACCTCCCAGAGTGAGCCTTGGAGGAGCCATGACCACGCCCAAGCCCCCTCCCTACCTCACTGATGTGAAATCTGCAACTCGGATAGGCTGTGTGGTTCAGCCAAGGTCTGGGAGACTCAACCTCAGTAGTATACTTTAAGAGTGCTTAGTGTGTGTGATGTACCAGGGTCTGTGCTAAGTCCAGGGCCTCCAGGTTCTCATTTAATTCTCACACTTCTGTACAGGGGTGATGGCGGTATTACTATTTTAAACTTGGTCACACAGCAAGCCAGTTGATGGAGGCAGCCGGGCTCCAAAGCTCATGCTTTTAACTATGCAGCTGTCTATGCCACCTTTCCAACACTAGTTGGTACTCCCTCCCCTCCACCAGGTACAAAATAATACAGACATGTTTGTGTCTGCAGGGGCAGAAAGCAAGCACTGGAAGAAGTGAGTCCCAGCTCCGGCTAACTTGCTCCTGGCTTCACCATGCTGAGTGATGCCAGGCAAGTTACTTCCCCTTTCTGGTTACCAGTTTGCTCTTTAGTCAGGGTAACTGAAGTCATTCTGGATTTTATCTGACAGGTCAACATACGGGTCCCTAGAAGAATTGTTAGGAAAGCAAAGGGTGATACCAGGAGGAAGAGAGCTGGCCATTGAGGAGGTATTAATAAACACATTCTAGATCTTTAGAGGGGTGGTCAATGCATGTGGCTGGTCCCAGGCTGGCTGGATCTAAGCAGGTGGTTACAAACTGGCAATGGTTGCAGGGTGCCAGCCTCCCAGGGNAGGAGGAAGAGAGCTGGCCATTGAGGAGGTATTAATAAACACATTCTAGATCTTTAGAGGGGTGGTCAATGCATGTGGCTGGTCCCAGGCTGGCTGGATCTAAGCAGGTGGTTACAAACTGGCAATGGTTGCAGGGTGCCAGCCTCCCAGGGCAGAACCAAGGCCCCCTACCAAGCATGACCCTTCACTCCATCTGTATCTAACAGCCCCCCTTGCCATGTGTCAGGTTTGCAGCCAAATTGGCAAACCCCACATGCACCCATCTGGTGAAGGCGGCAGTCCTGGGGCTGGTCATGGCTCATGCTGGGGGGTGTTGCTGGTGTTGTGTCCCATGCCCAGCACAGCTGTCTGTCCGGAAGCAACTTGCTGAGATCTGGCATGCTCTCTGCCCCAGCCTTCCTTGCCTTTGGAACTGCTTCAAGAGAGGAACTAATGTCCCTGGGGACTTGTAGACAACCTCAGCCTTCTGGATGCTGATGATGAGGCTGCTGGCCTGGGACCAGCCCGGCCCTCTGCTCACTGGCTGTGTGACCTAGGTCTGCTGCCTCATCCACTGGGGTCTAAGATTTCTTGCAGGCAAGGTAGAAGCCAGTAAAGGAGATGGTCTCGGAGACCTTTTTGGCTCCAAGGTCCTCAGTCTGATTCTGTGAAGACTGGATGTTCACACAGGCGTCTTGCTCTTCTGCTGTGGCTCCAGCACGTGAAGGAAGAGGGGACATACACAAAGCACCCATCCTACAGTGGGCAGGTTCCCTGACCTCGGCATCCTAACCACCTTCCAGCAGACCCTCCCAAATTCCAGCCCAATATGCAGTTAGAATCCTCTGCAGTGAGAAGCTCTACCAACACAACGTTGTATTTTCCTGCCTGTGATTAGTTTTATGAGTCCATTTGAGTGGGCCACAGGGTACCCAGATACCTGGTCAAACATTATTCTGGGTATTTTGGGAAAGGTCTTTTTGAATGAGATTAACATTTAAATCTCTAAGTAAAGCAGATTGCTCTCCCTAACATAGCGGGCCTTGTCCAATCAGTTAATGATCCAAATAGGGAAAGAAAAAAAAACCAACCCTCCAATGATAATTTCTGTCTGATAGCATTTGTACTGAGACATCAACTTTTTTTCTGCATTCAGACTCATACTGAAATACTGGTTCTGCCTGGGTCTCGAGCCTGTTGGCTTTTGAGACCCAGGAACTACACCATCGGCTCTCCTGCTTCTCAGGCCTTCAGACCTGAACTGGAACTAAACCATTGGTGCTATGGGGTCTTCAGCTTGCTTACTCACCTTGGGACTTGCCAGCCTCTATAATCACATGAACCAGTTCCTTGTAATAAACCTCTCTTATTGGCCTGCTTCTCTGGAGAACCCTAACTTACACCTCTATGAAGAGTCCTTTCTCACGTGTCTACCATGCGGTCCTAGTGCGGGCTGCTTGTCTGCTCCTTTTCTCAAACAGATCCTGCAAAGACTGTGTATCAAAACAGAGAGCCAGGTCCTTCTCACAGTGCAGAGGGGACCTGCACTTTTCCTGACCCTGAAGAACTGGGGGTGCAGCCAAGCATCAGCTTCCTAAGAGGAACACGCAGTGCCACGAAATTCCACCCTCGGGAGACCTCACAGTAGCAAAGCCATCACAAGACTGGTGATCTCAGCAGAGATCCCTACTTGGCCCAGGAATGACCACCTGCGAAGAGCCAACCCAAACTTAACAAAAAAGACCAACAGCAAGATTCCCTCATTCCATATAGAACTTTCTGATCCGCAAAGCCCTTTGTGCTATTTGGTTCTTAGGACCTTCTGACTATAGGCAGATTTTAATGGTCAGAGCCAGCATCCACATTTAACAGGGCAAACAGGAAACACAGAATCAAAGTGATCTGCCAAAGTCAGAGTGAGAAATCTACATGATTCCTACTCTACTCGTCTTTCCGACTTTACAATTTCATCTTGTACTTCATGGCACAAAAAATAGCCCCAGTGAAGTGTTTTTGTTTTGTTTGAAAGAGGAGTGGGGAAGGGGAGAGTGTGTGTGAGGTGCTACACACCAGAATTAGGAACCCGAAAGCTACCACTGTTGAGAACTGCCTTCAAGTGGCTCTTTCCTGTCGAGAGCTATCACAGATTACGCCATCCATACGACCATCTCAAGAATTTTTGGAAGGAAACATCTGGATAATGAATGCTTTCATACTGGGAAATGCAAGAACAGCCCCTCTTTGAGCCCTAAAAAGGTCTCCTGAAGAGACTGCATACTGTGTGAAAGTTGCCATCAACACCTGGAATGTGAGAACAGAGGTGCCCTGTGATGCTGAGCGGAGACAGCCTTCTCACTGCTGGTGGCCCTTCCCAACCAGCTCCCCTCTGGGAGTCCCCAAGCCCCAGTTCCTAGTATCTGTTTGGGTTGGGACCCCACATATCGAACCCTCACTGCGTGTTAGAGAACCCTTACTGTCACTAGCACTTCCCTTCAAGGAACTAGGAAGGTGCTCATCACTCCCACAGTGTTACTGGTGAGGGTCCCCCAGCCCAGGGACCCTGAGACCCCACCACACTTCTAGCTATCTGCACACTCATCCCTCACTCCCATTCCAGCTTCTGAGGGCCGAATTCAAGCCCAACCCATCCTGACACATCCTCTGCAGGTCCTTTAACACAGAAGCAGGTTCTACAGACCCTCTGTAAATACTGGTGGAAAGAACAACGTGCAGTCTTTTGCAAACTCAAAATTTAGCACAGTGAAAAATATTTTTAAAACATCTGTTTACCTTAGGAAGGGAACTAGACTCATAGACTGTTGGAGGGGGGAGTATAAACTGGAAATGACCTTTCAGAGGTAAAATTGGTGAATCTGACAAAAAGTAAATATCCTCAGGCCTCAAGTTACACTTCTGAAAATCAATTCTACAGAAATACCCACAAGCAGAAATAAATGCACATGGCTGTTTGCTGCAGAATGTAAGAACAAAATACTTGACACGAGTTAAAAGTATATAAATACGGGAACAACTGAATATGTTGTGTTACAGTCACATTATAGAACCAGTCAAAAGGTTCCAACCAGTCTAAAAGGTTCAAAATAATGACCTTGGACAAGATCTGTGATGCAAAACAATGTCTAGTAGGATAGCATTTGTGTAGGAAAAGAATTGCTGGTACTATGTAGAGATGTGCATTTTTGTAAGCCAGTGGGAAAAGGGCTAAANGGTTCCAACCAGTCTAAAAGGTTCAAAATAATGACCTTGGACAAGATCTGTGATGCAAAACAATGTCTAGTAGGATAGCATTTGTGTAGGAAAAGAATTGCTGGTACTATGTAGAGATGTGCATTTTTGTAAGCCAGTGGGAAAAGGGCTAAAGGAATACAAAACAAATTATTGACAATTCTTGTCTCTGAAGAGACAGTTAATTTTTATTTTCTATATGTCTATATGTTTTTCCTAGCAGAGCACATGGTTTTTTAATGGAATAGTTAAAAAACCTTTTTAAAGAAATTTCACATGCAAACGTGGCACTTTATTATTATTGTTCGTGACAGCACTTGCTGAGGGTCTACTTTGAACCAGGGCTGGTGCCAGCAGCTTTATAGTAATTGCAGGACAGATGGGGAAACTGAGACTGCAACAGGAAGAACAGGTAAGTGAGGTCAGGGGCGGGACTGGGACTTGTCACATGTGCCTTCATCAGAGTCCATGAACGCTGTCCTCGCTCCCTGCTGTTTCCGGGAAGCACCACGTTTGCAGAATTCCTTCATCTCCTACTTAACATGCCTGTGGAACAGGCTTCCAATCAACAGCTTCTGCTTCTGTAACTGTTTTTAAACAATTACCAGTTCGTGTCATGTTTACACATTTGAAGTTTAGGAAATAAGAGTTTGGAGGAGATCATGTTTTGGTTTCTAACACGAAGATGTACATTTTAATTATAACACAGCTCCCAGCTATGCCCCGGTCATCTGGGGAGCCACTCCATGTTTAAAGACACATTAAAGAACTGTAGTTACAGTCTCGGCAACCACAAACAATGAAAGCTTTCCTAAAACACAGCTACAAGGGCAGGCCTGAGCACTATTTGGGACCCATGGTTTCACTGCAAAGGGCCCCCACCCTCTTAGGGGCTTGTTATCTTTTCTTCCAAGTGATGAGTCAAGGTGATAATTCCCATCAACCAACACTGCTCGGCAAGTGTTGGACCAAAATCAACCTGGGATGTGTGACAGCAAGCAGGCTGCCCTTTTTGGGGGAACAGATACTCAGGGAAGCAGGTCTAGACCTCGATGCCCAGCTGCAGAAAGAGGGTGCCTTCTGAAAGATGGCTCCTTGCCAAAGGCATCAGAAGGGATAACAAGCAGCCTGACAAGTTCTTATCCAGAGGAGTGACACAGGATTCCGGCTCCTCCAACACAAGAAAGGTGCTTCGGGAAGTGGAGTGAGATCCTGACACCAGAAATCCACACGGCAAGTGGGCGAGGGTGAAGGTCTGGACACAACAACCTGCTTCGCTAGTTCATTCTTTCACTTGCTCGCTCTCCCTACAGAGCCCCTGTGTCACTGGTTTATAGAGAAACGCTGATCAGTCAAGCCTGGTCCTTGTCCTAAAGAAGCTCACAACCTAAAATACAGTCTTCTCTGGGGTTCTGTGTTTCACCTGCTTGAGTACCACCAGGCGAAGAGGATCACACTTCAGTGGAGAGGCAACGGAGAGCCATCGAAGCCTTCTGAGGAGGCTAAGAGGTGAGCAGAGGCTCAGGTCTGCCCCACCTCACCTTATCTTGTGCCAGGAGGCTGGGCTAGTCAGCCCAGGGGTGTCGTTTCCTCAAGTGTTAGATTGCATTCTCACTGCTGCCTTGCCACTGCATGCAGGGGGGCATGAACTAAATGATGACAACATATCCTATCAACCATGGGTCCTACTGCAAGTGTTATCTGCGGGGTGCCCACGAGCCGGAATCAAATGCTACAGGTGCCAGAGATGGAAACAGGGTCTGGGGAGCACTGTGTGTGTGTACTTACATGTACAAATATCCACGCATACACACACATGTACACACACATGCACAGTCATGTGCTCACATGCGAGGCCCTCTAGCAGTCTGGCAGTCCCCCACGCCACTCTGGCCAGTAGGTTTTTACTGCAGAGGTGGGCTGGGGGTGGAGTACAGAGGTCCAAAGTATTTCCTATCAAGGGCACACGGGGTGAGTGATAGGTGAAGAGACTCTCAATAAAATGACAAGCAGCAACTCATGTGACAAAAGATATTCTAAGCTTGCTGAAGACTCTTCTTCCTTTTTCCTGGAACAAAATAAGGCTTAGCACTTGCCTTTGGATTAAGTCTTAGGACCCAGTGAATGAGAGATATAGTTGGGGGGTGGAGCCAGAAAGAAAGCCTATTTGAGTGTGTAATAAATTCGAAGAAAAAAGAAATTACAGGAAGAAAAATGAACCAAGTTAAAAATAAGTTAGCTCCAACGTTATTGCTAGACAGAAAATATAACCCCTGTTAGGCAGGGAAGCCAAAGTGGTATGAAAGAGAAAATATAAAGTTCCCACCTAAAAATAACTGGTGGACTAACACAGACTCACCGTTGGAATTTCTGAAATGAGCCCGAGATTGCAGTCTCACTTGGTAGGGAGGGGTTGCCACCGTCTGGAATTTAAAGTTCTCTTCCAACTATGAAGCTGGCAATAGAGGATGGAGATCAGCTCAAGAGCATTCCTATCTGTTGGCTCAATGACTCGCAGAAAACTCAGATAAGCCAGTGGGCAAGAGGCAGAACTTGGGCTGAAGGTCAAAAGCCTGGCAGAGCTCATGGCCAGTTAGACCCTGGGCCCCTTGCAGCTTCCACATCTGTAAAGTGACTCAACAGTAGGTGCTGACTGACCTCGCTTGTTCATTTATTTACTAAATCACCCCTTTCCGTACTGTTCCTTCCTTTTCACATTTTATATTTACATATGGTTGTATAATAGCAACACAGTAGCACAGAGAGTAGAAAGCGTCTATGGGATCTGGATGTGACTCTTATATTCAGGCCACTTCCAAGCTGTGTGCCCTGGTGAGTCTTCCAACCTCTCTGGGCCTCCAGCTCCTCAAGGGCCAGAAGACGTCACTCAACCCCATGAGTTACGAGGGAAGAGTACCACGCATGAAAACAGTATTGTCTTCTGCCTTCCCTGCCTTCTAGTGTGCTTCAAACCTCGACACTCCTGGAATCAATGCAAATGATTAGCCTCCCACTTCCCCCAATAATGCAGGTGTGTGGTGCACGCATGCTCAGTCGTGTCTGATCCTTTGTGATTCCACAGATTGTAGCTCGCCAGCCTTCTCTGTCCATGGGATTTTCCCAGAAAGAATACTGGAGTGGGTTGCCATTCCTTTCTCCAGGGGATCTTCCTGACCCAGGGCTCGAACCTTCATTTGCTTCATTTCAGGCAGATTCTTTACTGTCTGAGCCACTGAGGAAGCCCATTAATGCAGGTACTAAACTCTATGAGACCGACCAATTGTACTCATTTTGGAACCAGACTCAGCGGTCGTAGGTTCAAGACCTGGTTCTACCATTTATCAGCTCACACCCTTTGGGGCTCGACTTGTCCCAGTAGAGCCTCGGCATCCTCTGTTGTGAAGCAGGGAAAATATTTATATCAACTCCAAGGGGCTGTTACAAAATAAAACCAGACAAAAGATATAAAGACAGCCTTATAAACCATAAGACTCTCTGCAGACGTTACAGATTAGAGCAGCATATACGGACGTGTGCACACACACAGCCTTGTTTCTGCCTGACATCTGGTATAAATGACTTGCCATTCCATCAGTTTACATCCACAAGAAGACGTCCCATTTCATTCTTCTTTTGTAATTTCAGCCATGTGCCAGGCCTCTCACTGGGGCTGAACAAGCAGAATCAACTTCTACCTCACTATTCAATATTTTCCATTTTTATCCCCCAAAGGAAGACCCCTACCATGTGTGGCAAGATTCTGAAATGACATTATCTGATTCCAGGGTTCGAAACATGACATATTTTTTGGCCTGGCACCTATCACCGAACAATTCAGAAACACTCTGGGGAAAGGGTGCCTTGATGTTACAGAGAAAAGCCCCAGTAACTGGAACCGATGCTTTCTTTAAGTACATCATCTGCTCACGTTTGGCGCTTTTCCACTGGCTAGGAACCTACAAAAACTGATGTGTTATGACAGCTGAGTTGCTGCTGCCAGACAAGCTTCCTCCCTGGCTCAGAAATGAGGGTGGGGGGCAGCGAGAGGGGAAAGGAGTTGGGAGGGGTGGGAGTGGCAGCTGTCACATTACACGCTTGCACTTCAGATTTCTCTCACATCCCGCCGACAGAAGCACCGGCCACATGACCGCTAGGGCTCCACGCTCANTCGGAAATGAGGGTGGGGGGCAGCGAGAGGGGAAAGGAGTTGGGAGGGGTGAGAGTGGCAGCTGTCACATTACACGCTTGCACTTCAGATTTCTCTCACATCCCGCCGACAGAAGCACCGGCCACATGACCGCTAGGGCTCCACGCTCATCCATCCCGGTGAGACAAAGAGGCCGTGCCTCGCCAGGGATGTCCATGCTCCCGAGGCACTTCTCAACCTCTTCAGGGCAAGCTCTCCTCTGGTGTTTAAACCTGCTGGCCTCTGAACCCAGTACCTCAACCATCTGCCCACCGCTGACTCTGAAAAGGCTCTGCAGTTCAGTCTTCCTGCCAACTCAGTGGGCTGACCACTGCATCCTTCAGCTGGTTTGTAAAAACGCCCCCCTGAAGGCAGTGGTCACGGTGTGTTCTGAGCCTGGGGATCGGCCACAGCAGGCCTTGGGGATCCTGCTACGCTGCCTTCAGTTATTTAAGTCCATGTTCTGTCACCCAAGTTCATGAAAATCCCATTCATCCTCCCTCAGAGGAAGACTCCCTCCTCCTGGCCTGCTTTCCTCACTGACAAGGTTGGGGACATTAATAGTGGGAGTGACATTGTCGGGGGGGGCAGGGAAGGGGGAACAGAGAGACGGGTGCTTGGATTTTTCTCATCTGCTCTATAAGGAAGGTCACTGCCATAGGACCCTCCACGGCACTCCCTTACATCTGCCAGAAGGAATAGCTCAAGACCAATTATTCTAAGAGCCAAATCATCATCCCAGGCAGACGTCTTTCAACATCCAACTGGCTCGTGTCCAACAAGTCTATACAATAGGTCAAATCATTCTGTTTCCTGGGGGTTTAATTTGCAATTAATTCCTCTTGCAGGGTTCACCAGAAAGCTCCCACCGTTTGAAACAAGATGTGCCGGGTACTTTATGGAGATTGTTCTAAGTGGTAGGCAACCCGACATCACTGTTTTGAAAAATGCCCGAGCTGGAATGACCACAGCCATTCTCTGTGCCTGCAGCCAGCCATGGTCCACAGGTGGGAGCAGATGCAGGGTGGGCCACCTGTCCACAGGCTTGATTAGCTGGCTCAGTTTTCAGGGGGATCTGAAGCTCACCTCTGCCCTCATGCCCTAGAATAGCTTCCTAGGTTCTTGTCCGCATTGACACCCTTTAGGCTCAGCTGGGGCTCCCAAGGGAAGTCTGCTCAGGAGGGAGAAGGAACACGTTAGAACAGCCTCACAGGCTAACTAACTCTGCATGGAGGGTCCCTAACCCAGGACCCGTGGCCTGGCTGTGTGATTGCGTGCATAGGTGCCAAGATGGTAGAAACCTGCTTTAAGGACTTTAATAGTACAGCAGTTCTTTAAAAAATATTTGGCAGATCAGCTAACACTTAGGTGAGTCTGAAACATTCATTTCTACAAACACCAGCTGGCTCCCCATCCTCTGAATGCTGGGCACGTCCAGAATCACAAAGTTAGCACATGTACTTTGTGTCAGGCCTGCTCCCTACCCCATGCCCCGCACCAATAATCACCTCTCCTTTCGGCTCCCCAAGGCCTTCCAGACCAGGCTGAGCTCATCTTCTTCACGTGCTGCCCTTGGATACCTCGGGGAGGCATTCTGCCCCTCTGCTGCCCACTCCAGCACTGATGACCCAGCCTATTCACGTGTCAGTCAATCAATGCAAGGCCTCAGGACATTTCTTCCAGTGCTGGTTTTAATTGCCACAGAGCTCTGTGTCCCCAACTTCTTATCCTAGACTTAGTTTTCCAACTTGACCTCAGTTTTAGAGCAGAGGTTCAATGGGCTCAATCTGTGTGCGCCAAGGGGCCCACTGACCACCTGGTCCCAGTAGGTGCTCAACTGATACAGGGGAAAGATAAGCTAATGGGTGGGAAGTGGATAAAGGGTGGGTTACAGTTCAGTAACTCCCAATAGTCACTGAGGTAAAGCCCAAACTCCTTTCAGGGGCTCAGAAAGCCTCCTGGGACCTGGCCATCAAGCACCCGCCAGCTGCCCATCTTCCCACATGCTCTCCACGAGCCTTGAAGCTGCAGCCACACCAGCCACTCAGGACTGCTGTCTTCACTCCAGGGTGGCACAGGCTGTCTCTCCCCCTCCTCCACATAGCACCCACCTCTGAGCTTCNGCACCCGCCAGCTGCCCATCTTCCCACATGCTCTCCACGAGCCTTGAAGCTGCAGCCACACCAGCCACTCAGGACTGCTGTCTTCACTCCAGGGTGGCACAGGCTGTCTCTCCCCCTCCTCCACATAGCACCCACCTCTGAGCTTCCTCAGGGCCCAGCTAAGCACCCATGAAACCACTGGTGGGTCCTCTCCTCCCAGCTGGCTCATCTATTAAGACTTGGGTCAAGCTTCACCTCTTGGGAAGCCTTTCCTGCCTCTTTCCCTTGGAACCCGAGAGACTGTGCCATCTTGGCGAGGACCGCCACCCAACGAAGTGAAGTCCAAGACACGTCAGTGCCTCCCAGGGTCTCATTTATGTCAGTGCTGCAAAACGACTGCGGCAGGGGCGAGACGCTTCTGAAGTCCTGCCAGCCCACCCCCACCCCCCGGCACAGCCATCTTTTGGTGGCTGACCCTAGAGGCCCAGGGGGCAATATCTGATGCCACCCTCTTTTGGCCCCTCTAAGGCCCACAACCCCTCAGGATGGTTTCCGTCTGGTATCCACGCAGCATAACAAAATCAACAGGGTCAGGAGACAGGGAAGCCATCTTGCCACATTTCGCTGGGGCAGGGCTTTTTTCCCTTGTAAAGTGATGCCCCGCTCACCTACCTTCTTCTAAAGGGAAACATGTAAAGGGGATTTAGTGTTCTTCTTGCTCTGAGATCTCACCACTATGGTTTCAAGGCACTAGTGACCAGGAGCCGGCTGCTTGGAGGGACAAGGAGGCATTAGGGCCAAGGTCAGACCAGACTGTTACCCCAGCAGCCTGGACCTCCAGACCACAAACGGCTCCATAAACTGTAAGCTTCCCTGGGCTGCAGACACTCTGGAGACCCATGATATCTCCCCCAGAGTGAGGCCAACTGTTTTCTGTATTGCCTGTTTTCATATTCAGGAGAATGTGTGCTCCGACAGCCTCAAGATCATTATTTGTCTGCGAGTGCTCATTTTTCAGGGACAAACAGGAGCTCTAAGAACCCAGCTGATGATTACGTTTGCAGCCATCACACCAACTTCAAAGGCAAGCCTGAGACGCGTGCAGAGGAAAGGCCTGTTTTCATCCCATTTCGACAAGTTCTTCCCAAGTGCAGGGCCCCATGCTAGACTCTGGGGGACGACTCAGGCCTGGTCCAGGCTGCTGGAGGAAAGAAGGGCTCAGCTGAGACCCAGAGCAAGAACAGGAAAGAGGGAGCCGAAGCACTGTGTGAGTACTGACTGGGAGGGGGTGG
>SJYV01050945.1:1773695-1784136 GCA_006410875.1 Neotragus pygmaeus
GGTGGGGGCGGGGTGGCAGGGAACCAGGGGTGGCTCCTGGGAGGAGGAGGTTAAGGTTAGAACTGATGCAGGAGAGCACAGGTGTTGCCTGGAGTCTGGGGTCCCTGGGAGGGGCTGGGTGCAGAAGGAGGCATGGCTTGAGCAAGACTTGGAAAGCCCGGGTCTGTGGGGCTTGGTCAAAGTGTTTGAACACGGGAGTAACATCATCGGGCCATGTCCAGGGAAATCATCTGGGGACAGGAAGAAGGAGGGATCTGGGAAGGGTGAGCGGGCAGGCTGGCCTGTGGCCCCTCACTTGATTCTCGACAGATCCCTCCTCTCCCTGAGAGCTCCCCTGATGTGTGCCCTGGGCACACGTGGGAACCAGGAGCTCAAATGCCCCTCCTCTTTACGGGATGATGTACGTGCAAAATGACAACCTTTTAAAATGTATATTTTAAAAGATTTTTTTAAAAAGTAGGCATGGTGAAATCTGCTCCATTTGGAAGCAGGCCTCTCTGGAAAGACAGCCCCCAGGATCTCTGGTGTGGCTTGAGCTCTGGTTTGCAGAGTGAAACAGGTCGTGCGGAGGTCTGGTGGTGACCGGTGACAGAGAACAAAGGCTGCAGGCCTGCCTGCAGTGCCCGGGAGGGCATCTGTGCGGGGGTCAGGTGCCGGGGCCAGGGGGCTCTGTGGGGTTCCACTGTGTCTTACTGCTGCTACTGCCACCACCAATGGAGATTAGCACTTTAATCTCCTCATGACCAGGTCAGAGCTTTGACTTCAGAGACGGGAAAACTGAGGCCCACAGGGGCAGTGCCTTGCCCATGCTTAAACCAGGAGGCTGTGGAGCTGGGATGAGCTCCGGAGTCCTTCAGCTCACAATCCCCCACCAAACCACAAAACACCCTCTACCCTGGCCCTGTCTAATCCAGTCACTCACAGATTTCTAGCCATAAGGTCACAGCTCTGTGAAACTAACAGGATGAGTCTGCAAGGCTTCCCCTGCCACTGACAACTCCCAGAGGACAGGTTTCTCCTCCTCTCTGCAGCTCCCAGTGCTCAGGACTTGCAAGGGGGGTGAGGATATCAGTAAGATACCAGAATGGATGTCCATGCCCCTGCAGCAGAGGCAGAAAGAGAAGGAGGCAAGAAGTCAAGGAGCGCAATGCTGCTGGCAGACCAGGCCAGAGTGCCAGGAATTGAGAAAGACCTCAGGTTAAAGTGAAGCCTCTCAAACCATGGGACCATCTGTCCCAGAGTCATGAAGCCAGCTGTTAAAAGGCAGACTCCTGGGCCCCAGAGACAGCGTATGTTGGTGCAAGGCCTGGGAATCTGCATTTGCAACACCCACCTCCCCTGGCTTCCCCATGTTGACTATGACACAAACTGACGTTGGAAGGCCCTGAACTCACATCTTCAGGGCAGCCTGCCCCTCATCTTGACCCAGGGTGGCGGGCAGGGTGTTGGACTGACACTCTTCATGTTTCAGAGAGCAGCAGAGGTGAGGGGCCTCTTGGCCTCCAGAGAGCAGACCTGGGGGCAGAGAGCGTGCGTGGGTGTTCCATGGAGCCTTCCTATCTCCTGCACACTCCTGCCCTGGTGGACCTGCTCTGAGGCAAGCAGGATGCTGTCTGCAACATGGGGCCAGCCTGTCATCTGGGGACTCCGCCCACCAGCATGGCTTGTCCTCCAGAGTCACTGCAGGCTGCCCTCATCACACCCCTCTAATGTGCAAAGTGCTCTGGGCCAGAACGGCTTCTCTCGGCCCCTGAGTGCCCCAGAGCACTAGGGGTGAAGGAGCTCCCGAAATGAATCACGGAAACTGCACTGTGTTTGCAGAAGCCAGGCTTATGGTCAGGTACCGGCCTCCAGTCCTGGTTTCCTGTGTGTTTTCAGGAAAGCGCCTTAGCCTCTCTAAGTCTTCATAGCCCCACCTACATAACAGGGATAAACACCACATGTCCCATCCTGTCTACCTCCCTAGGGTGATATGAGAATCAAAGGAGCAGGGATATGTTCAGGTCGTCAACACAAGGGCTATTGTTATGTGGTTTTTTGCTATTCATTTTTTAAGCATTAGGAAAAGGGTGTGTTCTTTTTTTCTAACGCTAGAGATCAAGTTAATGTGAGGTAAGTTGGCTTTTTTTTTTTAGCAGCAGGCTTCCACCTGGCTGGCCACTTTCTCCAGGAAAAGAAGCCAGGGATCCTTGTAGACAACTCTGAATGGGCCTTTCATAATTCTGAAATCCCAAGTGCGTGTGTGCTGTTTATGTCAGTACTTATAAAGGGAAATGGAACCACCCTTGTCAGGAGAGGAGATAATCGTCCAGTATGTCTCCCTGGCAGAGGCACTGTCGTGTAATTAAAGATGATAATTATAGCTCCGCGTCTAGTGTCAAACCCAGGGCTCTTTCCAGATGCAACTGCACCTCTCCTCGCGCTGTGTGAGCAAAAACACACAGGCTGTGGATGGGAGGGCCCAGGCAGCTCTGTACTGGAGCCTTGGGTGGCTCCTGTGCGGCCAGTGATTTAGACGGTGTGACCTGGAAACTTTGTCCAGGACAGCGGGGTCCTCTGCAGTCCAGCCTCACTGCAGGATGAGAACAGGTGTCTGGGGACATGGTCCACAGACCTAAGAGCAGGAAGGAGGGCCTGCTGGCTCCAGAGGGAACCTGGGTTGATTCCCTTAGAGGGCACATACTCGCTGGCACACAGAGCTCTCCCTCTCACCAACAGAGTCCTCCGAACACTGACTTGAGCACTCAGTCTCCTCCTCTGTCCATGGGATTCTCCAGGCAAGAATACTGTTGTGGTTTGCCATGCCCTGCTCCAGGGATCGAACCTGGGTCTCCTGCATTGCAGGCAGATTATCTGGGCCTCCCAGGTGGCGCTAGTGGTAAAGAACCCGCCCACCAATGCAGGAGACACAGAGACTCAGGTTTGGTTGGTGTGGTTGCGTGGAACCCTTGGCTTCACAGCCTCCCCAGGACCTGGTGCCCACAGCCTAGAGTCCATTGGAAGTAGCGCTTCATCTGAAATCTGCCATCTGTTTCTAGCTGACTTTGACCTGAACTCTGTGTGGTGTTACTGGAGACTGAGGTGACTCCTTGGTCTCAGCCTCAGAAAGAGAGTCTGCCCTTCTCCTGGGAATGTTCAGGACTGAGGCAGGGTAAAGGGCTGGGGCCCAGAGGGCAGCAGGGAACTTTCCATTTGCACTGGGAGCTTTGGGATTTACAGCAAATCTTTGTCCAGATGAAAATTAGTTTCAAGTCTAGGGGGCACACAGGCTGCATGTATTAATAACAAAGAAACCCTTCCTCCTAATTTCTGGGTGCAAATTGCGAAAATCATAAAAACATTGCCTAGTTTCCTTTGAGGCTCAATTCAACAAGATTCATTTGCACGAAAGCCTAGGCAAAGCTTTGGTAGAGGTGGGTTGCTGAGCTGGGGTGGAGGTGGGTTGAAGGCGGGGTAGAGGTTAGGGAGCCAAGAGCCGAGGCGACTGCCTTGGGTGGGTGTCTTTCACAATTCAGAGGCCTCCCTGCTGCCCGTGGGCCAGTCCTGCAGCTCCTCCTTCCAGGCCTCCCTGGCGCAGGGCTCAGCCACGCCCCTGCTGCCTCTGCTCCCACCACGCTTCCCAGCCCAGCCACCAGGTAGGGGAGTCTGTCCTAACCCATGCCACCCCCCAGCCCAAGGAGACCAGTCCATGCCCTCCTCTCCAGTCACCAGGGATGCACTTCTATGCCCACATCTGACATCCTCAACCACTGACGCAGTTCCACGGCACGGGCCACCTCCCCNAGCTTCAACTTGGGAGGAGGGAGATCAGGGATTCATTTGCTAACTTTCCATTGATCTGAACAAGTTATCTTCCCACAGGAGGTCTTGCTTTCCTAATCTGTGTTAGGGAACAATAACCATGCTCTGTCTACCTCAGAAATATCTTTGAGGATTGAATCCAGATGTGAGAGAGGCATGCTCATCACATGGTCATTTCAACAGGCCCAGGGAGGCAGGGAGCCATCTACATTTCATGCCATTATTGATGTAAAGTGGGGTAGATTTACATCTGTCATCTTTGGGATGGACAGTATTTTTTAATGACTCCATTTTATCTCTTTTATTGGTGTATTGACTCTTTGCGGTGCTGTTTTAGTGGTTTTTTAGGGTTTATAGTAAACATTACCATCAGAGTGTACCTTCAGTGACATTGAAAGACTCGATATAGAGTTACAGGGCCCTTTCAATAGTGTACTTCTGTTTCTCCCCATCCGATATTTATGTGAACTTGGTCAAACATTGCACGTGTAAATTCCACAATATATTGCTATTATTTTCATTTAAATAGTCACTTATCTTAAAAATTTTCTATTGTGGTGAGATGCATACAACATAAAGTTAACCATTTAACCCTTTTAAATGTACAGTTCAGTGTTATTAAATGCATTCACAATGTTGCACAACCATCAGTACTATCCATCTAAATAGCTCTTTTTATTTTGCAAAACTGAAATTCTATACTTACTAAAGTCAATTATCTTTTAAAGAGATTTAAATAATAGTTTAAATGTCCTATACATTTAAGTAGTTGCCATTTCTGGTATTTTTCATTCCATTTTTCCATCTGGTTTCATTCTCCTTCTGACTAAAGGACTTCCTCTAACACTTCTTGGAGAAGGCAATAGCAACCCACTCTGGTGTTCTTGCCTGGCGAATCCCATGGACAGAGGAGTCTGGTAGGCTGCAGTCCAGGAGGTCGCTAAGAGTCAGATACGACTGTGTGACTTCACTTTCACTTTTCACTTTGATGCACTGGAGAAGGAAATGGCAACCCACTCCAGTGTTCTTGCNGGGGCACTGCGGTTGGGGCCCGGGGACGCAAGTGTCTGTGCTGGTCTCCGCATGGAGACCCAAGGCCGGGGAGTGAACCCACAGAGGCACAGGCAGCGGGCTGAGCCCAGGACCAGAGAGAGGGACAGGAGGGGGACCCAGTGACCAGGACCAGGGGTGAGCTGGCCAGGGCGTGAGAGCCAGCTCTGGACCTGGAAGCCTATAACCTTGGAGCGAGCGTTTACCAATTGTTTCACAACATTCCACCCAAACCAGCACATTGTGACCTGGGGACATTCTTCAACAGAAAGTTCCAGGGCAGTATCTCAAGCACCGGGTGCCAGTAGTCTGACAACAAGACTTCCAAGCCCTGTGGTCCCTGCCCTCGAGGGGCCCCCAACCCAGCAGATAAATTACAAAGCAATGTGTTAAGCTCTGTTATCAGCGAGATTGCACAGAGTGATTGTGGAGCCCACGGAGGGACTCTGGCCCCGGGAGGTGACCCCTTCTCCAGTACATTACTTTTCAGGTCGCCAGGTACAATTAGAAGTATGCATTCTGGAAGGGAGAGAAATGAGACATTTTATTTATTTGTGCTCACACTGCCAGTTTCAGAAAAGGACCAAAAAGGAGGTAAAGTACCATGAAAACACACAGACCAAGCTAGGTGAGAGTTGAAGGGCAGGATTCCCCAGGAGGAGGAGAACAGTGACGAGATAGAGGAGGAATAGATCTCAGGCACCTGCCAAGCTGTCCCACAGACAGAAAGGTCGCATCCAAAAAAATGCAAACCCATTGTTACTCAGCATCCTTCCCTAGAGCAGCCAGGCACTGACCCCACAGGGAGAGGGGGCCTGGAATTGGGCACAATTCCAGGGAGCTTCCATGACTCAGCTTTCCCATCTGCAAGATGGAAATAATGGCACTGCTTCCTCCCGGGTGCCTTAAGGAGATTCTCGGCATAAACTATAAAACAGCCCTTTAAATACAGCACTCTGTCATTGTTACAAACTTGCAGAAAGCCAAGCTGAGCCCTAGTTAGAGGAGGGTATGAATTAATTAGTCAAATAATAGGGTGTCAGGTCAAATCACTAATCTCCCTCTTCAGGCTTTCAGAGGGGCAGAAGCTCCGGTGGGCGGTTTCCTTGGGTAGGCCCTGTCAAGCAGCTCCAAACACATGGAATGCAAAGGTGCCACGTCTGACCCCACCAAATCCTCCCCTGAGAAACTTCCTCCCCTTCTCGGATACGACAGGCCCTATTGGGCAACTGACACGCTCATCCTCCCACTCCCCAGGATCCCAGCTCCTCCCTCCCTCTAACCCACTGCACCTGACGGGCAAGCTCTTCTATCCCATCTACCTGCTCCCACCCACAGCACCCCACAGCCTCAGCCCCCTGGCCTGGATGACTGTCATAGCCACAGGACCAAAGAACCAGTCGCCCTGCCTCTTGCTTCTCTTTGCTCTAATCCATCCTACACACCCAGGCGGCGTGACTTCCTAAACAGCTTCCTAACCTGCCCAGGATGGGTGGTGTTTCCCCACAGCCTCTGTGCTCTGCCCACACCCGAGATGTGCTGCTGGGTGGATAGGGGATGCAGGAGCTTTGCTGCCAGCTGCCCGGCGTCTACTTCTGGACAGCATTCCCATCAGTCTCCGTGCCTTCAGATCTCTTAATGTCTCTCTGGAATTCGAAAGGGCAAGAGGCAGGGGTGGGGAGGTGAGCTCCTTAATTTCACATTCCCATTCCTTCATTTCCACCTTTGGGAGGATGCCCGTTTCTCTCACAGCTGCCAGGAGACAGAGAGGAATTAGGTGCTGCGTTCCTGGGGTCTGGAACCTCACACCTATGAGGCTGGTGCCAGCACACAGGATGGGGCTTGCTGCTCTGGGAAAATTCATGACAACCCCTAGAGTTCGTGCTCCTGCCCTGAGGCCAAGAAGACAGAGGAACACGGCAGCCAGCCCCTGAGCCAGACCTGTACCCCTCTAACCCCAAAGACAGCACTGAGACCATCCTGCCTCCTGAAGGTGGCCAGGGCTCTGGGGAAAAGTCTCCATTCTGCCCTTGACTTTGAGAAAGCCATTGAGCTGCAGTGCCCAGAGACCACAGAGTGTCTGCAAAACAGACCTCCCAGGACCAGAGTTCCCAGAAATGAGTTTATGGGAATCACGGTTACGTAACACTCCCCTTTGATCCTGCACCCAGAGTGAGAGCTTCACAAGAACAGGGACTCGGCTTGTTCAGTGCTCAACCCCTAGAGCACAGAACAGTGCCAACGCACAGTGGATGCCTGCAAACACCCATCCAATGATCACACGCATAGCACGTGGCTCCCTGACTCAGCCCTTGCGACTTCAGACAGTGGTTTCTCGGCAAAATAGAAAAAGTTGTTTATAGCAAGTAGCTATTTACTGTTTGCTTTCTTTTCATTCATTGATTCTTCACCTAGACTTGTATCCTGGGCTCATTCATTCACCTGGTAAATAGGCACTGGGCCCAGAGGAGATGTGAGGATGGGTAACACCCAGTCCTCGCCTTCAAAGAGCTCTCAGCCAGGGAGGGAGCCGAGGGAGGAGGCACCACCGGAGACCCTAGGGCGCCCCGCAGCACGGAGACAGAACTGATCTCCAAGACAGAACAAGGCACCAAGCGTCTCCTGCCTGACTCCCACCCAAGGTCAAGCCAGCTCCTTCTCTGCCTCCCTACCAACTCAGCAACTGGTTAAACTGGGACTTCCAGATCTGTCACCCTTCAAGGAGGTTGTGATGTCTCTGGGCTCCTGAGGGGGCTCCAGCATGTCTGTCACCCAGACACTGGTCCCTGGAATTAATTAACAGCCTTCCACATTCAATGACTATTTACTGAGTCCCGACTTTGTGCCACATACAACTTTAGCTACTGAGGTTACAGCAGGAACATAGCAGACATTTCTGCCCTTGTGAAACCCACATCTTAGTGGCAGACAGACTATAAATGGATGAAGTGTGTTAAATAGCGGAATTAAGGAACAAAGTCAAGCAGAGAAGGAGAGGCAAGAAATGTTACAGATGGGTTGAAATTTAAGGTAAGTGGCCAGGGACAGCCTCAATGGGAAGACAGCTTCCGGTCAAGATGTCAAATGCGGCTCTGCTTAGTGGCCCCTCGCAGTGCAGCCCACCATGGGCTTCAGGAACCCTTCCCACCCCCTCCTCTGTCCGCTTCTTAGTGTCACTCTGCTTGGCCTGTTTCATGCTACAGACACCAGTGTTTGAGTCCTTGTCAAGCTCCCCAAGTGACCAGGGGCCCCTGGAGGGCAGGGGCTGGGGTCTGGCACACAGCAGGAACGCCATCAGTGACTGTCAGCTGTCCACGGCCTGTCCCAGTCCTGTCGCAACTTTCCTGAAAAGCTGAACACGCTCAGTATCAAGGGTCAAAAGGGCCAGGGGCACGCGGGGTAAGAGAAGAGGAAGTGACTGCCAGTGTGGGCCTGCTGGTCACCATGGGAACCTGGGCTTCCTGCTGTCCTCCTCAGCAGCTCCTCTCCCCACCCGGCCTTCCCAGTCCTGGAGCTCAGCAGGTAAGCATCACTGGGTGTGTGTGAGCTGTGCTGTTTCTCAAGAACATGAAAGTCATTGGGTGACTAATCCAAAATCTATTTACACTTGATTATCTCCTTCCTGTCTGGTAGGTAAGTCATTCTGGTAAATGATAGACCAGCCAGGGAACTCTGCACAGTCCATGACCAAGCCTTCTATCTGTCAGGCAGGAGAGTGCCTGGGCAGGTTTCCAAATATTTCAAAACCAGGGCAGGAGCCCTGTGTTAGAAGTCAGGAGACCTGCTCTGTGGCTTGTGGCTGTGTGACTCTGGCCAGCTTGGGCCCCTCTCTGGGCCCCATGTGGAAAGAGGATGCTCGGCAGAAAGACTGCTCGTAAAGGGCAGCTCCATCTGCCACCCCCCAGCCGTGGGAGACTTGTGACCCTCCCCCTTCCCAGGACAGGTTGGAGCCTGAGGCAACTAGGAGAGCAGGCAGTCCAGAAAGGAGCGTGGGGCTTGTACAAGGTGAGGGGAATGAAGGGTGCGGAGACTGTTCAGATAGCTGGGCTGTGGAGGGGGCCAGGTGTGAAGGAGAGACAAGTGCACAGATATCCTGGGAGCAGGGTCCACGGGTGCTGCAGAGCTAGGAAGGGCCAGGCTCAGGAGCCCAGACAGAAAGGCCCTTTACTTGCCCACTACTAAAAGGACAGGAAAATGGTGGCTGTTATACAGAGAATAGATAGACAACAAGGTCCTACTGTATAGCGCAGGGAACTGTATTCACTACCTTGTGATAAACCATAATGGAAAAGAATATTTAATAAAGAATGTATAGGTGTGTATAACAGAATCACTTTGCTATGCAGTAGAACTTAACACATTGTAAATCAACTATACTTCAATTAAAAAAAAAAGATTGCCTCAAGTGAGAGGGCAGGGACGACAGTGAACATGTAAGGAGGAGAGAAATCTCGGGCGGGAGGCGGACCCCCTCTCTGAAGGCCAGGCGAGACTCAGAGGGCGCTTCCTCGGAGAAGCATTTGCCAGTGCCCAGGGATTTCATTCTGGGATTCAAGAATAGCAGCTCCAGGAATGGCATCTGGGGGTGGCCGTCCAGAGGGTGCAGACTTGAAGCTCCTGGGACGGTGCCACGCCAGCTCTTCCTCACAACCTGGCAAGGCCTGGGCTGCTGCTATGAGGGGGCAGTGGCGGCGGGGTGGGGTGGGGGTGTCAGGCCTGTCCGGGACAGCCAGAGAAGCCCAGTGTGACCGCAGAGGCAGGAAACCTAAGGGCTTATAGGGACCCTCCTCGAGCCCAGGGAGGAAGGCGGAGAGAATCTGGCCTTTTAGATGAGGCAGCTGAGGCCCAGAGAGGGGAAGCAACCTGCCTCAGGTCACACAGTAGACCAGAGCAGAGCCAGGCTAGAGTCCACATTCCTGCCTCCTTCCTCCAGAAACAGGCCACCACTGCAATACAGAGACTTGACAGTGGTACCCAACCATCATTCTCTCAGNGAAGCAACCTGCCTCAGGTCACACAGTAGACCAGAGCAGAGCCAGGCTAGAGTCCACATTCCTGCCTCCTTCCTCCAGAAACAGGCCACCACTGCAATACAGAGACTTGACAGTGGTACCCAACCATCATTCTCTCAGAAAGCACACTGCCACTAGAAGAGGCCATGCCAGAGGATGAGAAGATGTGAAAGGATGCCCCCACCCGCACCTCCACCTTTAAAATCAGTGACCTCCCTGGCAGTCCAGGGGCCAGACTCCCACACTTTCATGGCAGGGGTACGGGTTCTATCCCTGGTTCGGAATGCCATGGCCAAAAACAATAGCAATCAAATCAAATCAGTAACTGGCTTTACCTGGAGAGTGCCCATGAGCATATGGAGTTTAAAAGGGCACAAGGCAAGTCGTGAGCACCAGGGTTCTGTGTGAAATGGTTTTCTTTTAATTTCCTCTTATTATGCTATAAAGTTGATTTTATAATAAAAACATGCTAAGGACTTTTTAATGTATAATTGCTTACATATTAAAAATTACATGAAATGCTTTCAACTAATGCTTATATGATTCATCCTGTGAGATGACACTTTGAACAATTTTAT
>SJYV01050945.1:1784236-1843283 GCA_006410875.1 Neotragus pygmaeus
CAGCTCCCCGCCCCCATGTTCTGAAGATGCAAGTCTGGATCTGTAATGCCTTCTCCCTTTTTTGCTGGTGGGACCCCAGGGAAATGACTTGTCCCGGGTCTCCATCACCTGTGAAATGAGACAACACCTCCTTTGCAAGAACATGGTGAGGCTTAATGAGCATGTATGTCAGAGTGCCCACAGAGGCTGCTCTGCCAAGAGAGACCAGGAAGATGGGAGAGGGCGTAAGAGATGGCCCTCAGGAGTCTGACCAGTTGCTTCCTGCCTCAGCCCTTCACAAAGCAGCCAGGTGTTCTGGAGCCTACACAGGTAGCCAGAGAATTGCTTTCCGTGAGCAGGAAGAACATGAGGCAGAGTCCTGTAAGTAGGGCCTGGACTCATACCCAGATTCTTCAGCAATTATCCTAGAGGGTCTCCGCATCCCGAAAGCAAACATTCAACACAGGCCCAGTGTGTGCTAAGAGCTCAGTACCTGGTGCTTCCTTTCCCTTTCTCCTCCTCCTCCCCGTCCTTCTTCTTCTCTTCAGTATGTTCTTTTATTTTTTATTTTACTTTTTGGCCACACCAGATGCAGGATCTTAGTTCCCCAATCAGCGGAAGCACAGAGTCTTAACCACTGGACTGCCAGGGAAGTCCCTCCCTTCCTCCTTTAAATTCAGAAGGAATCAGGAGAACGTGCTCAAAAACATGAACACCAAATAAACAATAAGAGGGTCACAGAAGGAGGCACCTAAACCCCAAATCCTGAGACATACAGGGCACCAACTCAACAGGCTCAGAATTCAGGGCCACCATTCAGGAGGATGGTCCAGGCAGGGAAGAACACTTGTGGGTTGCTCTGCCCCTGCTCACATCACTGTCTTGCTCAGGGTCAGAGCAGGCCAACCCACAAGTGTTCTTCCCTGCCTGGACCATCCTCCTGAGCAAGGGGGACCCTCATGGAGGGGTTCTCCCCTGCTTGTGATCTCCCCACCATCCACCCAGGCCTGGGGTCTGTCAAGATGGCTGCTATCTGATATCTGTTCATTCTTTAAAGACGCTCTGGAGCTTCCCTGGTGATTCTGTGCTCCTCAAGGCAGGCGGCCCAGCTTGATCCTTGGTCTGGGAACTAGATCCCACATGCTGCAACTAAGGATCTTGCATGCCACAACAAAGACGGAAGATCCTGCATGCCACAATTAAGACCCAGTGCAGCCAAATAAACTTTTTTTTTTTAAGATGTTCCAAGTATTATTCTGGTGAAAACAGACCCCTCAGGATACCACATACCCGGCCACATTCTCCTGGGCCCCACACTGCTGCTCTGACGGGTTTCATCATCAAGGACCAATAGGAAAACAGCTATAGGAGAAAAGTCTCTGTGTTTCCTATAAACCTGCCACAAAGACCATGGTGCTTTAAGCTGCTTCCTGTCCTAAAACAAAGATTTTCTTGGATGGGGGCAGGGATAACTTTGTCCCTAAAGACCTAGTCTGCTCCCTTCTACTAAGTAATAAAAACAAGGTAACCCCGCCTGTTTCTCTTATTGCCCTGGTTGCTAGGAAGCTCCAAGCTTTCCATCTCAAAAGCTGTATCTTTTTTAAATTAGAAATTCCTAAGAGAAACTCCCCCCACCTCCTCACTTACTTCTTAGTCCCTCTCTTGATGAACTGAACTTACTACCCTACTATCTCCGGACAGTCATTGGTGTCCTGCCGGGTTCTCCCTGAGGTCAGTGAGACCTGAACAGACAACCTGTGGTAAAGATTCAACACAGTGCGACCCCTCAACCACCACCTCCAAAGTACAAAGCCCCCTACAGAGGCTGGCGGGTGACCACGTGACCCATCCACCTCCCCGCAGATTTGCAAGTGTCTGTGCTTACCAGTCATGATCCTCTGGGCCTCATAGGGCTCCATGTAGCCTGCGCTCTCTCCCTTTCCTGCTTTGCTTTTGAGATCATTCTTGGCATCAAACGGATCCGAGTAGTCATCAGCGATGGTCACCTGTAGGGAAGATGGCAAGGGTGTGAGTCCACCTGGGGCTTTCTACTTCATTTCTGTTCATAGCCAGGCTTTGCTCCAACAAATATAAACTGAGTCTGTGCCAGGTGGGCAAGGAAGGGGAGGTGGAGGCAGGAGTCTGAACTGGCGCCCACCAGCAGGGAGTTCTGATTCTTGCAGGGGTAACAGGGAACCCCCGTTGCCGCGCTCCATCCTAAGGGAGGTTCCTGGGCTTGCACAGGCAGGACGGCTGCTCCAGACGCAGTGAAGTGAGAACAGAAGCACAGAGGCAAGAACCTGGAGGGCGTCTTCAGGGGATGTGACTTGCTTAGTGTAATGGAATGAATGGGAAGGGAGGAAAGTTGGAAAGGAGCTCTCAGAAAGCCCAGAAATGCTGACATGCTCCTAGTGCTGGCTGAGGCATAGGAGAGTTTGTCTCGAGATAATTATGTCCAGCGTTCCACTTTCCCAAATCTGGAACACAACCATGCCTTGGGTAATCAGACAACAATTCGGTGAGATCAACGCTCTGCAAAGATGACTGAGGCCCCAGCCAGGCCCAGTAAAAACACAAGAGCAGCTCGGGGATGGCCAGACAGACTGCTAAGGGCAGCAAGGGCCTTGGAAGCCACATATCAGAAGACTCTCCTGTGACAGATGGGGAAGCTGAGGTCTAGAGCGGGCGGGGGCTGAACGGAGACCCTTGGCTGGCTCCTCTGCCTCCTTCCTGGACTCCTCATTTGTCTGTATTTCAGAAAACAACAAAAGTTCCACAACAAACAGAGCAGTCACCTGGGGCTGGTGGTGGGTGCAGCCAGGGGAGTCCCCTGAGATAATTTTAAAAAATCTGAGTTTTGAATACTTCAAAGCTTTCTCTTTTCCCAGGAGAAAGGTAAAAATTCCCAGTTGCAGGCTAACAGCAAACACAGAAACTTTTCCTCTCATTGGAGGTGCCCCTCGGGGCACCCTCACCAGAGGGGAAAGCACAGGTCCCTTTTCAACGCACCCTCGCTCCACCAAAACTCGCTATGACCTGGGCTCCTTTGGTCCCACATCCGGCAAAGGGCAAGTCCTCAGCTTCCCAGCCAGGCCACCCAGCTGCCTCTTCTGGGAGGAGGGGAGCAGGTTAGCCGGTCTCTCAACCCATGGGGTTTCATGAATTGTTATTTAAATTGTAGGTTTAATTAGAAACCACAGGAGCCTCCACTCTCACCCAGCTCCTGGAATGTAAGGCATTTGAGGGGCCTGTAAACCCAGGGGAAGGGAAAAATCCCCCTTTGTCTGCTGGGTAAGTGGCAGTTTGTGGCAGCAGCCCTGGCCGGGTGAGTAGAGTGACCTCCCGCTGCCCGGAATGTGATGCCCACGTTGGGACCGCGGGCAGCTGCCCTGTCACCAGCGTGCGGCCAGGAGGGTCGGCGGGAGTCACCGCACACAGCAGTCACTGCTCCCTGAACACGGGCAGGCTTCTCCATGAGACACCCACGGCTGAAGCACTGTCTGAGCATGTGTGGGGCCTGCTGCCACCGCTCCGAAGCGGCTGTGGGTCAGGCTCTAGTCCCAGTGGAGGCGCTTCCAGATGTTGACATTGTAATCGTGGCCTTTCTGGGGACTCCCTGAGCTCAAATGACACCGGGCAGGGAGAGATGGGGGAGAGGAGCGGTAGGGTCTTTCATGTCTTCCATATGATATTTCTACTCTACCATTTGCAGAACACATTAGGGAGAAAATTAGACACGTGAACCACTGTCCTTTAGAACAGCTCAGATGCAGATCTGGGGTGCATAGGGTTTTGTGTCTTAGAGTTCAAGGGGCCAGAAGTCCAATGGAGAAAATGATGAACCTGCTGTGGATGACATGTAATCTCATTTCTCTCGTCCTCGCCTTCCTTGCAGTCTCTTCTTTTCGTGAACACCCTCCGACTATTCTGCAACAAGGAAGGGAGCAAATGTTTCCCCAAGAGAACAAAATCACTTTGGGGGGATTAGCTAGGGAGGGTGCTGGGCTGTGTAATCTAGAAATCAACATTCCAGCTCCTCCCGGAAGTGCTCAGTAATTTGCAAACACGGAGGCAAGCAGGATACAAACCAAATCTTTGTTCGCCCTGGGACGGGAGCTCTGGGAGGCCTTCGGTTCAACAGGCGATATCTGTATTTTCTAATTAAAATAAGATCTGAGCTCAGGCTGTCACAGGGGCCCTCAGGCTGCCTGCCCTGCTTGCTTCCGTTTCAATAAGAATTTACAAATCCTGAAACCAGGGAAAGCTTCTGGTCTCTGCTGACATATGGTTCTAGTTATACCTGCTGACAGTTTGAAAATCCTTCCGTTTACAAAAAAACAGTTTAGAATTCTGTTAGTTTAAGAAGCAAATCGGAAGGTTCCTAAAAATGTATAATATTTAATCAATTTCCTTTCAAACTTCAAAGTACGGTTGGTAGAGGGGAGGGAATTTGAAGTTTAAGCAACGTGAAACTCGGCAAACACTAACTGAGCTGTCTGACCTTTCACAAAATCACGTCCTGGTTTTTGGAGTAAAAATTTAACCAAGAGTTAGGAGAGTTGAGTGGAGAGCTTAGCCATGCAGTGTGCCCCGGGCCTCAAGCACGGCCACTATCCAAGCTGCCCAGGGACACTGCTTTGCTTTAAAATGCCCCCGTTAGCAGACAAGTACCTTAAATCTAATTAAACAGTTCAAGCAAAGGGGAGCCAACCGGGACCCCTCTGTAGGTCAGGCCATTCAGGTATACGAGAAGCTTTCCTCGATTTTGATCTTGAATTGGCAAACACCCAACAGGGCACTGGACCCTTCAGATGGCCTGCCTGCCTTACACAGGGCAGGTGCAGAGCTGAGAGGGGAACCCAAGCCACTGGGCCCACCACTCCCCCAGGGAGGACAGCAGCAGAAAGACGGCTGTTGAGTGTGGCTGCCTAACTAGATGTGGCTGCCTAATACATCTTCTTTCACAGTTTTGGCCTCCTGGGATGAGCGTACTGCCTGCCCCTCTCTGAGAAAAGAAGCCAGGTATGGCGAAAACCCAGGCAAGCCTTTTCTTACTTTCAGACAAAATTGGAGATTCCCAGGTTAGCCAGTGGCCCTGAAGGACTTTCATAGGCTTATAAAGCAGTGAAACTGGAGCGGGGCAGGGGCGGGGGTGGGTGTGGGTGCTGTCCTCAAAAGCCCTGTCCCAACCTCCCATTTTTACTGTACATGGCCTACAGCAGTCCCTGGTGGCTTAGACAGTAAAGAATCTGCCTGGAGTGTGGGAGACCCAGGTTCGATCCCTGGGTGGGGAAGAATCCCTGGAGAAGGAAATAGCAACCCGTTCCAGTATTCTTGTCTGGAAAATCCCATGAACGGAGGAGTCTGGCAGGCTACAGTCCACGGGTTCATGAAGAGTTGGACACGACTGAGTGACTTCACTTCCTTTCCTTTCCACAGCAGTGGATTCTAGAATCCCAGCACACTCAGTGCCTCTCTGACAAGGCTCTGGAGTTAGCTCCACAGGCCTCCTTTCTGCTTTGCACACACTGGACCAGTTCCACCATCCCTGACAGCAGTCTGAAGCCTGGGTTTTCTCGAGGATTTAGTTTCATGATGGGAGGTAATCTTTCAATTTACCCCCAAAGGGAAGCACTAGAGGAAAGTGGGTGTTTCCACTTGGCCACAGGCCCACATGCTTTAACGAGACAGTGGCACCTGTATGGAGAACCAGGTCCTCTCTCTCCACAGGCTCTGGGTGGAAAGATAAATGGTAGAGCCACTGTGAAGGTTAACTTTGGGCAGAATCTACTAAACTCCAAAAATGCATGTGGTCTGACACACAGTTTCACTTCTCTGTATTTATTCCCAAATGTGCACAGGGAGACTTGGGCAAGGATGTTCACTAGAGCAAGTAATAAAGAGAAACTTCAAGAACCTTTTATGTCCATCAATAGGGGAATTGCTAAATAAACCATGCCCATTTCTACTAAGGAATAGTATGTTTTAGATTTAAAAAAAAAAAGCAGTCACTCTAATGCTATTGCACAAACACTGTGCTCCATGATATAGCTTTGAATGGAAAGAAAGCAGGTTGTAGAATGATAAATACAAGATGATACCTATTTATGAAAATTAAACAGAAACTTGTATCTCTATTTAATGTAACAAAAATGTCTGGGGAGACAGACTCTTCAAACTGACAACTCCTCTGGGAGGAGGGAGGGACTGGGATGGGGTGGTGAGAGAAAATAAAAGCAGACTTGTCTGTAATATTAATACATTTTTCAAACAAGAAAAACTTATTACTCAATTATATGAGAAACTAAATTTTCCAAAGCACTCCTCTTCACAGGTTATTTTTGGTAGAAGGGATAAACTTCTTAAACTAGCCTGAAGATAGGCGTGGCCTGGAATCCCTGTTTTATAAAACCCAGATTCTTAGCCCTAATAACTTGTATATTTCATAAGTAACCCAGGTGATTCTTATGAGGAAAGTTTGGGAAATCTTAAATTAGAGCCAGCCCCCTCGCCCACCAATCACAATGCTAAGCCTCTCGATATGACTCTGGAATTCCACTTTTCCCAGATGTTTCTCAGCCTTTTTCAATAAAGTGGAGCAAGAAGTCAGTGTAAAATGCAGCTTTCTCTTGCCTTCTTCCCTGGGGGTCAAGTGGAGTAAGAGATGATCCAACATGCTTTGATCCATCTCTAGGATCCAAGACGCGGGAGTGAGGGCATCCTCTGTGCAATCCTGAGGGCTAGTCAGACTGAGCAACATGCCTGAGCTGGGGGGAGGCCAGACACTGCCCTGCCTCCTGAGGGGAGCCAGGGCCAAAGCTGGGCCCAGCTGTGAAGATGGGCAACGCTCTCTGTTCAAAACATAGATCCTATCAGAACAAGACTACTGTTCAAACTCTCCAGGAAGGTTACCTGGCTCCAAGGAGGGCTGGTGGGACTGTGGAGAAGAGCTGAAATGCACAGGTATCCCTGCTAAAAGCACTCCAGCCTGCTGAAAAGAAGGGACACGAGACGGGCAGCTCCACCTTCCAGGAGCAGGTGGCCTGTGCTGTCCCCACTGCCCCACAGGCACCTCCTCCGAGCCATACAGGCACCTCCTATGCTCTGCTGCCCGTGGGAACTGGCAGCACCGGGATGCCCCAGCTCAGCCACCTGTGGGATAAGGCAAGACCAGTTTCCACCACCCTCCGCTGCTTTCCTCTTCCTGGAAAGTGAGGGGGCAGCAACCCCTGAGGCTCTGTGTCCTTTCCAGGCACATGGCTTAGACAAAAGCAGACAAGGTCTACTCTAAAGCAAACTGCATGTGAACACACCTGGGAATGTTCTACATGGTCCCAGTTGGACCATTCCTTATCAATTTATTCTTAAAACTGTGCTGGCTTTCTTCATGGTTTGGGGGTCATGGATCTCTTTGGGAATCTGATAACTGATAAAGTTGTTGCTCCCTCCATCACATTCCTATATGCATGCAAAGTGTCAGGCACTTCTCAAAAAGGTCAGGAGCCCCAGATTAAATGACTAACCCTCCCCAATGCATTTGAACCACTTTAAAGAACAACTAAGGGGCTTCCCTGATGGCTCAGTGGTAAAAAAAAAAATCCGCCTGCCAACGCAGAAGACATGGGTTCGATCCCTGATCTGGGAAGATCCACATGCAACTAAGTCTGTGCCACAACTACTAAGCCTGTGCTCTGGAAGCCTGGGAACTGCAACTAATGAGCCCATGACCTGCAACTACTGAAGTCCGAAGTGCCCAGGAGCCCGTGCTCTGCCATAAGAGAAGCCACCGCAATGAGAAGCCAGCTCACTGCAACAAAGAGTAGCCCCAACTCGTGGCAATTAAAGAAAAGCCCATGTAGTACAGAAGACCCCCAAAATCAATCAATCAATAAATGTTATTTATTAATAAAGCCAAAAATAAGTAAATAAATAAGAGAGAGAGAATAGCTAAGACAATAGGAGCCCTCTCTGCCTTAGGGAGATGATGAGTGCTAACTCTAGCATAATTCAACATCCCTGGCTGAAAACACAGGCCAGTGTGTGGCTGGCCTGCCTTTGGACTGTGCAGGGGCAGAGGAGCCATGGACAGCCTGGGGTTCTGTGTCTTGGCTTTCCAGCTTGAAACCCAGGAGCCACATGGGCAAAACCCGGCCCTCCCCTCCGCTCTGGGGGTCAGGAGGGCTCTGTGAAGGTGAGTGAACAGCATGCACGGTGGCAGCAGCCAGTGGCTCCCTGTTTCTGCCCCCATCAGGGGACTGGCAGGCAGGAGTCCTGGTCTTCCTCTGGGGCCCACCGTGACACAGGCCCTGGCAGGCCTGACATCCTCAAGAGGGAGACTCAGTTGCCATGCTGACCAAGAGATGGCATTAACAGAACAGGGATTTGGGGGTCTGGAGAGGGCTTCCAATGATGAGGGGCTGCCTGGAGAAGAGGAGGTAGACAGATGCTCCACACAGACCCAAACTATACAGGAGTAAGCTCGGTGAGTCAGGAAGGACATCTAAAAGCCAGTGAAAGGAACGGCTGCCTGGGAACTGGAGCTCCTGCCACTCGGGTGCAGAGGCGCCGATGGCTGTCTGGTTTGGGTAGAGGCAGAAAACGGAATACCACCAGTCTGTGGTCTGTTAGTTAGCGCAGCTTCAGCTGTTCCACAGCAGAACACCGGCTTCAAGGAATACCCAGCTGGGTGGCTGGCTGCAGAACCCCAACCGCGATGGGTGGTATTTCCAAAGCCCCAGCAGCAGGCCAGAACTGTGCAAAAACACAGAAAAACGAGTGGCTCCACAGAAGGGACCCCACTGAGCAGAAACGGCCCAGACAGAGCATTCTGGCCTGAGCCGACTCTCCTTCACCCTTGCTGAGTGACTTTGAGCAAGCTTCTTTTTATCTCTCCAAGCTGCAGCAATTCTTCCATGAAACAGGACAAAAATATTTGCTTTCTCAACTTTACGTGAGTTTTGCTAAGAGCAAATAATGTCATGATGGGGACGTGTCAGTAGTTTATAAAGAATAGGCTATGGTGGCACCTTCTGGGAGCCCGGGATCAAGCTGGGGTCTCTGTCCAAGGGAAGCTGAAAATCTATTCGGGAAGACAAAACAAAGACCCAAGAAGAAACCCCAGAAAAGGCCCCAGTGATGATTACAGAGAAAATTGGCTGCAATTAGGCATGACAACAGCTGTCACATTTCTCAACCACAAAAAGAAAAATGTTTGTGAACGATCCTTTTTTTCGCCTTTTATGCTTTGGGGAGGATGCACCTAGTCTGGGGCCCTGGTTAGAGGTAGAGAACCTCCAGGCCACTCTCCATGCGCTGAGACGGCAGCGTGCTCTGAGTCTAGAGCCTACATGTAGGGCTCCGAGGGGTCCACAAAACAGGCTGCAACACACGCAGGACTGTGGGGACACCCTGCCCCCATGCAGAGACACAGGCAAGCAGTCCCTGCTCGCCACTCTCTGTCCCTGGCTTTGACCATCATAGACCACCTCTACTTACAGGCACACCAATAAATCATTTCTGACATGGTAAGAAAATTAATTTGGGGAAGATTAATTAGCTACATTCAGGTGTTCCGCCGAAACTCCTGGAAATCAGATGGTGGGGAGAGTGCTTTTCCGCACCGACCTAGGACAGATTCCCTTTCTCTCCTCTAAGGTCTGACTCAGCCACACAGAGTCACCTCGAAGTGCTAGGCCCCTCTTTCACTGAGGGAGGTCAAGCGTTCTGCCCAGAAGGCTGCAGGGAGCTCACAATCCCACAGTTCAGTCATTCAGGACAGTTACCACTATCCAAGCAGCTGCCATCCGTTTCTTTGTGCAGACTTTGGGTGTTTTGTGGTTAAACGCTTCTCTACAGACCAGCCAGTTAGCTGGCCTGCATGTCTGGAGGCGGTGGTCTCCACTGGTCTTTCCGGTCCTGCCCCTCCCAAGGCCACAGCTGCTTGCCTAGACACCTGCAGGCTCCAACTTGTCAGGAAAAAATGCATTCCAAATTACAGCCTTTGTCAGCGCCTCTCCAGCCCTGCTTGCTCGCCTCCCCACTCCTCTCACACGCACACCTCACCCTCCTTCACTTTCACCCCCTGAAGAAGGCTGTGGGTCCTGGGTGGGAGGTTGTTGGAGTGGAGCCTGGCCTGGCCCTCTGTTTATTTACCCCAGAACCTTGCTGTTATGTGGTAGGGACCGGATTCTCAGCATCTCTCAAGCAGTGGAAGGTTCTATTTTGAACTCGGAGATAGTTCAATCCCAGTATTTTTTCATTGCTTTTAGCCAGAACCTATGAACAGAGAACTCAGTGCCTCCCTCCTGAGGACAGAAGCACCTGAGGGTCTGCAGAGTCACTACATGTGGGGTCAGAGTTCAGAGGGCCTCAGGAGACAGTCTAGTCCAGTGGATTTCAAACTTTTATGTGTATCAGTTGTTCAGAGGAAATCTCACATGGAACCCCAACATGTTCCACTTTCCATAGCCTGAAAAGCACGAATGCACTGTGGGGCAGGAGGTCTTGGGGAACAGCGAGTGAAGGTCAGTGCTGGACACAGATAACCAAATGTTTCTTCACTCCCAGGTCCACACGGTTTCCGTGATACCTGGATGACTATCTCATTTTTCTCTTAAAGTCTTTCTTAAAATTTTGGGGGCATATTCACCACAATCATGCCCCAGGAAAAACNGTGTATCAGTTGTTCAGAGGAAATCTCACATGGAACCCCAACATGTTCCACTTTCCATAGCCTGAAAAGCACGAATGCACTGTGGGGCAGGAGGTCTTGGGGAACAGCGAGTGAAGGTCAGTGCCGGACACAGATAACCAAATGTTTCTTCACTCCCAGGTCCACACGGTTTCCGTGATACCTGGATGACTATCTCATTTTTCTCTTAAAGTCTTTCTTAAAATTTTGGGGGCATATTCACCACAATCATGCCCCAGGAAAAACAAACTAGCTCCTCTCACAAGAACCTTCATCCATCCCTGCAGGCAGCTTCTTGTGGGAGGCAGCCCCAGGCCAGGCTCAGTCCACCTGGGGATATCCACTGGGCATCCCTTTGTCCTCCCCTGAGATCTGGTTCAGAACGACCCAGCCCTCCTGCAAACCCCAACCACCCGCACCCACCTTCCCAAACAGTCCTCTCTCCCAGGCTTCCTGCTCAAGAGGAGACAAGTGCCCCTACTGGGTTTGGGGCCACTGCCTAGAAAGCTCTCTTAGATCAGACCCAGAACAAGAAGGCTAAGATGGGGATTTTCTTCTTCCCTGGCAGGGCTCTCTAGACTGGAAGTGTAGGAGGCGGCATCATCAGGAGCAGGGACAGGGGACGGTTCTGAAAGTCAGTCACCTCTCGGGGCCTTAGGCCCCTCGTCTATAAAATGACAGCGGGGTGGGGATAAAATGATCCCATCTGAGTGATATGCTTAGAATGGGGCTGGCACATGGCGAGCCCTGAGAAATGTCAGTTCTGATGATCATCATCTCAACCCATCATCCAGCCTGATGGAGTCCCTCCTCTTATTGAGGAGGAACTGAGGCCTGGGGAGGGAGGGGAAGGGTCTTGCAAGTCACCTGGATGCCCAGTAACAGAATGTTCATTAGCAGGGTGACAGAACCAGACTCCTGGCAAATCCCAGCCACACGAAAACCTAATTCATTTGGTGACCTACATACATATTTATAGCCACCTGCTTCCAAAATGGGTTTTAGATGGCTGAATTGGAGTCATTTTTTGGTCCTATCCGCTGTTTCCTTCCCAAGGAAGGATCGGGCATGCCCGTGGGGCTTTCTCACAGTAACAGGAGGCTGTGTCCAATAAGAACAACTTCTCCAGTGGACTCAGAGGAAAAGTATGTAAAGCAAACGCAGTGTGCAAAGGAAAAGTATGTAAAGTAAAGAAGCCAAGGCCTTTCCCAAGGTCTTGGGCACTTCTGAAAACCCCCGGAAACCAGGCCTTCATGCTCCATGCAGGGCCCAGGAGACAGCAGGAGTGGAAAACAAGAGGGCTTCTCCCACCAGCCTGTGCTCTGTGCTCACAGCTGGATCAAGGGGAGACAGGGCCCAGGCTGGCACAGCGCATTTCAATAATCAGCAAAAGTGGTGCACGACCGTACTAAGTGAAGGGTCATTCTCTCTGAATGCAGCCCATTAGGATGATTCATGCACTTTTCCAACCTGGGAGCCGCAAGGCAGGCCAGGCCCCAGCGCCTCTAAGATGTGAGTACTAAACAGTGGCCCCCACCCCCATCCCCAAGTCACTGCCTGTTTATGGAGGACACGCAGCATCGGCCGTAATTACCACCACCATATTTGCAAGTTTCCAATTATATTCAGCTTAATAGTGGGTGCTCAATAAATGGTGATTCACTTTTGAAAACAATGCCTTGTTCTCAAATCCTTCAGCAACCAAGCCTCAATTAACTCTTTCTCACATGCAGTCCTTATAAGTTAAGCAGCTGTCCTTGAAGCCCAAAGCATTTTTTCTTACATGTACTTGGCACCCTCCTAAGGTATGGGAAAGTTACCAGGGACAGAACATTGCAATGTCATACCTGTCTGTAATGGTGTCAGTGGCTTGTTTAATCAGAGTTACCCTGTGTTCATGATGTGCTCTTTGCTGGGAGGCAGACTCGGGCGGGTCCTTCCATAAGGCAATCAGCCCCTGGGCACAGCAGGGGCCTCACAAGGTGTGCTGGGCAGGAGCAAGGGTGGGCAGGGATGTATAGGGTGGTACTGAATTCAGGGACCTGAGCTTCAGCGCTTCCTGGCTTCTCCCCAGGTGTGGCAGTCTGGGCACGTCTCTTTCTCTTCTCTGAGCCTGAGCTCTCACCCCTTCATTGTGAAAACATCTTCCTCCAGGGGTGGGAAGAAACTGAGTCAACGGACCAAGGGATAACACCATACTGGCATGGGCGAAAGCACTAGAGAATGGGGAAAGGATGTTGTTCACACCCAAGATGCCACAGGCCAGGTATTTTAGTCTGGGTTCTCCCAGATGCAGAACCAGAAGCCAGGACTCAGGTGCAAGTGGTGTATTTGGGAGCTGACACTTAGGAGGGATGGGGAAATGGGTCAGGGAGGGGATAGCAGCAGGAAAGCTGGGTAATCAAGTCAGCTACCAAGGTGGACCACCCAAACTCCACCCAATTTGGAAACTTTTGAACGCTGTCTACATAAACCCACTGTTCAGAATCATTTCACCAAGGTGAGGAGGACAGGGGAGCCAGATACCAACTAACTCTGGGAGGGCCCTTTGGAAGCTGTTCTTGAGCCCTGGCTTCTGGGCTGCCTCACGAGTGTGGGAAGGATGATCACCCCATTGCAGGTCCTGCACAAAGCCTCGGGGAGAGATGCAGGTACAAGCTAGCTGGAGGAGCCTGGACTGGTGAGTAGGAAGGACGTGGCGGAGGCTGACAGCATCCGCTGCCAGGGGCCAAGAAGAGCCTCACACCTGGTGAGTTTACCCCCAGCTGCAGCAACAGGAGGTCCCATGAGANATGGCATCACTGACTCAATGGACATGAGTTTGAGCAAGCTCCAGGAGCTGGTGATGGACAGGGAAGCCTAGGATGCTGCAGTCCATGGGGTCACAAAGAGTTGGACATGACTGAGTGACTGAACAATTTGGGGAGAAGGATACAAACCCCAGAAAGATGTACTCCCTGGGGACATTTAAACCATCACCCCAGACGACCAGCCAATCTGAAAGGGCTCCACTTGAGTGGTGGACCTCAGTGGTCCACCTGAGTGGTCTGGCCCCACTTGCCCTCTCCACAGTTCCGTCATGCCCATCCTCTGATCTGTGAGCAACAGGTCTAAACGGATGGCCCTGAGCTCCCCATCACTCTCGATCCCCTAATTGGAGCTGTCCTGACCTGGCGGCGCTGGCTTAGGGACCAGCTTGAGTGAGCTGCTGCCACTTTCCCAGCACCCCTGGCCAGCTGTGTCAGCTTGGTGAGTAAGGCAGGGAGGGCCCTCAAAAGCTGCCCACAGCCCCTTCCACCCAAGAAAAAATTTGCTCTAAAATATCGACACCCTCCCCAGAACTGCCTCCCGGATTTAAGAAGGGGAGAGGTTGCTTGGCTTTAAAAAGGAAATTGGATTCCCATTCATGAACTTCCCACACCAGGACACTTAACAGGTAAAACAGGTTCTGCCATTGATTAATGAGCTGGGGTAATAATGGGGCTCACCCTTTTGCCATTAAGAATATTAACCTCGTTCCTGGCCCAGGGATGTCATAAACCCAGGGCCCACGAAGCTCTCTCACAACCACACTACACATCTGCCAGGTGAGGGGGCTGGGTGCATGTCCCTAACCTCCAGGGTAAGCCAGGAAGGGACAGAGCCCTTTGGGAAGCCCACAGGCCAAACACTCCATCAGGCCAGATGTGGGCAGAAGGAGAAATAATGCCATAACTTGCCATAGATATGCAAGAACTCAGGGATCTCAGCTGCCTGGGACCTTTATTAAAGTGATGCTGTGCTCGCATGGTCTAATGACTTCTCAAAAGCCAAGCTGCCCACTGGTGGCATTGACAGTGGTGTGACCTTATGACTTCCACCAGCAAGGAGGGACTGTCTCCCTCCATTCTGCACAAATCCGAGGGATGCTGAAGAATCACGTCCAGCTCTGGGCCCTGCGCTTTAATTAAGAGCTGCCACCAGGATGATAAAGAGCCTGGACTCCATGTCTCATGAGCATAATTAAAGAGATTGAGAAGTGTGTATGTTCTAGATAAGATTTAGGGGCGTGTGTGTGCAGTGCAGGATGGATAGTTAATTCCTGGAACCAGATGTAGACATGTTCTGTGGGGCCAGAGACAACAGAATGAGGACCAACTGGTGGAGGTTATAGAAAAGATTTCAACTCAAGGTTAGGAAGACTGTTTAATCAAACACAGCTGTTCAAAACAGCACAGGATTACTTTAGGAGGCAGTGAGCTGCCTGCCATAGGGATCTCTGGGCAGAACCTGGTGAGCCAGCAGAAGGACCTAGACTAAGATCCTCTGCCACTGGGATCTCTGCTCCTTCTGTGATTTTTATGGTACCCCAAAGCAGGGGANGATTACTTTAGGAGGCAGTGAGCTGCCTGCCATAGGGATCTCTGGGCAGAACCTGGTGAGCCAGCAGAAGGACCTAGACTAAGATCCTCTGCCACTGGGATCTCTGCTCCTTCTGTGATTTTTATGGTACCCCAAAGCAGGGGACTGGGGGTGGCGGAGGCAGCAGCTGGTCCAACCTTTTAGAAGTATAACCCCTTCTCTCACTTCCTCAAGAAGCCCCCCAGCTTGAGAGCCCAAAGGGTGCTGCTCTGCAGTACAACTGGCTCATTTCCTAAAAGTAGGTGAGGGTGGGAGGATACACAAGCCTGCCCGCTGAGAGGCAGCGTCACCATCCAGGAAAGAGATGAGACATATTTCCAGATTGGGACCAGGTCACTTAGTGGGGGAGGGTCTCAGCCTAAGCTAATCAGGGCCTCTTCTCCCAATTGATGGGCTGGGACTGACCCAGGCCACTTCTGTTTTGGAATTCAGCAATGCCCGTGGTGATCTAGAAGGGGACAGAAGGACAAATAGCTCAATGTCTGCCCTCAAAGAGGGGAAGAGTCCAGCGAGAGATGTCAGCAAATTTCTTCTGTAAAGAGCAAAACAGTGGATAATATTTTGATTAACAGGACATACTGTTTCTGTGGCAACAACTCCACTCAATTGCCACTGTAATGCAAAAGCAGCCACATGTACAACTAAATAAATGTGCACAGCTGGGTGCCAATAAACTATATTTCAAAAAATAGGCAGCAGTTGGATTTGGCCCAAGGGCTGCAGTGTGCCCACCTCTGGGCTAGTCCTGCGGTTCTCAACAGGCTGTGCTTTAGAATCCCTTGGGGAGTTTTCACAAAGCACCAATGCCTAGGTTCTGCCCCAGATAACGTTGAAATGGTGTAAGGTGAGGTCTGGGGTCAGTGTTCTCTAAAAGCTCCCCCAGATCATGGTAACATGCAGTCAAGACTGAGAATCACTGATCTCTAGCGGAAGAGAAGTACGTGAAATCCTACTATAATCTCACAATAATCCATAGGATTTGACAAACCCATCCCAGGTGAAGTGACTGGCTCAGGCTCACAAGTGAGTCAAGAGGCAAGGAATCCCAGCTCATGAGCTTCCCCAGCACACAACAGACGGCATGGGATCATACCCCCAACCCAGCGCTTGGGATGCAGGTGCTTTCTAGCGCACGACCCACAGTTCCAGGAAGACAAGACCCTGCAGACAGAAATCAATACCAAACACGTTCACAAGACACACTCTAATGCATGAGACCGGGCCCTCTCCCCAGACCAACCTCGATGACCTCGGACTAACAGGGGGACAGAAATCCCCAAATAACTTGTTTGTCTGTTTTTGAGAAGCAGCATTTAAACCAAATTTTAAACAGTTTATTAGCATCTGGGAAGAACAAAAGGGGACTATAAAAACTGTGTTTCCTCAATCCTAACAAGCGCAGCCACAGGAAACTCTTTACCAATGACACCACTGAGGACCTGCCAAAACGTGCTGCCTGCCTGGAGCTCTACCCACGCAGGACTGGGGCACAAGGAACCCCCAGAGCTCTGGGGAATGTTGCAAGAGCTTGGCTGAGGCTGCGCGGCCACTGGCAGCGATGATCTCAGCATCGACAGTGCAAATGCGCTTGGTAGATGGGGGCAAACCCAGGTATCCCTGGCCTCACAGCAGCTCTGTGGGTGGCCAGAGAGCCTCAGAGTCCCAGACCTTCCCCTTCCACTGAGTCATGAGGTCAGTCAGGGGCTGAAGACAGCGAGGACGGGACAAACATGATCATAAGACAATAAATACTGAGAGCAGAGACCAGGGGCTATGTGTAGCTCTTCTCATGTTCCCAACAACTCCTATGGAGCAGATTCACACATTGTCCCCATTTTGCAGATGGAAAAACTGAGCAAGCGAGTAGTTGAGTAATGTGTCCACAGTCACCAAGGCGGCAATTCAGAGTCAGAATTCAAACCCAGCTCCTCTGTCCTAGATTCTGGCTCTCAATGTTACGCTCCAAGGACTTAAAAGAGACTCCACTAAGGCAACTCTTTCCCTGCAGAGGTGATGAAACACAACCAGAGAGAGTAAAGGGCTGGCATGGGGCCACACATGGGGGGCTGGGGCAAAACCAGTTCCATGTACCACCCTTTCTCTCTGTAGAGTAGGGTCCTGCCAGTTTCTCCGAGGATGGGCTTACTAAGCTGCTGAGGGCCTGCAGAACTGGAGAAAAAGTCAGCTTGAGGGCTCCTGTCTGCTGGCCTGTGTGAAAGAAAGCCTGTGAGGAGACCCCACACCACTCAGGATCTTCTGTTTCACCTGCATGGTACAGAGGCCTGCTTGTCAGTCCCTCACTGTCCATCACGGTCCACACTCAACTGCAGGAGTCACCAGCCAGCTTCCCAGTCATGGCTCTCTGCCCGCCCAGTGCCCTCCAAGGACGCTCCATTCTCCTGTTACTGCATGTTCAAATTCTACCTAGGCTCCAAGGCACAGTCTTTGAGAACATGAGCTCTGGAGTTATAGCTGAGCTCACATCCTAGCTGTGTCACTTTGGGAAACTTGTTCAACCTCTCTGGGCCTCAGTTCCTTCATCTAGGAAGTGAGGATAATAATGGAGCCCACCTCAGGCTCGTAGCAGTAAGGGTTCTACTGTATTATCATCATCATGGTTCAACCTGCACGTACCTTCCTCTGAGAAACTCCCCCTCCATGGTTAGATGTGAGCTCTCCCTCCTCTGAGCCCCTAGTTCTGAGCCCACTCAGCCCCCAGGGCTGACTCTGGGGCAGGTCCTGTGCTGGGCTCTGGGACAAGCAGAGTGAGACACTGCTTCAGTCCTCTTGGAGTTCCCAGACCAGTCTGGGGGACAGACACAGGCTCGCAAATAGCGGAGAGGGCTAAGAAGTGATATTTCACATCCTGTGACGCTCCAAGAACGTTTTTTTTTTTTTTAATCTGGCTCACTTCCCACTGACTAAAGACAGTTTCACTAACTCCTGAGCTGTACAAGAGTTTTAAAAAATCAAGTCAAATCACAATTGGAGAATTTCAAATGGCTCCCAGAAATTCCCCCTTCCCCTGCTTTACAGTCTGGATTTGGCCACTCAGGTCCCTCCTTCTCCACCTCTGTACCCCCAATATATGTGTGCCCAGGCCCAAGCGTTCTACACACGCTAGGGCTTGGATGCCAAGAACAGGGTGGGTGCATAGGCACCAGGCTTGAAGGGATCTCCAGACTCAAGAGTGGCACTGTTCTATTATAAAGCAATGGACCCAGGAGTCCCAGTAACCAACGCTATTTCTATGTGCACTGCACTTTACAGTACATGGCAGAATGTCACTTGCTCTTCCCATGAAGTCATCTTGCCATGATTATTAAGACCTCCTAAATTGGGGTTCTAGGTCAAGGTTTATGCCTACTTATCTTTCTGGTACCTGTGTTTAACACAGCACCCAGTACATACTAAGGTGCTCAGTAAGTTAAAAAAAAAAAATTACAAGTGGGGAAACTGGTTCAGAGAGATTAAGAAACTTGCTCAAGGTCACACAGCAAAGGAAAACAGCTGATCTGCCCAAGGGCAAGGAGAAGCTGAGTGTAACAGCAGGACAGTGGGCAAGGGGCCATCCACCAGGGGCGGGTGAATGAAAGGTGGAGTGGAAAAAGGCAGATGAAGCTCCAGGAAGGGAGTGTCTGACCAAGAGAGAACAAAGACAGGCCCTGGAAGCAGGATGAGAGGGGGCAGAGGAAGTGAGGGGATGGAAGTTTCTGAGACAGACTGTCAGCCGTGAAGAACAAGTTTCTGAACTCCTGAAGCTTATCAGGCAGGCCGGGCTAACAGGAGGGTGTGACAGCCCTGGACGATACAGCACAGGAAAGGGTTCTTTAGAGTTGGCTTTATTCTTTTGAAAACTGTGGATAATTTGCTGTTAGAATGATGAAAAGCTGTCTTAAGATAAAGTGCTCTGTCAAATGTCAGGCCATTTAGACCTCCAATACAGTCCCCAAAACAGGCAACGGGAGTCTTTAAAAATTTCAAAACTATTCCTGGCTTGTCACTGCATCTAAATAAGAAAATGAACAAGCTAGACTCTTTTACCAAAAAAAAAAAAAAAGTGCACTTTAAATGAAAAGCCCAAGAGAAAGCAAGACTTTATTATAGCCCTGGAATCACTCTGTCATCAGCCTATTTGTGCTACTGCAGATATCAAGACTTCAAGATCCAAAGAAAGGGGGTCATGGCCCCTGGGCCAAAGACTCCATCCTATTTTTGCGGCCCAGAGGTGTGTGAATGTATGGATTCCATGATTCTTTGCTCAAACCTCCTGATTTTGCGATCTTCTGTCCCTCCCCCATCTACAGAGCTGAGGTCACAAAGCCACAAGGTTCCCTTGTAATGCTACTTCCTGTAGATGCCCAGTCTGGCTTTCTGAACAACCTCTTTAATTTGACCCGCAGTTGTCCAGAAATGACTTTGATACAAAAAACATCTCAGGGAAGCTCAGGCACCTTGCGAGTCCAAGACATCTCTGGCTTGGAGCCTGCCATCAACCACTCGCCCTGGCAGAGGCCATGCCCATCAACTTGATTCCAACAGCCCAAGAGCCCCACCCCTCCCCTGCCCAACCCCAGGGTAGCTCAGGGCTGACTGGAGCAGGAGCGAGGGAAGAGAAGGAATCCTCCCACCAGTGGCTCCTGACAGAAGATCTGGCCTTGCCCTGCTCTCCACAATCCCTGGGCCACATTCTTATTCTGAGCCAGAAAGGCTGATTGGGGTTCCGAGGTCACATTCTAATGCTGCACCACAGACGGGAGTGTTGATAGTAGCCTGAGCCTCACAGAGCGATTGTTCTCAGAGGACAAGACTTATTATCTGTCCTCATAAATTCCACCCTCTCCTCTCCTCCGAGTTCTCTCTTTGGAGGCTCAGTTCCTCAGAGAAATGCAAAGGCTGACTGAACTTCCAGGTTCCGAAAGGCAGAGAGAGCCAGGAGAGATTGTGGTTCCCATCTGGGCCGCCGGCTGGCAATGTGACTGACCTGGGTGAGGCTCAGCTACTTCTCAGGGAAAACAGAAACCATGGCCACCTGAGGGCTGTCTCAGGTGGGAATGAGACCACGTGTGAAGCCACACAATGGCTGGCAAAGCTGTTCTCACCGAAGCCGACTGCAGAAGGGTGGCCTCAGACGTGCATTAGCCCCTACAGAGTTGGAGGAGTGTGGAGATGGGGATGCAGAGAGGGGACCGGCCCGCCTCAGACATGCATTAGTCTCTACAGTGGGAGGAGTGTGGAGATGGGGATGCAGAGAGGGGACCGGCCCACAGGCTCCAGCCACTCTGCTTAAGGAGATGAGATACCGTCACCAGAGGGAGCGGGCAGGCAGGTGGTACTGGTGGGGGTCAGGTAGCCTTCTGGAGGAGGCGCATCTCCTGTGGGCTCAGGCGGGAATGACTGCACTTGAGGCGGGTGGATCAGTGGTAAGGCATCTGGAGGGGGCGTGGAAGCGAGGGAAGGAAGACTACAGTGATCAGGCTACACTGCTGAAGAGGTTGTAGGTGGGCGTATAACAAAGACACATAGAAATGGGAGCTTGGGGTGGGGGGTATGGGGCTTTACTGCAAGCAGAGAACATGTTAACATTCTGAAGCAGAGGGGGAACCAGCAAGGTGAGGGTGATGGAGTATGCAGGCTGGGAGGGGAATGCAGCCGTCCCAGGGAAAGGAGACAGTTTGATGTAGAAGATTCCTGCTCCACAGGTGCATGGGGGCAGTTAACTTCCAGAGGACCTGGCACTTGGGAGACTGGAACAGATGAGAGCCTATGACATTTATCCTCACTCGAAACCTCTCTTAGAATCTCCAGCCAGGGATGAAAGGCCTAAGTACAGTCACCACCAGGTTCACTGTTTTCTACACAATCAGAAATAAGCCCTTCATGCCTGATACCCAGAAAGCCCTTTTTGCTAATCAGGAACCTTCATTTGCCTTTGCCCACAAAGGCTCTATTTGCCCTGTCTTTCCTCTCACCATGCATACAGGTGAATCCATCACACAGTCAGGAGCTCTGCTCAGGGGAGGGGCAGTCAGCACCACACAATTACCTGTGAGGCAAGTCAGGCCATCACAAGCAAGGCCCAGAAGTGTGACCCATGGTGGGGGTGGCGGGGTGGGGAGCAGAATAAAGACTGTGTCCATGTTCTGCCAAGAGGCAAGATCTGAGCTAAACGTATATTTGCCAGACAGGATGGAGTGGTGGGAGGGAAGATGGACATGCTAGCCTTGGAATAGCCAGGGGCAAAGCTCAGCGGGGTAAAAATTCAGTGAGTTAAGGTAAGCATGTTCCTGGCATATCAGGAAAAGGATTGGGGGACCACCTTGTAGGAGGCCTTGAATGCCAGGTTAAAGCAACTCCACATTACACCAAAAGGCAATGGGAAGCCACTGGAGGTTCTGAGAAGCCTATGACCAGGTAGGAATCGTGCTTTTACTGGAGTGACATGATGTCAGCTGTCCCCCAAAATGGGGTGGTAGGTGGGGCTGGTACGAGATGCGCCAAGGACAGCAGAGGAGACAGTTATGGTGGGAGCCAGCTAACTGCCAAAATGGAGCTGGCTGAAGTCGGCTTGCAAACACACTTGTTAAAAATAGCACTTTGGGCCTTAGTGGAAACAACCTCATTCTATACCTATTTCCTTTCTCGTTCTTGAATATTCTCCGGAGCGTCTGAATACACATCTCATGAGGAAGTCATTAGCAGAAGTTCAGTCTGTTCTAATCATAAAGCAGCCAAGGAGTCCGCTGAGGCCAATGAGGGGCTCATGCCCGTCTGGCCTCCCAGAGACACTAGGGCATGGGGTTAGAGCAGGCCCGGGGGTAGCACCATTAGGGCTCAAATGCCATCCCTGTCGTGTGCTGGGTTGTTATGCAAGTTACTCAGATTCCAGTGCCTCAGTTTCTACTCACTGGGGATAAAAAAAAGTATCTACTGGGAACTTCCCTGGTGGCCCACGGTTAGGAATCCACCTGCCAATGCAGCGGACACAGGTTCTATCCCTAGTCAGGGAACTAGATCCCACATGACGCCAAACAACTTAGCCTATGCTCTGCAACATGAGAAAACACCGCAATGAGAAGCTTGTGTAATGAAGAGTAGCCCCAGCTTGCCGCAACTAGAGAAAGCCCGCTTGCAGCAACTTGAAGAACCAGTGCAGCCAAAAAAAATTTTTTAAAGTACCCACTGACAAGGTTTGTCGCAAGAATGAAGCAAAAAAAAAAAAAAAAAAGCTTAACACAGCACCTGGCACACAGTAGGGACTTAACACGTATTAAGTGAAGCCAAAAACCCCCATCATCTTCAGCTGCTAACTGCAAGCCTCATCTCCTCACTGTGCCAGTGCCTTAAATTNGCTTTGCCAAAAAAAGAAAAAAAAAAAAAAAAAAAAAAAAAAGCTTAACACAGCACCTGGCACACAGTAGGGACTTAACACGTATTAAGTGAAGCCAAAAACCCCCATCATCTTCAGCTGCTAACTGCAAGCCTCATCTCCTCACTGTGCCAGTGCCTTAAATTCCTGAGGACTGTGCTGAGTGGTGAGTAATACACTGGGCTGGGAGTGGGGAGGCCCAGCCCTGTTCGGGGTAGGGTCCGGGGGGGGCCTCCCTGACCTTGGGTGGGGGGTGCTTCAAGCAGTTCACTTCCCCATCCCTAAAATGGGAACTAGAAATCCCCACCCCCACCGCCCGTGCTCGCTGCCTCCTGGAGCAGCTGAGACAATACCAGTGTGAGGGCCCAGGGCAAACCAAGTGCCCGTGTGAGGGTCAGCACTCCCCGACTCTGCAGGAGTGGCCCTTCCGTCCTGCCCATCTGCTGGCTTGCCTCAGAAGTCGCTGTGACAGGCTTTCTCAAGGCCAGCCCAAGCGAGCAGATGCCACAGCCAGAACAGCAGGGGCGCATCTCCAGCCTGGCCAAGCACGGGCTCTCCTGGGGTGACCAGGCCCAGCCTAGACGTCCAACTCCTGCTCATTCTCACCATGGGCCAGGCCCTAGGTTTTCCCCATGTCCCTGAGTGACAGAGGGACGCAGCCAGGGGTCCCTCAGACCCGCTACTACAATACAGAACAGCCTGGCTAATTCTGACCAGGCCCTCAGAGCCACTCAGAGGCCCCCATCGGCCAGATAACACAGCCCCACCTGTTCCAGCTGTGTGCTCCAGCCCCATGACTTTCCCACCAGACGCCAGCTGTACTTGCTGACTTCCACAACTTTGGTCAAGCTGTACCCTCTGCCTATAGTTCTCAATCCTGCAGCCACTTTTCAGGGCCAGACTGGAGCCTCCCTCGCACGCCCCCCAGTATCAATGCCCCTGTTACGCTGATAGTTTTGCCGTGTGGTGGAACGCTCTGTACCTGTGGCCCTGCCCCCCAGCCTCTCTACCTACTCCACAATGCCATGTTCTGCATAATTCACCATGCCCACACCAGGGGGCTCACCCAGTACACATGTAGGGACCTGAACCACTGAAACAGTCCCCTGTGAACAAGATAACGGTTCTGCAGACTTAAGATTCCAGGGACTGATGTCTTTTTTATTTTTTCAATTGGAGGACAATTGCTTTACAATATTGTGTTGGCCTCTGCCACACATCAACATGAATCACCACTGGTATACATATGTCCCCTCCCTTCTGAACACCAGCCCCCCCATCTGCCTCCCCACCCTACCCTTCTAGGTTGTCACAGAGCACTGGGCTGAGCTCCCTGTGTGTGTCACACAGCAAATTCCCACTTGCTATCTGTTTTACATATGATAATGTATATGTTTCCACGCTCTTCGGTCAAGTCGTCCCACCGTCTCCTTCCCCTACTGTGTTCACAAGTCTGTTCTTAATGTCTGCAAGACTGATGTCTTAACTGCATTTCCCAAGCTAAAAACAATGAGTTGCATCTTTCCTGGAAAAGTGGTCTCTGGGGGATGAGGCGGTAAGAGCACTTAGCTGTGGGGCCAGCTGCCTTCAGAAGGGAGAAGCCCAAGGTGACCCAGCCTGGGAATGCAGAGCTGGACGAGCGGAAAGAAATCAAGAGGCAATGGTACTTACTCCCTGCTCCCCTGCCACAGGAACCATCAACTGAGTCAGCAAGTCCTGGGAAGAGCCGGTCGGCTGCCTTTAATCCTCCCAGAACACGCTAGCAGCAGGGAAAGCTCAGAGGGACAGACCTTGCGTCAGGGCCGCAGCCCCTGTGCTGGAGTCAGCAAGCCAAGGCAGCGACATGGAAAGGCAGGCAAGTCCTGGCTCCGCCTGGCAGCCCACTCCAACCTGCCACTACCCATGAATTACAGGGAGGAGGCTGTGGCAAACTGGCTTCAAGGCTGGCCCTGCCTCTCTCGGGCACAAGGAAGCGCTTTGTGCAGCCCAACACCTCATTATCTGGCATCTCGGCCACACCGGAAAGGGCAAATAATGGGCTAAGCGTGACGCAAGTTGCACAGGTGCCCCTCCCTGCACAAACCTGTCCTTGAGTCCCCACTGCCTACAGAGCAAGGGCGCAATTAACTCCTTAATAAGGCATTTGCAGCCCTTCCATCCGGCCACAACAAATCCTTCCAGAAAAACCTCCTTCTGGTCTAACTCACTTATTCATTCAAAAAATATTTGTTGAGCACCTAGGTGCTGGGCACAATGCTGAATCCCTAAATCCTACCGCCCTGAGCCTGTGCAGATCACATGCAGGTCCCCAGCTGAGAGCTCTGCCTATGGAAGTGCTCAACGTTGGCTACCTGTTATGATCATCACCTCCACCTGTATCGGAGGAGGGAGGAAGCTGCTCTTCTCACATGCCCACCTACTTGCCCTCCAGTGTCACCACCACACCAGAAAGGTGGGCATAAAAGTTACTCTGACTGTTGGAGGCCCATCAGGTGCCATAATTTAGAGTGTGCTGGCTGCTCTGGGGCACACTGGGCTTTGGGGGTTTCCCTGTGCTGGAGTCACAGGAGGTTTGGAGACTCTGAGGGGTTTGGAGCACATTGGGTCCTCAATCAACCTCACTGAGGCCACTCATCTGACATGCATTTCTGGGTTCCTCCAGGTCGGGCCCTGTGTAAGGTACTCCCACTGAGAAGGATGAAGAAGGTAAAGGTTAAAGGTGCACAACAGGTAAAGGGCATGGAGGTAAAGTCCTGGCGGAAGGCAAGTAGCTTCCAACCAGCTAGCCAGGAATCATGGAACAAGAGGGAACCTTTCACAGAGGTAAGGGTCAGCTTGAACATCAAACTATGAGTAAAGACATGGAAGCTATGGAGATTGTTTAAGCCATAACATGTCTGGAGTCACTTTTGAAAGACAGAAGATGAAGGACTCATTTGGGGCTTCCCAGGCAGCGCTAATGGTAAAGAACCCTCCTGCCAATGCAAAAGACATAAAGAGATTTGATCCCTGGGTCAGGAAGATCCCTTGGAGAAGGAAATGGCAATCCACTCCAGTCTTCTTGGCCTGGAAAATCCCATGGACGGAAGAGCTTGGCAGGCTACAGTCCACAGGGCTGCAAAGAGTTGGATACAACTGAAGCGACTTAAAACAAACGAGTGGCCAGAAAAGTCAAGACTCAAGCACTGTGGAATGTCAGGGGTGGAATTTTTCTTCTGACAGCATTTGAGAAATCTATAGGAGTAAGCAACTGGACACTCCATCAATTTCTTACATCTTTATAAAGAGCCAGACAATACAACAAGAGATCTCACACAGGACTACACAGTTGGAGGCGAAAGGAATACACGTTTAAAAGACATACTTTTTGACATGAGAATGTGGGCTACTTCTGTGCAACTAAATATTGATGAAAGCTCTCATAGTATGTTTAGGTCAGAGACAGCTTGCAAGAAATCCATGAGTATGGGGAGGAGCGGTGAGTGGGGAACTTCCATACAATCAGGAGGTCAAAACAAGTATGTACAAAATACAGAAGGAACAAGTCAACATGGGCTGTGATTATGAAGAGATGTGCCTAACATTTTATGCCAGAGGTCCGCAAAGTTATCTCTTTATTTATTTGTTTGATTACGTGGGGTCTTAGCTGCAGCACACGGAATTTTTTATCTTCACTGCAGCAAGTGGAATCTTTGTTTTTAGTTGTGGCATGGGAGATCTTTTAGTTGAGGCATATGGGATGGGATCTAGTTCCCTCCTGCATGGGGCAGAGGAGGGGGTGGCCACTGGACCACCAGGGAAGTTCCTGCAATGTTTTGTTTTTATAAATAAAGTTTTATCGAAACACAGCCATGTCCATTCATTTGTATATTATCTCCGGGCACTTTCTAACAACAAGGAAAAAACTGATAAGCTGCATGTTGTCCGTCAAGCCTCAAATACTCACCACCTGGCCCTTCACAGAAAGTTTGCTCTGCATGGGAATGGACACATGCAAGCAAGAACAAGAGCCTCCACCCCTGCCCTGGGAGGAACAACCTTGTCCCCAAAGCTCCTCTGGGCTCCTCTCTGAGTAGGGCCCCCGGTGAAGGCCACATACTTCTTTGAACATCTTAGGGTGGCAAATCTTCTATCCTTTAGAGTGTATTTGATTTCTGGAAACTGCCCAAGGCTTTTCAAACCAATTCAGGTGAAAAGGTGGGTGATCACGCCAAGGAATGAAACACGAGAGCTTGCCAAGGGCAGGACGCGTGCCTTAAACACTGGGTGAATTGAAATGGTAGTGAGAAATGTGGTTTCATTATAAAGTTGCATAACTTTATTTCTTGTGTCTCGTTAATTGGGGACAACAGTCATCTGATGTTCGGGCCTCAGCCAGATAGTAAAAGACCTCTTACAAGACCAACCGCATTCCACAGGCATCTGCAGTCTGGGATGGCTGTCCTGAGAAGTCTTTAACTTCTGAAAAGACCAAGCCTGGAATCAGAGAACACCTGGCCATTACAAATGGAGACACTGTTGCCTAGAGANTAAAAGACCTCTTACAAGACCAACCGCATTCCACAGGCATCTGCAGTCTGGGATGGCTGTCCTGAGAAGTCTTTAACTTCTGAAAAGACCAAGCCTGGAATCAGAGAACACCTGGCCATTACAAATGGAGACACTGTTGCCTAGAGAGGAGATGGGACTTGTCCAAGCCACCCAGCCATGGAGCCTCAAGGTTTAATTCATCCAGAATGGTTAGAGAGCTTCAAACTTTGAGCCATGAGTTAAAAGTTTAAATCAAAAATGTGTACATGCTGAACCCCTGGTCTCCAATGAGACAGGAATGTCAATAAAAACATGGAAATTTGACAGGCCTTGGCCATGTTCCCTGATCTGAGTCTGTTTTCTTATACAAAAAATGGACAATAAACTCCTTGTAGAGTTCCTGGAAGGATTACAGTTTAGTGATACACCTAAAACACTCAGCAGAGTACAACATACAATGGGTTCTCAATACAAAGTAGCTCAGAATCTCTGATGCAAGGGCAAGTGCAATGGCAGCAACATTCCACCATCTTTACCCACAGTGGGTGTGCACACACACCCTCCCACACAGCAAACTCCAAGACTGCACAGCTTCAGTGGGCACCTGCCCGTGCATGGTTTAGTTTGGCCTGCCGCCAGCAAGGAAGTTTACCGGGGGAAACTACCATCAGCCTCTGGAGGAGCCATGTTCCCAGCTCGAGGGAACCGTCCCCTCTTTTGGGGACTAACTCCCATCAGCAGGACCACAGTTGTAAATACAGCACAGACAGACAGGAACCAAAGCAGAGGAACAGCAGGTAACTCTGGCTTTTGGAGGAGGCCAGGATCGACGTCTTCTGAAGGGGCAAGGGAAACTCCCCACAAATAACGCCAGTGAATCCCTCCACGCTGGCCTCTTTCCTCACATGTAATAGTCAAACACGCCAGCAGGTGTGCATTGCGGCTTCCGGTGCCTGGCTGCGCAGTTCTGATAACTGGACTCTGCCCAGATGAGGGCTGTGACCACAGACACAGACAGACGATGTCCTGATCCGGCACCAAGGGCCAGCGCTGGCACCATCGAGCAAGACCGGTGAGCTTATATAACAAAGGGCTTGTCATCACTTCCTGTGAGCCTCATCGCCCACATTCCAACACAATGAGACGCTCTCTCTGCCCTGGCTTTGAAGTTCAACAGCTCATTCACAAGGCCGGGCAGAGCTCTGCTGGGAGGCAGAGAGCCTGCACTGGCTCACCTTCCCCTTCCCCTCGCCCTGGCCATGTCATTAGTTTATTTGGGGGAAAAATGTACCTTTGTGGTTAGTGTTTGTTTTTTAAAACTGAAAAATATCCAACCTTATAGTGACAACTACTATTCACACTTGGGTCTGTTTACTTCTGGCCCTTTTTCTACCTTTGTAAGTCGGAATGGAGTAGAAGGAGAATACAAGTATTTGGTTTTTTAATATCGTACTTTGAAAAAGTCTTCTGTGGTGAGCCTTTCCTCCACAGAAAGGCCTTTGACCCTTTGCAGTTGAGTTACTCAACCCAGCTTTGGATAGCCGCATTCCTTTCCACCATATGCATGTGCCTTTCCCACAGCTGGATACTTAGGTGATTTCCATTCTTTCGTTTTTCCAAATGCTGTAGGATACTGGTAGCTAAATCACTGTGACTCTCTTCACTCTCTCCTTAGGATAAACTCCTAGTGAGGCCACAGAGTAGCAGCTTCTCTGTGTTATTCCCTCAGTTTCCCATCACTCTTTCTGACTAAGAGCCAAGTCTACAACATTTTTGAGGCAACTATGATTTATAAGGTCCTGTGTGTGTATGCACACAGGCTAAGTTGCTTCAGTCATGTCTGACTCTTCTGTGAGCCCACCAGACTCTTCTGTCCATGGGATACTCCAGGCAAGAATACTGGAGTGAGTTGCCATTTCCTCCTCCAGGGGATTTCCCAACCCAGGGATCACACCTGCATCTCTTACATCTCCGTATTGGCAGGGTGGTTCTTTACCACTAGTGCCATCCAGGAAGCCCCATAAGGTCCTTTTCAGCTCAGTTCAGTTCAGTTGCTCAGTCGTGTCCAACTCTTCATGACCCCATGAACTGCAGCACGCCAGGCCTCCCTGTCCATCACCAACTCCTGGAGTTCACTCAAACTCATATCCATCGAGTCGGCGATGCCATCCAGCCATCTCATCCTCTGTCGTCCCCTTCTTCTCCTGCTCCCAATCCCTCCCAGCATCAGGGTCTTTTCCAATAGTCAACTCTTCGCATGAGGTGGCCAAAGTACTGGAGTTTCAGCTTTAGCCATCAGTCCTTCCAATGAACACCAGGACTGATCTCCTTTAGGATGGACTGGTTGGATCTCCTTGCAGTCCAAGGGACTCTCAAGAGTCTTCTCCAACACCATAGTCCTTTTACATTGGACTTATTGACTGACCTCATGATAGGGATGAATACCCTCATTTAAAGATGGGAAAATGGGCTCAGGGAGGTGAAATGACTTGCCCAAGGTCACAGGCCCTCAACTTGAACCCAGACTAAGCCTGAGCAGCCAGTGCTTCTTCACGGCTCCACACCACTTCTCTCAGGCCCCCAGGCCAGCGTGACAGCAGGCATGACAGGCGTAGTTTAAAACTGAGTGCACAGTGATCTATAATACACACAGCTTGCTACAAATCCCAGGGTCCACCTGTCTATGCTTGTCAGTCTTGACCATCCAACCACAGACCAAAGAAGGGAAACATCCATAGCTCTTCGACCACAGGGTTCAAGCAGTCTTTTATTCAGCAATGGGGAAGGTTCGTTTTTACCACTAAAGAACTAATGAGTAGAAAATGGCTACTAGTGGCTGCAGGGATAAACTTGATAATGGCAATCTAACTCACTTCTTGATTTTTAGTTGTGAATGCAAATGACCTTAGATTTAACATTCAAACAAATCTTTGAAGTTCATAAACACAGATCTTCTAAAGAAGCCTGGCTTCTTCCTAGGAGGGACGCCCTGATTTCCCTTCTCAATTTTTTTTAAAGAAAAGTCTGGGGAGCACAGGATGGCATGAATTTATTTCATTTCAGTACCCTTTGCAGATGTAAAATCTCTTTCCTACCTATCAGCAATGTCCCAGACAAAATGATCCTCTGATTGAATGAAGGTATACAACTGATATTTACTTGCAGGATAAGAAATGTTTGAGCACAGACAGAATTACATCTGCCGAACTTGAAAAAGAATGCAGTGCTCCAAAGTACTTGCTATGTTGTAGAAAAATAGGTAAAACCAGAAGAAACCATCAAAAGCCAAAGGGGTTATGATATTTTCTGGAATAACCATTCCCCAAAGGATCTGACATGTATTTTAAAAAGGCATTTCTAGGAGAGGAATTAAATAGTTGTGATGTTGTTTAGTCACTAAGTCATGTCCTACTCTTTTGTGACACCATGGACTGCAGTCCACCAGGCTCCTCTGTCCATAGGATTTCCCAGGCAAGAATACTGGAGTGGGTTGTCATTTCCTTCTTCAGGGGATGTTCTCAATCAAGGGATCAAATCCTTGTTTCCTGCATTGGCAGGTGGATTCTTTACCACTGAGCCACCAGGGAAGCCCAGTACTTCCCAGCAGAAAAACAACAACAACAAAAAAAACCCCATCAAGAATGTTCCCTCACTCCCATCCACTGATTTCTTACTTCCAAACTCCTTATCTAGGGCTCTTCTGTAAGCTGTCACTATGAGCAATTTCTGCTTTCTCTGCAGGTTTCATGTCTGATCATTTAAAGCACTCTCAACACAAAGTGTTTGCCTGGATGGAGAAGAGTTCCTCAGCTTTTTAAAAACCAGGCCCACTTCTGCCTCAGTCTGTGGGTGATAAAGAACCAGAATCAAGGCTGCAGATAAAACTCGACTCCAGATACACGTCTTGGGTGGGGCTTTGCACTTTGACAACACCAGGCCCAAAGCCTGCACGTCTGATCTGGGCCTTGACAGTGTTGTCAGCTGTCCTGCGGGTGATTCGGAAGTGATGACACCGATTCCCACCATCTTGTCACTTTACAGTCACGCCACAGATGGCTTTCAGACGGATCCTGAGCCCTGCAGAAGCTCAGTGAGCAGGAGCCGAGTGACAGCTGAATTCCCCAAGCGTGTGCCCCAAGCATGTGGCAAGAGCCCCTGAGCTGGCCTGACGGCACATTATTCCTAGATCTTATTTACAAAGCATCTCTTCAGGAATTGGGAAGCATGCTCTGGGCCAGAGGGGCCCTCAGATTCAGCAGTGAATGCGGGAGGAATTGGCCAGGGATCCTCAGGGGGCCCTTCAACTGAGACCAGCAACATCTTCATCTTCAACGAAGCTAATGTTTCTTCCCCCCAGGAACTCAAAGGCTCCTGAGCACTTACTGCTTCTCAGATCTCCTCCCATGGGGGACGTCCTCTGAAGGTCAGCATCCCAGTGGCAGCCAGAGCGCTGCCGCTCCCGTGTCCCTTTTGCATTCCTTTCTTCTAAAGGCTCCAACTGAACCAGCAGCAGCTGTACTGTGGCTCCTTTGACCTGCTATAGTGTTTGTCCGGACATCCTGGGATGCCTCCAGCTTCCCCCAACCCACTCCCTCCCCCAACCCAGTGCTGCCATCAGATGGGAGAGCTGAATCTTGGTCTCAAGGTCAGGTGACTAGCTCTGCAGTGCCCCAGAACAAACACTGAGCGCTCCCCTACCTCCTTCACCACGCACAACTTCCCTCAACAAGTAGCTGAGGTGCTGCCTGGTTCATACAAGACCTCTACCCACCCAGCTCTCTGGAAAGGCATGCGTGGAGATGCCCCTCTGTTCCTGACCCAGGCCCCAGGACACACGATCCATCTGACTCTGACAGAATGTGGACAAACACTCTGCTGGCCTGGGTAACTTACAAACTCTACAGAGGGCACATCCCAGCTACTGATGACAGTGATTCAGAGACTCTATTCCCTAGACTCAGTTGATTTCCTTCCATTGACCACTGTCATCTGAGAGCCCCTTGAAGCATCAGTCAGTCGTTCATGGCTGAAGAATGCAGAACGGGGCCAGGCCCTTGCTGCCTCTGCCTAAAGCATTTGATGTCCTCTTAACAGGGCTCCCCAACCTTAGACCCCACACTAACCCTCTCTAATCTGTCCTCTCTAATTCATTTTCTTAAAATGCAAATGTCACCTCCCTGGCTCAGATGGTAAAGAATCTGCCTGCAATGCAGGAGACCCAGGTTTGATCCCTGGGTCTGGGTTGGGAAGATCCCCTGGAGAAGGGAATGGCTACCCACTCAGTACTCTTGCCTGGAGGATTCCATGGACAGTGAAGCCTGGTGGGCTACAGTCCATCGGGTTGAAAATAGTTAGACACGACTGAGCGACTAACACTTTTCAAGAAGCAGACAGACAGGTCTCCCTAAAGCAGAGATCTGATCTTATGCTCCACCATCTTTCACTACCCACAGAGGACAGACCCAACTCTGCTGCCCGGCCCTTCAGGCTTTCTGACATCTGGCTTTATCTCTTTCTTGTGTCTTCCGTCTTCTCACAGCCTCTTCTTTATTCACTATGGACCACTCACAAGACCTCAGGAAGTCCTCACACCCACCAGTCTCTAAATATCCAGATCCTCTGTATCCGAGGAGGCCCGCCTCATGCACCCCCTCCTCCATGAAGCCTTTCTGATGCTCCTTTGGCAGCATTATCCTGAGAAGACACATGGAGAGGACCTGGTCCAAACCAGATGCTGTATCATCAGTAGAGAGTTATAGCTTTTAAGTGGCTCTGGCATTGTGGTTTTGGGACCACCAAATAATACAAGAACTGACCTCTGTCACTGTTCTCTATAACTGTGCCGCACAGAGGTTACGGGCAGACAGACGCCAGACCAACTTCCTGGGCTGGACACCTCCATCTGCAGCTCTGCCCATTACTAGCTATGCCACCTATGGCAAGGTACTTAATGAAACAAACACACACATCTGTCTGCCCCAGTTTCTCCATCTATAAAATGGGACTCTTAACAGAACTTGCATTCTGGGGTGTGTCACGAAGTTCAGTAAGTTAATATTCGTGAGCACTTAGAACAGAGTGGTAATCCAGGTAGATCCAGGTAGTTATCACTTCTACTGCCCCACTACAGGGAATCATGGGTCAACCACAAACTGTCAAGGACAGGGTCATTTTTTGAGGACAACCTCACCAGGCCAGAAAGGGAAGTCCCACTAGCTTGACTGTGGGTGTAGGAAGCCCAGAGTTTGAGGCTGGGCTCAGGTCCAGAACAGCCTGTGGCCCAAAGAATTCATAAAGTTCTTTCCACATGCCAAGCATTGTGCTTAGCCGTTTAAACAAATAATTTTATTATGACCTTATGTATTGCCCCTGAACCTCATCTCCAGAATGTTACCTCATCTGTAAAAAGGGGACTCCAATGGGACCACCTGAAAGACCGGCCCTGAGGCTCACACACAGAAAGCGTTCCACAGGTGCGAGGCACGGAGTGAGCAGTCAGGAAACACCACTATTCTTATTACACCCGCGTCAGGACAGACGGGGCATTCCAGGCCTGAAGAAACCAATCACTTGTCCCAAAGTACTAAGCTTCTGAGACCAGGAGCCAGGACTGGAGCCCAGACTTCTGACCCCAAAGCCAGGGCTCATTTCACATCGCCACAGTGGACATCACCAGGATTCTGCTGTGTCTGAATCAACAGCTCTGGGCACTTGTGGTGGGTAGTGTCACTGGTGGTTACCTCCATAAAAGGCAAAGAACCTGGGCCAAGAATACTGGGCCCCCGGCACCACCCCACTCTCAGCTGGGCAGCTGCTGCTCCACTTGCTGTCTGCTCAACACTGAGGTCCTGATGGAAAGATCCCCTTGGCCCCTGCTCCCTGGGAACATACTCCTGCCTGCTGCTTTACCGTTCTCTTTGCCTTAAGAACCATCCCCCACCAACCCCCCCTGCCCCACTGCCCTGCTCCTAATCCACCTGGGAATCGAATCCAACCATGCTCCACATTTAGTCACACTACAGCCTGATTAACTCCTCAGAGTCGACCTCAGCCCACCCACTCAGAACCCGCTCTGCGGCCTGCCACTTCCTGCCCAGGAAGCTCCTGGACTGGGGTCCACCAACGCCCTCCACACTTGTGATGCTAAAGGGTACTGGCCCTCAGCAGTTGGTGTCCTGGCTGGGAATCCGGCTCTGTGGGGAAATAGTACAGCCTGCAGCTTCCGTCTGCCTTTGAAGATACGATCACACATCTGAGGGTCATCATGTGGAAGACATAAGGTTAGACTGGTTCTGCTTGACCTNGGGAATTCGGCTCTGTGGGGAAATAGTACAGCCTGCAGCTTCCGTCTGCCTTTGAAGATACGATCACACATCTGAGGGTCATCATGTGGAAGACATAAGGTTAGACTGGTTCTGCTTGACCTCAAAGAGCCCAAGTAAAACAATAACAGAATCCACAGAGAGAAACAAGTCAGCCAGCAGAGTGCCCATAAACACCAAGTACTCAACAAACCTGTACTAAATTGGAGGGGATAGCAGAAAAAACTTGACGGCCCAGCTGTGCAAAGGAGTGTCTGGTTATGTGACAAATCCTCTCATCACTGCACATTTTCAGGCATGGGTGTAGGAGGGCTGGACTGGGTGATCTCCAAGCTCCCTGGGAACCCCAAACCAAGTCTAGGATAGCAACTTGTAACTTTAGCTCCACGGCAGAATCATTGGGGGACCTTTCAAAACTACTGATGTCCAGGCTCTGTCCCCAGAAACCGTGGTGTCATTAGTCTGCGGTGGAGCCCAAGCAACTAAAACTTTTGATAAATGCTCTCCCAGTGATTCTAATAGGCTCAGGGCTGGTCTAGGTAGGGCCTGTTGATGTGGTGACACCCAGCATAGTGTATCAGGCAGACACTCTCAGCTCCTTAGAACCATAGAGATGTTATTTGGTGTTCAAAAATCTGCATTTTTTCCTCCATGATTTATTCACCATGAACACTCCTGGGTTCAATTTGTTCTATCAACACCGATACATTAATGTCACAAACCCCACGGCAGACACTGCAGAATGGATTATCCCGACACTGGCCTGAGCCAGGAAAAAGAAGAACATGCCACAGATTGGGAAAGGCTCTCTCACTAACTGAAGACATAAGGACTTCTGGGTTGAGGGGACAGAAAAGGCTGGGGGTGGGGAAAGAACTCTGTAAATTCATGTTACTTGCACTGGAGTTGGGTGGGTGTGAAAAAAATTTTAANAAGAAGAACATGCCACAGATTGGGAAAGGCTCTCTCACTAACTGAAGACATAAGGACTTCTGGGTTGAGGGGACAGAAAAGGCTGGGGGTGGGGAAAGAACTCTGTAAATTCATGTTACTTGCACTGGAGTTGGGTGGGTGTGAAAAAAATTTTAATGACTAAAATAATATAGTTCCCACACACCACATCTTTAAGTTCTCCCCATCCTTCCAGTCTGAGCTTGGCTACTCAAGGTCTATGCTTAAAAAATGTCTGCTGCACAAATGACTGAATGGGGTACACTTTCCCCACAAACGTCACCACTGTGTAAAAGCTGAAATGGACACATTCAAATAAGGCTGCACAGGCAGGGCAGACAGTAAGTGGCTGCCCCAAAATACATCTAGGCTGCCAGCCCCCTGGTCCTGGAGGGGGAAACTGACTCCATCAGAGGTGAGGCGAAGGTTTCCTGGCCTCATCCCAGAAAAGCTCTGGCATCAGATCTGGCATCCAAAGTGAAGTGCTATTACCCAGTTACTCTCCTAAGGTGTCAGGAGTTGAATGTGTAATAAGTGCATGGGTATCTACAGATGAAAGGTGTCATTTTATAAAGACAGGTGAAATCATCATTATCATAATAGTTGATGAGAACATAACGCAGTGAGGGTGAGACAGAGTCAAAATATTGAAATCTAAAAAGGCACCTGAAGAAATACAGGTAGCTGATAGAGCAAGCACGGAGGAGAGGATGTCCAGACACAGACTGGTCATTCAGAAAAATAAAATTACCTACCTTATACTCTGAAACTCCAGATTAAAATGTCAATGTTAAAAAAAAGAAAGAAACGATCGAAGTACTAGAAGAAAATACACTGGAGTACAGAAAACTTCTCTAAGCAGCACACTGGTTACCCTGTGTTAAACATCAATAATGATCCAGGAATAGAAAACAAACAATTCAGTGTAAACAACTAAAGCAATCATTGGATACAGGGCGGGACGGCAAATTACAAACTTGTAAAAAATATCCTGCAATCTAAATGGCAGGCAAGGGACTGCCATCCTTAATCCACAAAAAGCTCGTATAAATCAATAAGATGATCAACCCTATGGCAAAAACGATCAACAGATAGAAATACACAGTTTTGGAAAAGAGACACCAGTGGTAAACATGCGTATGCACTAGTAACCCAGTTCAGTTCAGTTCAGTCGCTCAGTCGTGTCCGACTCTTTGCGACCCATGAATCGCAGCACGCCAGGCCTCCCTGTTCATCACCATCTGCCGGAGTTCACTCAGACTCACATCCATNAGGATTTGAAACAGTTCAATTGGAATTCCATCACCTCCACTAGCTTTGTTCATAGTGATGCTTTCTAAGTAACCCAAGAAGCTGCAAATTAAACTAAACTGCATTACAGTAAAGCAGGCAAATCTTGTAAGGCCTTTCTAGAATACAATTTGAAAGCCTGTATCAAAATTGGTACCTTCCTACTCAATTCTCCTCTGGGAGTCAATCCCAGGGAAATAATCACAGACTTATTTATGCAAAGAATTAAGCTACAAAGATGTTCATTACAGCACTGTTAAATTAGTGAAAACTAGAAGAGCCTAAATAGGCAAATAGAATACTATACAGACATTAAATTCTTATTGCTGAATGTTTAAAACAATGTAGACATCTTTCCATGTCATTAAGTGAAAAGTATATAAATAGATACACACAATATTGATTTTTGTGAAGGAAAATACATACACACATACAAGCACTGAAAAAGGTTAAATGGAAAAACGGTGAAATGTTAAAGCTGCTTCTTTGAATTGTAGAACTGAAGTTGGTTTCTATTTTAGTTTTGTTTATCTGCATTGTCTATACCAAACCTTGTCTTAGTTTTGTTGAAGGGGGAAGAAAAAAGTTAACACAGAGTTGAAAGAGTTAACAATGGTGGTGGTTTAGTCACTAAGTCATGTCCAACTCTTGCGACCCCAGACTCCTCTATCCATGGGATTTCCCAGGCAAGAATACTGGAGTGGGCTGCCATTTCCTTCTCCAGGGGATCGTCCCAACCCGGTGATTGAACCCACGTTCTCCTGCAATGCAGGTGGATTCTTTCCTGCTGAGCCACTGAAATTTATTTAAAAAATCCAAGCTTCCTGTTCTGAGGAACTGCCCAGAACACAGGCAACTGGTATCTGCCCCCCACAGGAGGGCAGGTAGGGGCCGCATCATTCTGAGAATGCCACGCAGGCCCAAAACCACATGCATGGCTTTGGAATGCACTGGGGGGATTACAAGGCTGTCTGGCTTTCTGAGAGTGCACGTCCCAAAAAGTAAAGAAGCTTCACTTTGAAGAACTTTTGGGACATTTTCATTTTTAGAATTTAGCCATGGCCTGGAGAAGCCAGGAAAGTTCCATTCCTCCTACTTCTGTTTGCCTCTCCCCCATAGCTGACGTTCTGGTGAGCCCCAGACAAGAAAGAACTTTCCCAGCAATCACAAATACCCTGCATTGAAATGTTCTGCTGAGCAAAACAGGCATGCTCCAGCCTCATATTCATCCTGCCCTAGAGCCGAGCTCAGGCAGACAACACCACAGGTGGCCTCCTAGTTTAGAGAATTGGGGCAATTTTCAACCAGGAGAGGTGGCCCTTCACACCCAAGCCCCTGCCTCCTTCTTTTATCACGAGCAATTCCACTAGGCAATCTGGAGGCTCTGGCCACACCTGCTTGAGTCCAGCAGGGCTTCCTTCCCTATCTCAGTCACTGCAGACAGGACCCCTTCTGTCTGGGATGCCCCATGTGCACCTTCCTCTGGATCCAGCTCCCAGATGACTTCCTCTTCCTGGTGGTTCTTCCCAGCCCCTGACAGAGGCTACTATGCTTCAGAGCATTTATGGCTCTTAATCCCGGACTCACTTGCTGGATCAACTCTGGCTGGACTGTGACTGCACCGCCGGGGTCCTATTCATCTTGGCTAATGGCAATTCATCCTTCTAAATGTTCAAGTTAAAACCTGGAGTCGTCAGCGACTCTCCTCCCCCATCAGATCTCATACTTACTCTGTCAGGAAACCCTTTAGGATGTGCCTTGAATCTGGTCTCCTCTCATCACCTATCACCAGCGCCCCAGTTCCTGTGGCTGAAGGTCACCTTGGTTGGCCCCCCGGCTGGTCTCTTCCCATCTGTTCTCCACTAGGCCACCAGAGTGATCCTTTTGAACCCCAAAAGCCAGATCATGTCATTGCTCTGTTTAGAACCTCCACTGACTTTCCATTTCACTTACACTGACTTTCCATCTCACTTAGAGTTAAAGCGAGAAACCCTTTCAGCGCCTCTAAGACCCAAAGCTCTCAGCCTTCCCATCCCAACTCATCTCAGACCTCTCATCGCCCCACTTCCTCCCCACCTGCTCCACTCAGTCATGCCGATCTCCCTGAAGCAGCCAGGCGTGCTCCTGCCTTGGACTTGTGCCCTGACTGTTCACTCTGCCTGGAATGTACTTCTCTCTGCGAGCCGTGTGAATCACACCATCACACCCTTTAGCAAAGCCCTCTGAGCATCCATCTGAAGCAGTTCTCCACCCCAAACTCAGGCCCACCCCAGTTTTACTCTTCTCTACACTCTACCCGACATACTATATTTGCTTGAATCCTCTCCTGACAGGGCAAACTCAGGGGAGCGTGAATATTTATGTTTTCTCCACACTGTAGCCCCAGCATCTAAATAGAACAATACCCAGCATGTAACCTACTCTCACGGAGAAGGCAATGGCACCCCACTCTAGTACTCTTGCCTGGAAAATCCCATGGGTGGAAAAGCCTGGTAGGCTGCAGTTCATGGGATCGCGAAGAGTCGAACATGTCTGAGCGACTTCCCTTTCACTTTTCACTTTCATGCATTGGAGAAGGAAATGGCAACTCACGCTAGTGTTCTTGCCTGGAGGATACCAGGGCTGGGGGAGCCTGGTGGGCTGCCAACTATGGGGTTGCACAGAGTCGGACACGACTGAAGTGACTTAGCAGTAGCAGCAGCAGCAACCTACTCTCAAGAATGTCTGTTGAATGAATGAGAAGGAAGGACTTGGCATGGCCTCTCATGGCCCAGCTGAGGACTTGGAGTCCAGCCTGTAAGTGAAGACCCAGCAGTACACCAGAAGTACCCATCTCCCCGTCAACCCACCCACCTATCAAATCATTTTTCCACTCACTGGCCTCGGGAAACCCCTTTCTGACCATTACTCTAAAGTTTTGCTTGGAAAACTCAGGGCCTGAGTCATTCCCCAGGGCTCTGACTAATTCTCGCTCCATCCCTTGAACCCACCTCCAAGATCCTTCCTCTACAGCATAATGGGAAATCCAGAGAGAGTTCCCCTTGGAGAAAATGGAAAGGAACTGAACGATTTAGAGGAAAATTCAATTCTTCCTAGCTCATCAGTTGAGAAAGCGCAAACTCTCAGGAAGCCAGTGCCTCCGAAAGTGAAACATTAATAGAAATATTACTGGAAAATACCAAACAGGAAGAGAAGGAAAATTCCATTGTGGAAGCAAGGTCCTCTGTCGATGTTCCTTAATAGTCTCAGTTACTTGTTTCAGAATCAAAACACAGAAAGAATCGGAAATCAATCAGGCTGTCACCTTTCCTCTGGACTGGTGCTTTGGCCAAAACATCTCCACATCACCCCGGCACAAAGGGCATTAGACTCAGAACACAAGGTCAATAGCCTGGCCGCTGTGTTGGCTAGTACCTGCTATGAGGCAGGGTAAGCTCCATTTCTTCTGGGACCCTCAGTATTTCCATCTATAAAATGGAGTTACAGCACCTTCCTCAAAGAGTGACTCTGACAATTAAGTTATGGGTGTGAAAGATTCTTTTAAGCTTTGGAATGCTTATGCAAATGTAGGAATCTGTAGGTCCTACAATGCTAACAGAGGAGATTTTTATAAGAGTTTAAGCTACAAATAAAGTAGAGAAAATTAAGGCATGAGATTATGCAGCCTGAGGTGGTATGGCACAGTGGTTCAAAACAAAGACCCTAAATCTGGTTTCAAGTCTCACCTCTGCCATTTACTGGCAAGGTGACCTTAGATAAGTTACTTAACCTCTCTGCCTCAGCTCTCTTATATGTAAAAGGGGAATGTCAGCAGCATCTACTCAAAGGGCTTTGGTGAGCAGTATGACTAATTCTGTTCTTCTGGAAAGCTCCTCCTCGATTCAAGTGCCTCCTCCTCCAAGAAGCCTTCCCTGCTTCTCTCAGTTGAAATGAACCTCCTCCTGACCCTGCTTCTCCTTTAGTTCCATGGAGTCAAGGCTTTGCTCAGAACACCTTCTGTGCCAGGATGGCTCCCAGCTCACCCACACCACTCTGCCTACAGATAAACTGCCACACAGAGCTGTGTGGTCCCTGTGTCCTCACCAGAAGATAAGCTCCTTGCGGGCAGGCACTACCCCTCCCCTGCTCGTCCCTGTTATCCACACAGCTTCTGACAGTGGCCTGCACATGCAATTTCCCAGTCAACACAAGCCAAGCAAGGTATTAGGCAGGCAGGGTGGCAGATACCACCGGCAGCCTGTCTCCTTCCTGCAGGAACAGCCCCCGCTCAGAGAGTGGGCGAGATGCCACCATCAGCCAGCCGGTAACCCAGCTTTCTGCTTCAAAGCCACAAATCCCAATTTATTTTCTAGGGCGCCGCCTGACCTCTCCCTTCACCACAGGCCACTACCACTTGGCTCTCCCATCACAAGAGGAGAAAGTCAACCCCAAGTGAAACTGCCCAAGGGAGCGCCTGACCACAGGCATGTTCAGCTTTGCTTAAATGACCAGAGGGACGCACACCTTTTCAAGTTTGCCTTTTAACCCCTACTTTATGGGTCAGAAATGCTTTGGGGTTGGGGAGAGGACGAGATCAAGGCTTGGGGGTTGTCTGGGGAAATCAGTTATGTTCTGAGGTGGTCAGATTAGAAGACAGTCATCTAATCTCCTTCAAGGACACTTAGATTCTTTGTTGACAAGGGCCTAGGAACTGGGTTTTTGTTTTTGGTTTTTTTTTCCCTTAAAAAAGCGCACATGCAGGCTCGCCAGTCCTTCAATGAGAAGACATGACAGTTACAAGACACACATTTTGTGCAGCTGTCCCTTGGGAAGTGCCAACTCTGTGCATGGAATTTCTCTATGAAATAACTCGGGTGCTGCATTAACATCTCATTTAGGGAACTCTGAGTGAGATGAGGGAAGGGGAGAGAAAAGCTGGCTCGGGGGCCACTTTGGGGACCACCAAAGCCCAGACTGAAAGAGATGGGAATTGGGAGGCAGTGGTATAAGAGGAGGAATATTAAGGGGAGGAGAAGACATACAATGCACATTTCAGTAAATATTAGAGCTTTACTATCTCTATCTAAGTCATTGAAAGGAGTTGAACAAATTGATAAAAAGCATACAGGCTTATAATTCAGACTGAACAGGTATAATTCTGGCCCTGTCAGTTAGTAGTTTTGTGACATTAAGCAAATCAATACCTCTAAGCCTCAGTTTCTTTATCTGTGAAATGGGGCAATAGTACCCATGGTAGAGGAATAGTACTAAACTCCCTGATTAATGGCCTGCCTGTATCCCTACCCTCTGCCACAGGACTTCACAGCTTCCCCTCTCTCCCTCAATACTGGCCTTCTAACTTGCTTTGGTCAACAGAATGCACCAGAAGGATCAGTAGGCCAGTTTCTAACTTCAAGAAACTGTATGGGCTTCTGTAATTTCTTGGAACCCTGCCACCATCATAGGAACAAGGCTAACTTGCTGGATGATGAGAGATCACATGGAACAGAGCCGAACTGAGGCAGCTCTAAACCAAACAAGACAGCCTAGCTAGGACTGGCAGGGCTGCACACCCACTCCACACTGACCATAGAGGCCTGAGTGAGCCAACTGAGGCCAGAAAAACTACTCAGTTGACTTGTGGGTTCATGGATAATAATAAAGACTTACCATTTAAATTAGGGGTTAGAAATTACAGGCCACAGGCCAGCTGCCTACTTTTATAAGTAAAGTTTTATTGGAACACAGCTATACTCTTTAATTTATATACTGTCTGTATGCTTTCAAGCTACAATGGCAGAGTTGAATAGCTGTGATGGGGGCTGTCTGGCCTACAAGCTAAAATTACTAACTGATTCTTTTGCTAACCTCTGGTTTATAACCACCGACTTTGGAGTAACTTGTGATGCAGCGATAGCTAACAGATACAGTACCTAAATCCCTTCTAGGGTGACTGTGAAGATTAAATGATCAATTAAGTGGTCAGCCTGAAGCCTGGAGAATATATTTCTTTTCTGAGGAATCGATGGGAAAAACTGGATCTGATAGCAGCATTTCTCTCACACTACTTTCAACAGACAGGACTTCAAAGTGTTCCAAGCCAAACCACAGCTACCAAGCTTGGTTCTTACTTTTTCAATCAATTACTTCCTAAGAACTGGAGAATGTGGCTATTAACCAAATGGAACATGACTCTCAGCTCATGCTTCACCCTGGCTTCAATCAAGCTACACATCAATGATTTGATGTGAAAAGGACACAAAGACCCCAATTCCCAACTCCTCCAAAAGATATATGAGACATTCTCTTGTTTTGCGGCTCCAACCTCTGTCTACAATTCCCCCACCACAGCCACCTTTCAGAGCCTCCAGCCATTCTCTTGGCACCAGCTTCTACCTGGAGAAGCTCAAATGCCACCACCTCATGAAAGCCCTCCTTGAATTCATAGACAGAGTTGTGAATTCCTCAGCCCTCTGCATGCACTGCTGTTCTGGCATACCTCATGCTGTGACACTGCCTCTTTACCCGACTGTCTCCCAGACTAGATCTTAAAAAGCTCATGTTCAACTGCAGACTGAGAAGCTTCCCTCTTGGAAAAACTTGTCACCATTTATTTCTCTGTGAGGTTCCCCCTGCCTCTCATGCTGCTCAGAAACTGTTTGCTGAGTATTAAAAAAAAAAAAAAAAAAAGTTGAACATGATATTATTTATTTCTTTGGAAGCATGTTTTTTAACTCAACTCTGTGGATGCTAACAAAATACAAGTGTTGGTACACATCAGCAAGTATTTAAACTTGGGAAACTGATGTCATGGTGCATCTCGACTTTCTCAGTTGCAATGGAAACATTTACTTAATTATGATAAAAGAAACAAGATTTCAGCAGAAAACATAAGTGGATAACACTTATCTGGCTGCACATAAGGAGACCTACCAAGTTACTGGCCTCTTTACATCATTATTTTTTTTTTATAAAGACAACCTGAGGGAATGATATTTCTACTTACTAAAGTTTTGTATTTTCTTCCCAGGAGCTCAGGCCCTCACTGTCTCTAACTGGGACTATATTGTTATTGCCTCCTAACTCCAAATCCATCAACCTCAGACTGCAGCAGCTTATAGACTGGGATGCTCCTCAACCATGGATCTGAGTCTATCCTTTTCCTGATTCAACAGTCTTCCAGGCTTTCCCTGTGGGGTCCAAACTCAGGCCTCCACCTATCTTACACTGTCATCTCTCATTTCCCAAGTGAGGTCCACTACAAGAAAGCCTTCATTTCCAAAAACACTCTCCACATTAAGGTTTTATATATATACATGCGCACACACGCCAACACACAGACATACATGCATGCACACACAGATGCACGTACACAGCACATACACCTAAGGGCTCCCATAGGCTGCAGTCAGCCTTTCCTTGCACTGAAATTCCACTTCCATCCCTAGATCCAACTCAAAGCTGCCTCCTAGGTGAAGATCTCACTAAATTCCCAAAGACACGGGGAAACAAATGATGAAAAGGTGACGGGTGTCAGCAGCCTTTAGAGGCTTAGGCCAAAAATTTCTGCCAAGTCTTTTTGCGGCCTTTATTCCTTCCCCCTAGCTTGTCCTTGTACTGAGAGATCTCTGAGCGCAAAATATGTGCTAGGTAAAAGTTGGTTAAACTGAAAGCAGAGTCTCTCTTCCACGTGATTCTAAAAGGGAAACTACCCTAAACTGGAGACTGGCTGGGAGCAGGGCATGTGTAGCCAGGTGTGTATGCGCCCTGGGATTCACCTAGGAGAACAGGAAGGTGCCGAAGTATGTGTCAGAAGGCGGCACAGATACTGAGGGAGGCAGAAGGGCCCCCAAGATAAAGGCGGGTGGGGGGTGGGGATGGACGCCGTGAAAGGAGGGTTTGTGGACACAGCTCCTAGTCCCACGCCACAGTAACTCTCAACATTGGCCGACATGAAAACACAGGTCCCCACACAGCTGGGGCATTCAGCAGCCCTATGGGCACTTGTTCTAATCCCTAAAAACTGATAAGAGGAAGCTGGGCCAGAGATTAAGTGGGCTAGGAGTATGTTTTCCTGGATCCGTGGGTGAGGGGCAGAAGGCAGACCCCAGTGTGTTCAGGGCTGGACCTGCGGTGTCCCTGGCTTCCAAAAGCTGTCTGGCTGCAAATAATGTGAAAACCAGGCTACCGCCTGGCTGTTTGACCAGGAATGCAGGGTGGGTATTGCCTCCTACTAGGTGGCAGCTCCACAGAGGGCAGAGATGAAGAAGGCACCCGGAGTCTCTGTATCCCAAAGCAACTCCAACCAGAAGACCCAGAGGGAAGGTTATGAAGCCACTGTTGGATTGGTGTGATCCCAGGATCAGCTGCAAAAGATCACCTGAGAATTTGTTAAAGATACACCTTCTCAGGCCCCATGTGTTTCAACCAGTCCTCCAGGTGCTAGTTTGAGAACCACTGCATAGTATGACCCTCCCTGTTTCTTCCTCTTACTCGCGAGAAAGAACATCTGGCAGTTGCAATCCCTCTGACTCTGAAGATGGCAACAACCTCTTAAAAGATCAAAGGGCTCAAAGTCACAATCTAGTAGGTGAAGTGCACTCCAGAGAGATCTTTTTTAAAGAATCCATATCTGCTCATAAGATTCAACAGCTAAATCTCCTCGCTGTGCTTAGATAACAAGGTTCTCCCTGACCCGGGACCTCCTGTCCCTCTGGGGTCCTGCCCAACTCTAACCTTTCAATTCCTGCCACAAGGCCTTTACCTCCAATTCCCTAGAGCACCAGGTTCTCTTCTGCAGCCAACCATAACAGTGGTCCTCCCTGGCCACCTCCCATTAAGTCCTGCCATCACAGCACTCATCACGTACACCCCAGCCTGAACCACAGGAGTCACTGGACCCTACTCCAGGGCCCAGCAAAGGGGAGCAAAGAAGAACTGTAAGAAACATCTGGTGGAACAAAGCCATGCTTTCAACACACCTAACACTCCAGCTATTAAACTTAGTATTCCTCAGTATTTGAAATAGTCTTATTTATAGTTAGGAAAAAACATTTACTAAAGTTTTGAAAACCATAAAGGAAGAGTCTAGTGAGTAGGCAGAACCACAAGCAGCAGGAGAGAAAGGAGATTTGCCCCCCTGGGAGGTGGTTACGGAATAACAAGGGAATGGTGGGATCTCTCTGGAGAGCTAGGCTAGGCCATCCTTCCATTTCCAGGGACTCCAGGTTCTCCCAGATCAGCACCTAGCCAAGCCTGGGCTACACAGAAGGCAGCAGGGAGCCTCTCTGTTGTTTCCCTGACAGATGGACCACAAACCCATAATCCTGGGGGCTCTCAGAGAAACCTCCTCTGCCCCCAAGGCAGCACCAAGGTGGCCACCCGGCTCCTAGCTCTTGTCATTTAGGTGTGGCACCCCAAGTGCTTAGAAAGCCCAGAGTCTATGCAGATGCGTCCCCAAACTGGCCCCAGAGGGAAGTGGAATCCATAGGTTACCCATGCTGCCTTCAACAGACCCAGTGGGAGGCAGAGGTATGCTAGGGGTACCTGGGACCCTGGGGAGAGGAAGTCAGGCAGAAAAATTCAGCAGGGGCACCGGCTTACTTCTCCTGCCTGGAAAACAAAAAGTTCCCTTCCCAAGCACCAGCTGGGAGGTAGGGGCATGTCTCCCTCCTGTCTGGAAACCCAGTCCTAAAAGAAACTCAGACTCTATCAGTTTCCCCCAGCCCACATCTGGGTGAAAAGTTTACCTTTGGGAGAAAGCAGGGCAGTGCCGGAGAAGGAGGGAACGGCAGTCTGATAGCCATCACAGGGCACTGGGCCTCACATGCAATGAAAGCACTGCCTTCCACCAGAAGTAGACAGAACAAGTATTATCTTATGGGGGAAAGGAAGGTGTCACAGGAGTGTGAAGGGGGAGGAGACGGCCCAGTCTGGCTGTAATTAACTAGACTGCTCCAAAGGTCCGGGGGATCAAGATAGTCTGATCTGTTAGGTAGGAGAGTATACAAAATCGTCCCCCTCNACCCCCACGCGCCCTGCAGCCAGACCTCGGCCCTGGCCCCGCCCTCTAGCGCCCCGGTTCTTGACAGCAGCAGCTCTCCCCTTCAGCACGCGCCACCTCCTGCGGCCGCCTCGGCGCCAGCCCCCGGGTCGCGCCTGAGGGCGCCGGGGTCCCGCGGCGCTGCCGGCCCCGCCTCGCTTGCCGCCCGCCACCGCCTTGGGCGAGAGATTGCCAGCCTAAACCTGCAGGGCGTAGAAGCCAAACCTTCCCCACCCCGGCACCAGAGCGTTGTGTTCTCCAGGGATCCCCACTTTAGGGGACAAGGGGCATTTTTAGTCTACGGCGTGACCCTGTTAGAGGAAATGCGGTGCCGAGACCCTTAGGAACAGGGTGTCTATTCTCTGCTTAAACGAAGACTTCGGTTCTACCCTCTGTGCCAGACCATCGGAGGATTCTTTATGCAAATGAGCTCTTTAGCCATCCGGACGACGAATGCGACCTGGATCGTCTGCAGGGGCCTGGCCCCTCACCAATTGGAAAGCCAAGCTAAGGGGAGATCGGAATGTTTTGCTTACCTTTTCAAACCTCTGAGGAAGTCTCGGCTTTTACCCTGATCAGTGTCAACCTGGCAGAGCTAGCTGTGGGAATGTTTAATGCCTAAAACTGTAGGAGCTAGCAACACTCCATTTAATCCAGGGCCCTCATTTTACTGATGGAGAAATTGAGGCTCGGAAGGAGGTCACTCAGGTGGGTCTGGATGTCAGTTCTTGGTCTGGTGATGCCAAAATTGTGTCATTTCCACTCGTCTCTACTTTACAATTTAAGATCGTCCTCTGATTATTAAAATGAGGAAACTGAGGCGGAGGGAGGAGCACAGTTTGCTCAGGAAGGCTTTTCCCTGAGAGGAGCATGTTCTGTGGAGACCAAAGGGTTAACTGCCTGTAAAGCCCGTGCTCCTTTGAATTTGGCTGATTAAGCCCCAGACTATGACATACAGTTAAGGAGTAAGACTGAGAAATTCTCAAAGAATGCTGATTTATTAGGATGATAGCCCAAATCATTATCTCTACTTGCAACCTGCGTATTACAGATGGGCTTGGGGAAATCTGTTTCCTGTATCCTGCAGGAAAATCAGGACCTTTTAGGGCAGGGAGCAAGGTCAGTGGCTTCTCTGGCCAGGACTGGAGGTGGAGGTCAAAAGAGCAGTTTGAGGCTCTTGGGTAGGTAGGGCCTCTTCCCCTGCCTAAGGCCACAGTGGGGAAGTGGCAAAACCAGGAGTCCAGCTGGGTTCTTACTCTGAAGCCTGAGCTCTGTCCACTCAACCACCCACAGTAATCCAGTGGAATTGCCTGCAAACTGTCCCTTCAGGATCAGGCTATTCACTCTTTCCCTCGTGAGACAGGACTGTAATCATCTATGAGCCAGTTAAATTTTACAAACCCAATATATGACACACAGCCATATATTACCAACTACACAGCCCCTTCATTGCCTGAGATCTACCTATTTGGAATTTCACAGGAAATAATCTAGGATGTGGGGTGTTTGTGTATGGTGTCTGGGGATGGTGGGAGGACCCAGAAGTTGACCTGGACTAAAATGTTTATTTTAAATGTCCCTAGATTTAACTATCTCAAATTACCCTTTAAATCATTTCTCTACTTTATAAGCACTTAATTATCCCACAAGTAAGGGAAGCTCAAATAGAAAACCTGAAAGGTGAGGATATCCTCACTATGAATCCCACCTTTCAACCAACCACAAATCCTCTCCTACTCCCTCCCTTCCTATCTCTGCTTCCAGGTTTAGGAAGGAGGAATGGTCAGATGCTGGCAACAGACCAGGCCACCCTGGGCAAGACAGGCTTCTCCATGATCTAGAAACTTGTTCCCTGCATGTGGGTTGCACATGGAAGAATTATCTCTGCCTTTTCCAAAAGTTTAGGAAGAGAAGTTATATTTCACAACTTATTTTTTCCATTTCACTTTCAGTGGGCCATGGGGTCAGACCCACTTTTCCATGTGATGTCTCTGCTGGGGTATAATTTGCAAGCCAAAATTATTGTAATGCTATAGTATTATGCCAAAAACTTCCAGAGCACTTGTGTATCTGCTTAGCCCCTACACATTCTGTATATAATTAACCTTCCTCAGCATCCCTACAATCTGGTATTATTCCCAGTTTACAGATGGGGTAACTGGCCTAAAGTAGTATTTATTTCAAGCAGGCAAAAAAACCACATGGGTGTTTTTCTTTGGGAACTAATAGCGACATCTTACAAAACTCAGAGTCAGAAATAATCACTGTGAAAAGAAACAGAAAATTTCCTGAAAGATTATGTTGGAGAAGCACTCTGTCAAATGGCTAGAGGAGAGGGGAACTTGTAAGAAAAGGATCAGAGCACCACAGATGGTTAAGCTAGATAGACTCTTTTTAGAAAGCCAATGACCCCATTTCACAGGGAGAAATCTGGGACCAATGAAGAGAAGAGATTGAATCAGGAGGCACGACTGGGATTGACATCCCATTTCTTTGGTATCACAAATTTAACCCTATGCCTGTCATTCTTGGCATTTTTTCCTTCAAATCCCCCTGCCTGCCTCCTTGTCCCCAGTTTTCTTATTGGAGGGGTTGGGTATGCTCCTGTTTCTGTTTCTGCCCTGTTTCAATTTCTTACTTTTCTCTGCACCCCCAATATCTGGAGGTAGGCTCTGCCATTGGTAAAGGCCTGGAAAAATGGTGCCACCAACCCAACAGATTCATCTACTTTTTCAGGTCATTTCATCAAATGTTGCTGTGTACCAGCCCAGGAGTCTGAGACAGAAGCATGGATTCCAGAGTCATTAATCCTCAGTGAACATCTGAAACAAATCCCTCAGTCATTCTTGACACCTTTTTTTTTTAAACTCCTGCTCCATCCAACCATCAGCAAAGAATATGCAAAATCCTACCACATTTCACCACCTCCACTGCTTCCATCCTGGCCCAACTCCTAAATCTCTTGACCGAATCATTGCAAGTATCTCTCACCCATTTCCCTGTTTCTCTCTCAAATCAGCAGCCAGTAATCCCATTAAAAATGAATCTGGGGAGTTCCCTGGTGGTCCATTGGCTAAGACTCCATACTCCCAATGCAGGGAGCCTGGGTTTGATCCCTGGTCAGGGATCCCACATGCAGCAACTAAAAGATTCTGCATGCTACAACTAAGACTTGGCACAGTCAAATAAGTAAATACAAATAAATTTTTTTTAATGTATAAAAAAATTCTGATTATATCTCTTTTCTCTTCAATGAGTAATGAGTTTATGTGCTCAGTCATGTCCAACTTTTTGCAACTCCATGACTGTAGCCCACCAGGCTCCTCTGTCTGTGGGATTTCCCAGGCAAGAATAGTGGAGTGGGTTGCCTTTTCCTTCTCCAGGGGATCTTCCCGACCCAAGGATCAAACCCATGTCTCCTGCATGCAGGCATTCTTGACCCGCTGAGCCACTGGGAAAGTCCTCCACTCAAATCTCCCATCAAATCCCCATTTCCCTAAGAATAAATGTCAAAATCCTTATAGTGGCCCATAAGACCTCAGATGACATAGTTCTCTTAAATTCCTGACTTCATCATCTACTATCCTCTCTCTTGCCCCAAACAGGCAGCCTCTGGGGTATTTCTTGAACATCTCTCAGGTTGGGTCTTTGCACTACATCTCTGCCTGGAATGCTTCCTCCAGCTGGCCCCTGGTTCAACATTCATTCCCTTCTGGTCTTTATTTAAATGACAGTTGCTGTGAGACCTCTGCTAGGCACCATATCCAGAGTTGTCCCCACTCAACACTTTCTATCCTCATCTCTGCTTTATTTTTCTGAGTATCACTCATTCCCTTTTCACATACAGCATATTTGATGTACCTTTCTTGTTTATTCTTTATCTTACCCCACAATGGGGAAGGGATCTTTGCTTTTTGTTCTCTGTATAACTTCCGTGTCCAGAACAGGGTCTGACACATAGTAGACTTGTGATAAATATTTGCAGAATGAATGAATGAACGTGAGTGGCTGATTGTGGAGGGTAGAATGGCAGAGGGCTGAAAGTACATCATCTCTCCGCCTCAGTCCTGGTGCTCCTGGCTTGGGCTTTGGTCTGGAGGTGGGAGCATGTCTGACTTGCTGCATTTTTAAAGCAAATGTGCTGGAGTGTTCTGTTCCCAGATGATGTCTCCTCCTTGAAATTCGTCCCTGTTTTCCCAGCATCTGCAGGGGCCTCCAGGAAGGTTGTGGAGTCCGGGTAGCCTATTCCACACAAGTCCTAGTCATCCTGACACACAAGCCTGTCTGTGGTGTCACTGAGCCAGCTCTGTTCTCTCCACCTCAGGTACGACTAATCTTAGGAATCTCATTCCTGGTTGAAAGATAATCCTCTGTATCTAGATTAAAGGCTGTGTTTTGACCATTACTGTGTATTGAACATTGAGCCGACAGTTTAATTGAGCTGTTTACGCCACTGCCTTGATCTCTTCCCAGAGAATTTACAACTAATTCCAAGTGTCTCTGTGAATTAAGTGGGCCTCTCCCAACATTCTCTGCTGTCGTTTGCCTGTGCCAAATCCCACTTGTCCTTGTGCTACCCAATTATGGTCTCTCGCTCATAGCTGTATCTGGCCGGGACCACTTCCAGCCTGCTTCCTCCCTGAGATGGCCATTAGTGACATGCCCTGAGAATGACTGTACTCCAGGACAGCCTCTGTGGTATCTGCAGCAGTAGAAATGGGGGTGTAGGTGAGGACTGGGACAGTAGCAGAGAGGACATAAATCAGACTCAACCCTTTGAAGTCACCTCTAGGCGACTGATAATAACCCCCTAACAAGAGAAGGGTGTAAATGTCTTTAGCACAGTTCAGTGTGATGGAAGGAAAAGAATTCTAGATGGAGGTCAAGACTCCTGATTTCTTATCCTGGCTCTCTTCTGACTTCCTATATGACCTCTGGGGCCTTGGTGTTACTATTTATACAATGGAAGCTGGCAGATCATTGTTTCTCATTCTATGTCATGGAGCATCTAAGGGCAGAGTTGCCAGAATTAGAAAAAAACAAAATAACAATCACAAAAATGGACATCTAGGCAATGTTTGGAATATTCCTATAGTAAAATATTATTTGTTGTTTATTCAGAATTAAAATTTAACTGTGAAATGAAAGTCACTCAGTTGTGTCTGAAGACTCTTTGTGATCCCATGGACTGTAACCCACCAGGCTTCTCTGTCCCATGGAATTCTCCAGGCAAGAATATTGAAGTGGATTGCCATTCCCTTCTCCAGGGGAGCTTCCTGACCCAGGGACTGAACCTGGGTCTCGGCATTGCAGGCAGATTCTTTACCATCTGAGCCACAGGGGAAGCCCCAAATTTAACTGGGTGTTCTATATTTTATCTGGTGATCTCAGGTAAGTGTGCTAACAGAAGATAAAGGGGGCTCCCCATGCCTAGTGCAGCCTCTACTGATGAAATGGACCAGAGCAGACTTCTCAACTCACACTGAATATTAGAATCACCTACAAATATTATACAGTGCCTAGTGTCCAGTCTGCTGTTGTTTAGTCCCTATGTCGTGTCTGACTCTTTTGTGACCCCATAGACTGTAGCCTGCCAGGCTCCTCTGTCCATGGGATTTTCCAAGCAAAGAATACTGCCGTTTCCTTCTCCAGTGAATCTACCCAATTCCTGAATCTACGCTTCTCCTGCTTTACAGGTAAGTTCTTTACCACTGAGCCACCAGGGGAGCTGCAATGACACGTCTGTATCTCAGACCAGTTAAATCAGAATTCTGAGGGTGGACTCAGGCATTAGTCTATCTTTTTTTTTTAACTCCCCAGATAAGTCCAATGTACAACCGAGTTTGAAAACCACTGAACTGGAGCAAGGATTCTTAAAATGAGGTCCCTGGAGCTTTCCTGGTGGTCCAGTGGTTAAGAATCCACCTTCAAATGCAGTGGACACATTTTAGATCCCTGGTTAGGGAACTAAGATCCCACATTCCACAAGGCAACTAACCCCATGTACTGCAACCAGAGAAAGCCCATGTGCTGCAATAAAGACACAGCGCAGCCAAAACAAAAAAAAAGCTGAGGTCCTTGAACCAGCATCAGCCTCACCTGAGAACCTATTAGAAATACGAATTCTGATTTGCAGACCTTCAGAATCAGAAACTGAGTGTTGTGGCGCAGCAAGCCTTCCAGGATCTCGGCTGCAACTGAAGTTTTAGAGCCAGTTCAGAAGTTCCTTTGATGACAGTAGGGCACTTGATCAGCAAGTGGGTGCTAGGAAACTGAATTGGTCGAATTGCTTTGCAGTGATGCATCTTAACGGAGAAACTGCCTGAGCTCTGGCAATTGCAGCCTCAATTATGGCATTTGCAACCTACCAAGTTTGACTGTTTCAGTCTCAAACTTTGGTCTGACGACAGTCTTGGAGACTACCACACCTGTCAGCACGTCAGACTGGGCCAGGAAATGCCATGAGTGGGCCGGAGAAGTCTGAGGGCATAAAATTCTGGGTCAGGGAGAAGAGGCTTGAAGCCTGTGGACAACGAGGAAGCAAAAAGTGTGACAGAAAAGAACCAGACAGGGTCAGAGAGGCCGGAGGTCAGTCCAGGTCCCAAGGAGGCCTTGAGACACAAGGATAGCTCCAGGGCTGGTTAGACTCAGGCACTGCTTCTGCAAGGAACCAGGGCCAGGGCAGGCCAGAGCTGAGCTCACCCAGAGGAGGTGGGGAAGGACGGCTGGTTTTGCTTTGTGTTAAGAAGCAAATGATGATTCAGAACAAGGCAACATTTTTCTGCTGCTGGGGAAGACTAAAGTATAAGCTCACAAGCCCCGGCAGGCCTTTGTCCCGCAGTCCCTGGTTGATCTGTTTTGAGGGTGCCAGGTATCCAGGACATGAGACTCTCATGTCCTGGAGAGAATTCTGGAGGGCAAGGAACAGGGGCTGGGCGCAATCTACTGCTGCCCACTCCTAGGGTTCTCTGAGCGCCAGGCAAATGTTAGGCCCTGAGTGAGTGTGTGTGGAATTGAATCCAATAGATTCAACAAAGCAGAGGGTCTTAAATATGAATTATCACCTTGGGCCTTAATAAACCACACTGATGAGGAGCCACAGACATCTCACATGCAAAAGGCCACTTGTTACCCCGGAGTATCATTGCAGACTCTCCTCCCAGCTGGCTGCCTGCCTTTCTCCCTTCTCTCTGCTCAGCACCCTTCCTATGTGAGCCTCCGCTCCACCACGCTGCAGGGAACATTTGAAAAACAGGCATACAGGCAGCAAACACTGAAACCTCCCAGGTGACACTTACCTGGGTTCTAATGCCAACGACTTTGTATGCCAAACTCTAAACCTGAGGTCTTCAATCTGATTCTCCTTATCTCCATAATACACTTTGGAGTTCCTGAGAAGGTACTTGCGTGTGTGCGTGTTAAGTTGCTTCAGTCGTGTCCAACTCTTTGCAACCCTATGGACTGTAAAAGGTACAATATTACTTTAAGTCCTACAGTTGGGAAAGGGATTTATTTCTTCAATGTTAAACTGCACACACACATGTTCTTCTGATGCAGTTTCCATCCTTTCACTTTGATTGTAATATTTAAAGACAATTTTTAAAAGTCACTTTCTTTCCATGCATAATTTTCTCCTGCTACATTTTATTTTTTTCTGGAATGAAAACGGTTGCCATGCTGCCATGTGAGACTTTCCAAGGGGGTGCATTGTTCTTAGCCAGAGCCAGGAAAGAGTTAAAGTTGTAAAGGACAGTCTGTCTTCTGTCTCAGTTTGAGGGTGGGGTGGGGGTGGAGACTACCCAATTGTCTGTCCTTTTCCCCTCCCTGGGGCTGAGTGCAGGATGTTGAATCTCCCAAAATAACTCGGACCCTGTGAGTAAATGCCTGCCCAGAGCCTGCTTGGAATAGAAGATTCTCAGGGTCAGAGAAGAGCTTTCCCAATTAAATAATATGATCTCCTGGCTGGAAGAGAGAAGGGCCCAGCACCTCCCAAACCAGATGTCTGCTACCAAGTCGTCACTGGACCATAGGAAAACCAGGTGACAGTTGTCAACCTCTTTCCCCCAGGTGGCATCCCATAGAGGACTGTCCCCAAGGAGAGGTCTGCAAGGCCAGTGGGAGAGGTCCCATCAGACCCTGGGCAGAATCTAAGTGAGCTTCTCCATCAGTGGAATTCCTGGAGACTTGGGGGTTTACATGATGCTGTAGGATCACTGCTTACTGCATGTGCCCAGAAGTGGGAACTGTTGGTTTTTGCAGCTTCCCAGAGTCACAGTAAGTGGACGGGCTCCTTCTGCCCGGGCCTTGAGCCCCCTCTGATACTTCTCGTCCCAGAGTTCAGACAGTGATGGACTCAGAACAGTGTTTCATGCATATACTTTGAGTCTGGAGCTGGCAAGAGAGAAACATTGCTTTCCTTAGCGTCCTGCTTTTATCTTTATGCACAGCTCCATTCGTTTGTTCCCATTTGTGGACATTTTTGTGGCAGACATAAACTTTTTATGTTATTATTAGGCTCTAACCACAAGAATCCACTTCTCTAGTGGACCAATTTAGCTATGAAATAGCACGTTCACCTTGGCCACGATGTGGGTCAGAGGAGCTTACACTCTTAAATGTGCCTCAGGGTCACCTAGAAACTGTCTTAGAATTAGAATGTGCACTGGCAACACACTGGCAAGAAGCTGACTCAGAGCCTCAGGGGCCCAAGAATCTGCGTTTTTACATGAACCACAGCCGATTCTGCTCAGATGGGCCAACTGTCCCACTTTGAGAAGCTCATGGCTAGTCTCTGAGCTCTGATCCATAGTGTAAACCAGCAAGTTGTGGGTAGAGGCATTTTTGACTTTTGTCCCCAAGATGCAATGTTCAGAGANCTGCTCAGATGGGCCAACTGTCCCACTTTGAGAAGCTCATGGCTAGTCTCTGAGCTCTGATCCATAGTGTAAACCAGCAAGTTGTGGGTAGAGGCATTTTTGACTTTTGTCCCCAAGATGCAATGTTCAGAGAGTTGGACTGTCTGCCTCTCATGCAATAAATGCCCCTGCAGGGCGCCATGTCACCTCAACTGTGCATTCTACAGGACATATAGTTGTTCTCATTTATACTAAGCAAATCTCCCTCAGTGGCCAGTATAATGGATTCTAAGAAGTGGGGCTTAGGTAGGAGGTAGGGAGGAGAACAAATGCGAACACAGAACACAAGAGGATGCTGTGCCCAGCTGAGGACCTGAGGACTCAGGGTTCACAGGGCCAGTAAGTGCTGGACTCAGGTATGTTTGACTTAAAGCCCTCCTTTTTTCTATTCCTTTTTTTTTTTTTTTGACTGAAATGGGTGCATTTTCAAACTTTTTCAACTTTTTTTGGGAAAAATTTCAAACTACAGGAAAATTGCAAGAGTAGTACAATCAACTCCATAGACCCTTTAATTGTTAAGGTTTTGTTGCATCTGCACTCTCCCTACTGTTGACAGAAACACAAAAACCAAAACCCCTTGACATGAGAGCTGTAGGTGCTGAAACTGGGGACTTACTGAGGACTATGTCCCCAGAGATAGCCTCTCAGATAGCTCTGAGGAACTGCTCTGAAGAGGTTGGTGACGGGGGTGGCAGCGGGGGAGGTCATAGGATTCTGATGAAGGGGAGGCATGCAATTGAGAACACATCTCTACAGAAGATTGCTGCTGGTCACAAGGAGCAAACGTCTCCATCAAGGATTACAGTGCTTTTCTAGCTATGAGAAGATGTAGGAAATCAGGTTTGTAAAATTTCCTCCTGAAAATATCTCACTCTCTGAAGACCTGTTCTGCCAGTTTTCCAAGATCAGAGTGTCTCATTCCTGATCTCCATGCTGAGCTCCTTTCAGGGTGTGTTAAAGGTCAGTGACTGCAGTGGCTAGTGACTTCATTCTTGTAGAGCCAGATGGTGAGCAACATTTTTTAGTTGTATCTATTCATCCATCTATACATCCGTCTATCAGTTATGCTAATCCATTTGAGAATGACTTGGAAGTATTTGATTTACTCTCAAATATTTCAGCTCATCTCCAAAGAGCAATGGCATTCTTACCACAAAACTATGATAAAATGATCCCACTTGGGAAGTTTAACATTAACACATTACTATTTGATATCTGGTTTACTTTAATAATTGTTTATAAAGTGTGTTTGTATTTTTTTTTTAAAGCATCCAATTCAGGATCATTCATTGTATTGAGCTGTTGCATTTCTTTAGTATCTTCTCGTCTAGAGCTTGGCTTTCCAGTCATGACTTTTTGTCTTTTATAACACTGACATGTTTTAAGAGACCAGGCCAGTTGTTTTGCAGAAATCCCTCCATTTGGATTTGTCACGTTGCTTCGTCATGATTATAATCTTCTTAAGGCTTCATGTCAGAGGGACAAAGAGTTTGCCCTTTTGATTATTCTCCACTGCCTCTCACCAGGTGAGGGTCAAAGTTGGCCTTTTGTGCTGTTATAAGGACCAACGTTGGAAGAAAAGCAGCATAGAGTGGTGGAAATGAGTGCAGACCTCGATGAACAATAGAATTGATGTTCAAGTCCTGGCTCTGGCCTCTAGCTGATTTACCTTGACACATCTGTCAATATTCCTGGCCCTTGGTTTTCTCAATTGTAAATGTAAATGGTTCCTGCCTTGCAGGGTTTTATCTAACATAAATGAAAAATTTAGCAGATTATCTGAGGTATGCTGCTGTTGCTGCTGCTGCTAAGTTGCTTCAGTCGTGTCCGACTTTGTACGACCCCCTAGACGGCAGCCCACCAGGCTCTGCCGTCCCTGGGATTCTCCAGGCAAGAACACTGGAGTGGGTTACCATTTCCTTCTCCAATGCATGAAAGTAAAAAGTGAAAGTGAAGTCGCTCAGTCGTGTCCATATCTTCAGACCCTATGGACTGTAGCCCACCAGCNATAAATAAATATTTTTACAGATGTGCATATGAAACAAGACAAAACTCCATGAATGGCACTGAAAGCAAACTAAAAAGGAATACAATATTTTCCAAATCTGGAAAAAGAATATGCATAAAAATTCATATAAATCAATAGGAGATGACAATGGAAATACTATTAATAGGCAATATGAAAAAGAAAGGATTTAAATGATAAATATGTATACAGGGTAGAATATTGTTTTTCTGTCAATGTGCAAACAGTTAAAATGATAACACCTGGAGTTTCATTTTAAGACATGATGAAGTAACAAAAACTGAACTTAACAGCCAATTGTATAAAGCCAAGAAGAACAAAAAAAATATGTGAATCAACTGCTTTCAGACACTTCAGGGCAAGTCAGCAAAGGACAGGATCTTTAGGAGAAAAGAAGTGATCAGGTGAGCACTGTAATTGTCCCCATCTTCAGTCTGGAGGTGATTTCAGACAGAGTCAGAAGAACCACAGAGAATGTGGCCTCACTGATGAAACCAGGATGAGACCCAGAGAGCTCCAGACATCTGATGAGGCTTTTCCATTTAGTGTTTCCTGGTTACTAGGCTTGTATGCAGAGAGTGAAACTCCACAAATTCATACACACACACACACAAACACACAACCAAACTGGATGGGGGAAGGAATAAGCTCAATAGTTATATAATTATAAACTCAGCAATTTCCAGAGCTCAATAATGAGAGGAGACATTTTGGAGCTACAATAAGTCAGATGATCAGCAGGTATACTTAGGGGAAACATTAGAGATAAATTTTCCAAATAGGAAAAGGAGTACTTCAAGGCTGTATATTGTCACCCTGCTTATTTAACTTTTATGAAGAGTACATCATGAGAAACGCTGGGTTGGAATCAAGATTGCTGGGAGAGATATCAATAACCTCAGATATGCAGATGATACCACCCTTATGGCAGAAAGTGAAGAACTAAAGAGCCTCTTGATGAAAGTGAAAGTAGAGAGTTAAAAAAGTCGGCTTAAAGCTCAACATTCAGAAAACAAAGATCATGGCATCTGGTCCCATCACTTCATTGCAAATAGATGGGAAAATAGTGCAAACAGTGGCCGATTTTATTTTTCTGGGCTCCAAAATCACTGCAGATGGTGATTGCAGCCATGAAATTAAAAGATGCTTACTCCTTGGAAGGAAAGTTATGACCAACCTAGATAGCATATTTAAAAGTAGAGACATTCCTTTGCCAACAAAGGTCCATCTAGTCAAGGCTATGGTTTTTCCAGTTGTCATGTATGGATGTGAGAGATGGACTGTGAAGAAAGCTGAGCACCGAAGAATCGATGCTTTTGAACTGTGGTGTTGGAGAAGACTCTTGAGAGTCCCTTGGACCACAATGAGATCCAACGAGTCCAGGCTAAAGGAGATCAGTCCTGGGTATTCATAGGCAGGACTGGTGTTGAAGCTGAAACTCCAATACTTTGGCCACCTGATGTGAAGAGGTGACTCATTTGAAAAGACTGTGATGCTGGGAAAGATTGAAGGCAGGAGGAGAAGGGGATGACAGAGGATGAGATGGTTGGATG
>SJYV01050945.1:1845966-1864648 GCA_006410875.1 Neotragus pygmaeus
GGCTTAAAGCTCAACATTCAGAAAACTAAGATCATGGCATCTGGTCCCATCACTTCATTGCAAATAGATGGGAAAATAGTGCAAACAGTGGCCGATTTTATTTTTCTGGGCTCCAAAATCACTGCAGATGGTGATTGCAGCCATGAAATTAAAAGATGCTTACTCCTTGGAAGGAAAGTTATGACCAACCTAGATAGCATATTTAAAAGTAGAGACATTCCTTTGCCAACAAAGGTCCATCTAGTCAAGGCTATGGTTTTTCCAGTTGTCATGTATGGATGTGAGAGATGGACTGTGAAGAAAGCTGAGCACCGAAGAATCGATGCTTTTGAACTGTGGTGTTGGAGAAGACTCTTGAGAGTCCCTTGGACCACAATGAGATCCAACGAGTCCATGCTAAAGGAGATCAGTCCTGGGTATTCATAGGCAGGACTGGTGTTGAAGCTGAAACTCCAATACTTTGGCCACCTGATGTGAAGAGGTGACTCATTTGAAAAGACTGTGATGCTGGGAAAGATTGTAGGCAGGAGGAGAAGGGGATGACAGAGGATGAGATGGTTGGACGGCATCACCAACTCAATGGACATGAGTTTGGGTGGACTCTGTGAGTTGGTAATGGACAGGGAAGCCTGGTGTGCTGTGGTTCATGGGGCCACAAAGAGTTGGACAAGACTGAGCAGCTGTACTGAACTGAACTGAACTGAACTTATATGCAGGGAAAGTTACTCTAGAACCTAATTAGCAAAGCTTAAGAAGAAGCCTCACAAAGATTAATGAGGAAGTAAGGCAAATTCTTGTCAGGACAAAGCTCTCCACCTTCTTAAGGAAGGAAAAAATAATCCAAAAATATAACAATGAAATACCACAGTGCTGAACATTTTATAGACATTAAATTTTGCTAAATGAAATAAGCCCAGACAAACAAAGTGATCTTCTATGTGATCCCACTTATATGAAGACTCTAAAATAGTAACTCAGGGACTTCTCTGGTGGTCCAGTGGTTAAGCCTCTGTACTTCCAATGCAAGAGGCATTGGTTTGATCCCTGATTGGGAAGCTAGGTGGTAGGAGACTTATATAAGAGATGCTGGTTCAATACTTGGGTTGAGAGGATACTGTGGCAAAGGGCATGGCAACCCACTCCAGTATTCTTGCCTAGAGAATCCCATGGACAAAAGAGCTTGGCAAGCTCCAGTTCATAGGGTTGCAAAGAATCAGACACGACTGAAGTGACTTAGCACACAGGGAGCTAAGATCCCACATGACATGTCACCAAAACAAACAAACAAACAAAAACAGATGAAATAGTAAACTCAAAGAAACAGAACTGAATGGTGGGTCCCAGGAGCTGGTATTAGTCACAAGTACAAAGTTTCAGTTATGCAGGATGCATAAGTCCTATAGATCAACTGTACAGCATAGTGTCTATCATCTATAATGCTGCATTGTATACTGTACTTATAAAAATGTTAAATAAATCCTAAATCTAAAACATTTCTAATTATTGAAATTATGAGGATTACTACTTCAGCACCTCTCAATTGAAACTTAAGTGATTTTTAGGAATATCAGATATGAATTATAAAGTCCAATTAAATCTGCATTCATTTTTTATATGAAAATCAGATAATATGAATAATGGAATTGGAAGGATTTGTGATTGAATAAAGCAGAGGATGCAATTCCAAAGAGTTTAACCTAATATATTAGACAAACATTCTCTGTTACATCATTTTATGAAGAAGACTGACTTTCTGTTTGTCTGTCTTCCTCATAAGGTTCTCTTTTGGTGGACACTGAAATGAAATTTCCAAGTCTAAGTACAGTCCATGACTCAGACATGCACTGCAGACACTCCCAGTTTACCTACACTGCCTTCCTTACTCCAGAGACAACTGGACTGAGAGTTGATAATTTAAGGGTTTCAAAGAACAGATATCAAGATACTTTCCTTTTAGGATTGTTTCAACTTTTTTGTTATTGTCTTTTTTCTGTTTTTGGCTGCACCCAGTACATGCAGGATCTTTGTTCCTTAACCAGGGATTGAACACATGCCTCCTGCGTTGGCAGCTTGGAGTTTTAATCGCTGGACTGCCAGGGAAGTCCCTGTCTTTTTTTATTTTGTTCATTACTTGATGATAAGCACAGCAGAACAAGTTGATGAAACACAGAAAGGTGGATCACAACACAAAGGACTTTATAATATGAATTATTTTTATCATATGTTATAATTTAAAACTGCATTTATTACTCACACATTGTTTGAGGGAAATAAAAAAAGTACACTGATATCACCTTACATTGTTAAATTCATTCATCACTATTTCAAAATCTTTAAAATTAACACATCGATTGATTTGTTTTTTCACATTTAAATCCAAATACTATACGTTATGGGTTTCCCAGGTGACACTAATGGCAAAGAACCCACTTGCCAGCGCAGGAGACATAAGAGATGCAGGTTCATTCCTGGGGTCAGGAAGATCCCCTGGAGGAGGGGATGGCAACCCACTCCAGTATTCTTGCCTGGAGAATCCCATGGGCAGAAGAATCTGACAGGATACAGTCCATGGGGTCGCAAAGAGTTAGATATGAGTAATGTGGCTTAGCATGCATTATACGCTGTAAGATTATGTTTTTCAGACTTCATGTGTATTCTGATTACAAATCAAATCAATGTTTTGATTGACTAGACTAATTGATTTTATTAGAAATTTTCAAATTGGCTTGACTATGTATACCTAATTTTGATTTGATGTATCTATGTATATAACACATTTGCCAAATTGGACTTGTCATGAGAAAAGCCCCATATATACATGTAAATTTGAGTTTAGTTGTGTATTCAAATCATTTTAAATAACAGATACCTTAAGCTCAAGCCTATCATACTTCAATTTAATTATCTTGATATCTGACTGGTATTTTCTTTGAAAATTTAACTGAATTTATTTCCATATTTGATCATTGACTTAATGGTGATATACGCTTTATCATTTTCAGATAAAACTAACACTTGGTGAGAAATGTAAAGCCCAACAGTTTAAATGTCAGTTAGAATTATGCTAATGCAAACTGAATTTTAAAAATAACCATACAGTGATGAGAAAGGCCATTTGAAATTATGCGACATGTAGTTATTTTTAAGTGAAGCTTAAATGTGTAAATGGGATTCATCTATGAATGGCATGAGGTATAGAACTGGCCTAAAAAGTTTCTCAAATATTTTCCTAATCTTTTGGAATTAATTGCTCTATCAGTTATATTGTTAGCATTTACACAAACACCTACACCTTAAAAACAAAGCATCTCATTTCTTAAATTTCTAGTTGTTGTCTTTGAAAAACTTGAGCATATAAAGAAGACTAGCAGGAAGTTGGAGAATGGCAAGTGCCTGCATCTACATGTACATGAGGCTAAATCCCATTTCTAAACTCAGCTATCTCATCTGGCTTTCTCATCCTCATCTCCACATATTCCAATGACCACATTATTACCTGTGTTTTCAAAATAGTTTCCCTTATCAATTGCTTATTTCTGCCATTTGCCACTTAAAATCCTATTAGATTTTGCAGTGCTGCTTCTCTCTGCTTCACTCCAATATCCTAGTTTCATTCTGCCATGATAAGTTTCATTCTGAATTTCAGTCCAGAGTCTCCTCACCTACTGAATGACTGTAGCTATAATCATCAGCTGGCGTGTGTTATCATCTAGTCTTCACAATCTTCAGATCATTTAATTAATCTACTCCCTCTCAACTGAAATTCTCAACACTNGTGCCTTCTCCGAGGAAAGTGCTAACAGCGCCCAAAAAAGATAATTAGAGAGTTTATCTCTCTTTAGTCTTTTATCTTGGAAATATTGTTTTAGCCATAATTTTTTTCTTGGCTGTTATTTTCTTTTTTTCCTTCTTGTGATGCTATGATTTTTAATAAGAAATATATATATATTTGGTCTTTGTCATGTTCCTGCCACAGAACTCCTAAATATCTTAAGTGGAATATCTTAAGTGTTAAGAGCACAAAAGTTAAATGGGTATCTTTTGTTATTCTGAAAAAGCTCCTTTCAACCACATCTGAGTTTATGTTAATGAGGTGACTTTTTAAAAGCTCCTCGGGCTGCAAACTGGTTGCCAGAGGGACTACCAGGTGATTAGAGTGTTGAAATTTTAAGCCCCCCCTTCCAGAAAGGTGAGAAGAGCTGGAGGTTGAATTAATTATCAATGACAAGAAAATGGCAACCCACTTCAGTATATTCTTGCCTGGGTAATCCCGTGGGCAGAGGAGCCTGGTGGGCTATAGTACATGGGGTTGCAAAAGAGTGGAACACAATTTATTGGCTAAACAACAACAGCAATATTTAATCAGTCATGCCTATGTAGTGGAAACTCCTTAAAAACTTGAAAGAATAGGGTTTGGAAAGCTTCTGGGTTAGTGAACACATTTGCAAAGGCTAGTGTCCTGGAGAAGGCATGGAAGCTCTGTGCCCCTTGCCCTACGTCTCTTCCATCTGGCTGTTCCTGAGTTATAATATTCTTTTGCAATAAACCAGTAATCTAGTAATTCCTGAGTTCTATTTGCTGTTTCTAGCAAATTAACCAAACCTGAGGAGGGGTAGTGGGAACCTCCAGGTTCTAACTAGTCTGTCAGAAGTACACGTAACTGGACTTGTGATTGGACATCTGAAGGGTTGTGCAATCACTCAGTCGTGTCCAACTCTTTGCCACCCCATGGACCGTGGCATGCCAGGCTTCCCTGTCCATCTGAATAGGGAGGGGTACAATTCTGTGGGACTAAGCACTTAATTTATGGGATCTGATGGGGTCTCCTGGTAGAGTCAGAACTGAGTTAAGTTGCTGGATACCCAGTTGTTGTCACAGAATTGCTTGATGTTTAGAAAACCCACATACCCGGTGCCAGAAGAAGTGTAGTGGTAAAATGAGATTACAGGAGACACACGAGATTATTTTCCTTTATTTTATTTTTGGCTCCACTGTGCAGTTTGCAGGATCTCAGTTCCCCAATCAGGGATTGAACCTGGGCCATGTCAGTGAAAGCCCAGAATCTAAACCATTAGGCCAGTGGGAAACTCCCAGGAGAGTTTTTTCTTTACACTTTTGTTTCTGAAATACTTCCTGTCTTCTAAACATTAGTTCAAATCTGCTGTCTCCGGGGAGTCCTCAACTATTTGACCTCAATTCTGAATTCTTGAAGTTCTTGGCACAGAATAGTTGAACATTAAATTATTAAAATTTTTCTCTGTATTTTGACCCTTTTTATTGATTATGAACTCCTCAAGGTCATGAGCTACATCTTACACCCATTCTGTAATCCTCCATCTCCAAGCTTATCACCATTGACTTGTGCTCAATTAATACCAGGGAGTTGATGGAGTGATTGGACCGATTGCTCAATGACGATGCTGAAGTTCCCATGGACTGACTGCTCAATGAGGATGCTGAAGTTCCCATGGGCAATAGACTGGAAGAGTAGGCGTGGAGGAGATGAATCCTGTCCAGGTGCCAGCCATCCAGGAATAAAGAAGTGTTGCCAGAAAGAGTAATCAAGCTGACTCAAAAGTACTTGGCACACAGGTGTGGACCTTGAGTCCCAAGCAGCGCACCTCTTGTGGTGGCCACAAGGGGGCGGCAGAGGGCACAGTCCAGGTATCAAGCTGTAGATAATGGCGCCTGGTCAGCTAACAGCCCTGCTGGGAAGGAGATATTGGTCTAGGTGATTTGCACAGGATAAAGTGGGCTTCTTATTAGAAGACCTGAAAGCAAGGTGCCTAGACCAAGGTTGGGAAGGCCAGAGGATGAACGAGTGGTTGGCAGACATCAATAAGAATTTGAGCTGAATTCTCCAAAATCAAAGCAGTGAGTGATCTTTAAAAATATCTAGATATTCTGCTAAGGATACAGGAACTGCCTCAGTATTTTGGCAAAGGAGAAAGGACATCCAGGCATGTTATCGTGGACAAGAAAAAGTCCAGGGGCGGGGGGAGTCTCATCTCAAAGCCCCTGAGTCCTCAGCACTTGATGAATGCTATTGCGGTGTGACCTATGGGATGATCCACCCCTCTCTGAGCCTCCAGTATCTCTTCCTATACAAAGAAGATCGGTGTCTAGAGATTCAGAGACTGGGCGTGGTTTTGCACTGGTCTCCACCATGGCCAGGGATCCTTCTAGCTTTCAAGAACAAAGAAGTTCGGTTGGCTACAAAAACCTTTATTACCATGTCTGTGGCCACTTGTTTTCTTTAAACATTTTGATGGACACCATGGGACCAAGGCTGTTTCAGTACCTTTGTGGGAGCCAAGCAGTCTAACCTTCAGAGGCACCACCCCATGTCATAGTACATACCAAAATTCCCCCAATATTACACTACGAATGCAATTATTTTGCTTTAAAATAGTCTTGAGGGCATTTTTAATAATTCTGTTTTCAAGATTATTTTGCCCATTTAATTTTCAGTGACTGTGATTTCTCAGAAATCATTAGGGCAGTTTTAGGGATTCCTTGAAGTGAAATAATCCACTAATTGTTTTCAAATACTCTATAATAACATTTCTACAGATACCAAGTTGAACAATTTAGGAAGTTGACATAATAACTGTATTTCATGGACACGTAGTTAAGTTTCAATTTTGGAATTTTCATTTTGTATCTTGGAGTTGATGAGAATGTTTGTGATGTGCAAGGATTTTGCTAGGGCCTTAAAAGGTTTGTATGTCCTCAATCCTGTGTCTGTGGCACCTGATGAATAAAACCCTCCTGCCTGCAGCAGCTGAGACAGAGTTGGGGGCGGGGGTGGCTTCTTTCAGTGATTGGGTTTTGTCTTGTGTCTTCTGGCCTGGGAGCCTGAGCAGGCTTTGAGTGCCTTGACGAGAAAAGGACGCCTCCTCCCACTTCCCTTTAATCTTAGAAATTTCACTGTTACCGTTTCTTTCAGCCAAGTCAGATAGGCAGGCTCCAAGGTGGCAGAGTCTCCCTGCTCGGGGATTTTTGTAGAGCGGCACCTCCCAGTCCTCCAGACAGACCACATTCAAGCCAAACACCATCCCCATTGGTTATCTCACAAAGGGCAATATCTCGCCAGAGAATTTGTTTTCTCTTGCTGATAGTTTCTCTCCATAAACATTTTTGAGAGAGATGAATAGGTGTACGTTTCTGGAACAGCGGGCAGATGCTGGGGCGTGAAATGACTTTGTGAGGCATGTTTTAGGGATGAGGGAGGGGAGAGTCCTGAGAACCATCTTTTGTTTCTCCAGCCTCTAACTTGGTTGCAGATGGCCAGGTTCCTCTTCTGCAGGCGGTGATTCTCTTCACTCCACTGCTGCATACCTGAAGATTTAAAGGCCCAGCTTGGGTGGAAGCTACAGAGAGAGACTCCCAAAGTGTTGGCACAAAAGGCCAGTAACACTCTGGGTCCACCATGGAGTCCTTGGTCCTCTTGGGACATTTCATAGCCAGGCCTACAGTCTTCAGATACTCTGTTATGCTGGTATTTAAAATTTTTTCCTGTCTCTTTTTTTTCCTCTCTGTCTCTAACAGCAATGAAGGGAATGAATTCTTTTCCATCATAGACTTAATGAATCTCAAAAAAAAAAAAGAAGACATGATCTCAGAAAAATAAGGAAACTAACATAAAAACAGCAAACCCTGTGACCTTCAACAAAATGAACAAACGTGGGATTTTTCCATCATCTCTGTCTGGGAGATGGGGAGGGTGATTGTTATTAACAAAGTGGCACCAAATGATTCACCAACAGTTCACCAGAGTCTCTTTGGAGCCTGGAGTCAAGAATGCCAAGTGACTCAGGAAGGTGGCAGACCACACACGGGTGAGGTGGGGCACAGCGTCCATAGCCCCGGGGCACAGGCTTCCAAAGGGCTTATTTTCTCCCCAAGGTCAGGATGCCAGATTCAGCCAAAATAATATATGGCGCCCAGTTATATTTGAAGTTCAGGTAACAAATAGTTTTTTAGTATATTTGTGACATCCTTGCGCTAAAAATTTTTATGTTTATCTGAAATTCAAATTTAACTGAGAGTCCTTAGTTTTCCCTGGCAACCCTACCTCAGGGACACGATACTTCTCTTCATTTCCCAAGTATGTACCTATTTCTAGGTTCAAGCTCCGCTAGGAAGAGACTCTCTCCAGTCTCAGAGTCTTGAATTTTGTGCTGTCTTATGGGGTTCAGTTCAAAGACCACACTTCTATGAAGATTTTCCCCCTAAATCAGCTCCTCCTTTCTCTCTGTCCTTTTACCCCAGAGCATTTTATTTCCTATTTTGGTTTTTAGTTGCCTATTTTCAGTTGCTTATACTTCTGTTTCCCCCACTTGATGGGGAACAACTCAGGGTACTTGGTCTAGATTTTTTTTTTCTCATGGCCGCAGTATGACTTTATATAGTAGGTAGTCTGAATATTTGATGAGTGAACGACCATACCTAACATACTGTGAGTGCTGACCATATGGGCTTGGGTCTCAGCATTTTACAAGGACATACGTCCTTTTCTCTTTGAGTAGCCCTCTGAGGTAGGCATTGTCTTTATTTTCACTTTAGAGATGGTGAATTGGAGGCACAGAGAGGTTAAGTAACTTGCCCATGATCACACAGCTAGAAAGGGGCAAAGCTGGGATCTGAACCTAGATAGTAAGACTCCAGAGTCTGTGCTTGTAACCTCTACAATGTACTGAATGATTAGATGAATAGAGAATGTGAAGGAATGCATGAGCAGAGGCAGCAAACAGGTATTAAAATCTGGAAGACAGAACAGTTGGGGATCAGAGTGGGTGATGAAGATCAGAGGCTGGAGGGGTCAGAGAGATATCAAGCAACTGTGAAGGAACCGCGATGAATCAGTGACTTGCACTCGGAAGGCAGTGTGCAATCCGCAGTGGACGGGCTGATTTCTTCTGGTTTCTGCTTTGGAAATCAGTTCCTGTGTCCCATGCCTTCCACATCTCTGCAGGGGCCTGACTGTGAGTCTTTTTCTGCTGCACAGCCCTCTTCCCGGCATGGAACCTACAGCAGAGTCTTAGGAGGCTCAGCCTAGACAAGTTCTGAGGCCAATCCTTTCTCCTCCCCGGACCCCGCCCCTCCGGGGCTCTCAGCTGGAAGTCAACAGACTTCATTCTTGGGCTCTAGTCCCTCCGGGTCTGGTGCACCTCTGCCTGGCTCTTGCTGTTAAGTGTGGCCTGTGTGTTACACGGAGGAACCGATATGATCCAAGAAGGGTGATGGTGAACTCGAATGAGCACACTTCCCAGGTTATTATAGTAATGTAATAACTTTTCCTTGTCAAGTCTGTGGGAACTTGCTAATGCCTTCAACCTAGTTATTTTATTTTCACAGTGGCTTTTTAAAAATAAAGTTTCTAGTATTTTATTTATTTTTTCAAATATATTTTCTTGGCCATGCCTCATGGCACGTGGGATCTTTGTTCCCTAACTGGAGATCCACCCCCATGCTCCCATCTTTGGGACACAGAGTCTTAATCACTGGATTTCCAGGGAAGTCCTTAGTCTTTTTGCTTTTAATTGTGGTTAAAAAAACAACAACAACAACACATAATGTAAAATTTACCATCTTAACCATTTTAAATTGTACAGTTCAGTAGTGTTAAATATATTCACACTAATATGAAACTGATCTTCAGAACTTTTTCATCTTGTGAAATTGAAACTCTATACACATTAAATAACTCTCTTTCTCCCTCTCCCCCCAGACCCTGTTAACTATCACTTTATTTCTGTGTCTATGAAATTTACTTCTCTACATACCTTTTCTTTTTTTAAGATGGCCTTAAAAAAAAAAAAAGATTTATTTATTTTTTTGTTGGCTGTGGTGGTTCTTCACTGCTGGGAATGCTTTCTCTAGTTGTGGTGAGCGAGGGCTACTTTTCACTGCAGAGCACAGGCTTCTCGTGGTGGGGGCTCCTCTCGCAGTGGGGCAGGGCTCTAGGACACACAGGCTTCAGCAGTTCCAGCCCACGGGCTAAGCAGCTGCGGTGAACAGGGTTCGTTTCTGCGAGGCATGTGGGACTTTCCTGGGCCGGGGTGATTCTTAACCACTGGACCGTCAGGGAAGCCCTCGATGCCTCTTATAAGTGGGATCGTGCAGAATTTGTCTTTCTGTGACTGGCTTACTTCGTTTAGCAGAATGTCCTCAAGGTTCATCCATATTGTAGCTTGTGTCCGAATTCCCCCTTTTTTTTTGTTTTCAAGGCTGAAGAATATCCCATTGTATGTATAAACCACATTTTGTTTATCCGTATATCTGTTGAAAGGCATTTAGGTTGCTTCTCTATCTTGGCTTTTGTGTATAATAATGAATAATAGGTGTACAGATATTTATTCCAGTCCCTGCTTTCAATTGTTTTAGATATATATCCAGAATTTGAATTGCTGGATCATATTCTATTTTTAATTTTTTGAGGAAACTCTATATTGTTTTCCATAGGTGTTGCACGCATCCCATCAACAGGGCTCCAGTTTCTCTAATCTTTATCAACACTTGTTATTTTCTGTCTTGTTTTTTGATAGTAGCCATCTTAATGGGTACGAGGCTGCCTGGAACCCAGTGTTTATTAGGAGGCGGTGTTTCTGAAGTGCCTTAGGACATTATTTACTGGCACTTGGCAATGGGGAAAACATAGCACACAGCTCTGGGCAGACAACCTGATAACCTGCAGATAGAGCACATCATAAATTCGCCAAAGACTCTATGACTCTGGGAAAGTTATGCAAGCTCTTAATTTCTATCTGCCCACTGGGGACGAGGCTTTCTTGATGACTTAGCTTCCTCCCTCCTTTCCCCAGTGTTTGCTCCAGGAAAAGACAGGAAGTGAGAGATGGGAAATGACTTGTAAGATAAGCACCTTCATCTCAGCTGCTGTCACCCTGAGTGCATTTTTTCCTGTCTTTTTGTTATAAAAACAAGTCATGATTGTTTTTTAAAAATTAGCTCAGAAAAGCCTTAGAATCAAGGAAGTATTTATCCATCCCTCCATCACTTGGAGGCAACCCCTGATAATATTTCAATCTGTTTCTTGTAGTTTTTTTTTCCTAAATGAGGCAAACTTCTTTAATCTTTGAAAGTCCCTCTTTTCCTAGAGATGAGCACCTCATTTTCACAGCAATCAAAAGCGAAGTTAACTGAGTTCTCAATTTCTTAAATATATCTTTCTTTGTATTATTTCATGTCTTAAATGTGTCACTTTGAGTGAAAGGCAATTAATTACAGTGGAAACGCTGCTTAGAGACGTCTTATGAAATTGTGTTAATATGTGTAGAGAGAGGGAAAGGAAGGGGAGAGGGAGCTGATGGGCAAAACGACTAGTCTAGTTAAATGGATAATTTCCCTCCCTTTCAAGTTTCAGAGTGGAGGGTCTCTTTATGAAAGGATCAGAAAGTTATTATGGTTGTCCCAATTTGTCAAAATCAGTAAAACTCCATCGGAAAAGCAAAGTTGATCAGCCAGGAAAAAGGTAACAAACAACAAAAAATATTTTAAAAAGAACACTATCAGTTCAGGAAAAAATCTGAAGATATAAAAAATACGTAGTGTGGGACTTCCCTGGCAGGCCAATGGTTGAGACTCTGCATGTTCAATGCAGGGGATGAGATTTCAGTCCCTGGCCAGGGAACTAAGTTCCCACAGCCAAAAAAGAGGAAAAAAAAAAAAGGAAGGAAGGAAGGAAAAAGGTGGAATGTGGGAGAGCCCGGAAGGTAAGGCACTTTCTTAGGAATTTTTGACCTCGGGAAATTATGCTTGAGGATCTTCTGGGCTGATGTTGTCTAAAAGAATTGGGCTGAGGGACTGCAGGAGACCTCGAAGTTTCTATCTTGGTAGCTTGGCCTGACTGGGACCACTGAGGACCGCAGACCTGACTCCTAGGCTGGTGAAATAATGCATGAGGAGTTCAGTACCAGGCACAGAGGAAGTACTCAAGGACCGTTCTGTGTAACTGCTGTTATCTGGGGTGGAGGAGGAAGTGAACTTTTGGATCTTCTTGGCAATGTGCTAGGGGTCAGAAAGTGTCATACTTGGAAGGCAGGCAATGGTGGCGAGTGGCCTGGTCCTTTATCTTCTTTCTGCATGTGTGTGTGCTAAGTTGCTTCAGTCATGCTTCAGACTCTTTGCGACCCTATGAAATGTAGTCCACCAGGCTCCTCTGTCCATGGGGATTCTCCAGGCCAAGAATACTGGAGTGGGTTGCCATGCCCTCTTCCAAGGGATCTTCATCACCCAGGAATTGAACCTGCCTCTCTTCTGTCTCCTGCATTGACAGGCAAGTTCTTTACCACTAGTGCCACCTGGGAAGCTCAACTTCTCATTCCTCTTTAATCTAGGCTTCCAGGTCCTGGTTGGGAAAGGCACGTATGCATATATGTGTGTGTGTTGGGCATGTAGGATAAGGAAGTCTCCAGGAAGTGGAAGAGTCAACTAATATGATTAAGCTATACACCAGATGCCACATTCTAAGTGTTAAAAAGCCAAAAGACTCCAATCTTGCAAGAGAGTTTAGGTAACTTGACTGCACATTTGGACCAAGTTTGTCTGTCCCAACCTAAAGCTTGAGCAGAGACAATCTCTCCATTTTCCATTTTAGAGAGATTTTTCTCCATTAAGTTTCAAGAGTTCAAGTTTAACCTTGCCTTGGGTAAGAGTTGCAAGAGGCAGAAGTTTTCCCATTTGGGGAAAATCAGATTTGGGGAAATCAGAGGCTCTCCAGCTTGGGATGTTGAGGTTTTCTGCCAGTGACAAGGAACTACACCATCACTGGCTCCCGTTAGCACTGAGGGCCTCTCCTCAAAGGGGCTGAGTGGGCCATCCTGATATAGGCGTGCCAGAAACCTCCTCCTGGGCCATGTGGGAAACCAGGCAGCCCCTGCCTGGGTCTGATGCAAGCCCTGAGTGGAAGAGAAGCAAGCTCCAGCCTGCAGGCCAACCCTGGCACACAGTGGGGCAGCGGGCAAACAGCCATCCTTGGCACCACTGGAGCCAAATTTCTTGCCAAATGGGCTTCAGTTTCAATGTGCTGGTAGAGCACAGGAGCCTAGGAGTGTAACTTTGCCATCAGCCCTGATGCTGAGCCAAAGAAGAGCCCAGAGAGTTAGCACAGTGGGCGGAAGGTATGGCATGGACATCGGACTCTCGGGGACCCAGCCCTTGCTAGAGGAGTGTATTATGCCATCCACCCTCAGGAACCTGCTATGACAGAGGTATGTCACATGCCATCCCAGGGTGAGGTGGGCTTTCATCACCTGTGCTACCTGTGAAATCTTAGAACTTAGACTAGGAAGGTTTTTGTAATGATCTTCCATTCTTGTTCAGCCTGAATCAGGAAAGGAGGTGAACTATAATTAATAGATCTTTTTTTTTTTTTAAGAAAGTAAGACATTTTATAGTGTGCTTTAGAAAGATTTACATTCAAAATGATTGTAGTTCTTAATTTATATCCAAACTAATGATACTTTTTAATATTTTGGCCAATGGAAAGCTTCAGTTATCAGCAAATTTCATTTAAGTGGAATGGAGAGTATCAGATTTTGCTGGGTAATGATAAGAGTCACACTTACTGAATGTTTACCATCTCAGGCCCTATTTTAAGTGCTTTACTTGCATTAACTCCTTTGATCCATGTAACCCTATGCAATGGTATACATAGTCTTACTTTACGAAGGAGGAAACTGAAACACAGAGGAGTTTAGTGACTTAGTCAAGGTCACACAGCTCATAAGTGGCATACTTGGATTTGAACCCAAGGAGTCTGGCTTACGAGCCTAGGCTCTTAAAGCACAGTTCTAAAGTGTCCCAAATAATGAAGACTTTTCTTTGGATATTTTACTAAGTGATCATTTATGTAAAGTTTTCATGGGAATTTTCACAGCAACAGTTCAGGGGTCAGAACAAATTGAGAAGACTAGACACTTGACATCTTAATTCCTTCCTGCCTCCCATGCAATATTACAAATGAGGAAATGAAAGCCCAGAGAGTATTAGTGACCTATCTAAGATTACACCATGAAATCTAACTGGAAGTTAGAACTTAACGTCCAAGCTGAGTATTTCCCAACATATCATTCTTTGTGATTTTTTTTTTTGACCCCCCGACCAGGCACTGAACTCGTGCCCCTTACAGCAGAAGCATGGAGTCCTAATCACTGAAAGAAGGGAACCAACCAGGGAATTCCTTGTCATTCTTTGTTCTGAATGATTTCTATGTCAGTTTCTTAGAGTCCTGAATTCTGCCCCGACCCCCTCTTTTTCTCTCCTCTCTCTCACAGCCCAAGTTCTTTTCAACTAGAAAGTGTCTACACTTTCCTCTCCTGTACACATAATCCCTGGTTTTGATTCCATCACAAACACTCCTGGGCTCCCCCATGTCTGTCCTGCCTGTTTTGCAGAGCTGTGTCTGAAGGAAGAATACAGCGTCTATTTTCCTCTTAAAGTCAGAATTGAAACAGAATGGCCAGGAAAGGAACTTTAAGAGGTAAGGCCCAGACCACATGATTGGGTGATGGACACCAGGGCCTGGCGACAACCACCACACCCGTCACCCCATCAGCTCCTCCCTCAGCTATTTATCACATCACTAACTATGCTGAGATGCCACTGACTCAAAAGTACTATAAGAAACAAAGATTTGAGTGTCATGGCTAGATGCTGGAAATACTGGGAGAGTTCTAGACTAGTAATCAGGAAGCCTGGCTTCCAGGCTTGGCTCTTCCACTAACCAGCGGTGTGCCTTTGGGCAAGTTGACATGCCTCTCTGGGCTTCTTGTTTCTCATATGTTACGTGGGTTAATGAGCTGCTTGTCCAACCTCACAGGATTTCTGTGAAGCTAGACTAAGAGAACAATAGTGCTTTGGAGATGACAATACAGTGTGAAGATGTAAGGAATTATTGTTGTTACACTGAACTAGATCCAAACGGCCCAAGGCTCCGGATTCCCTGCCCTGGTGAAAAATAGTGGTGTGAAAGACTTTATTCACTCTCATCTACCATATCAGGAATCGTTCCCTAGAAGAGATTTGGGAAGTAGAAAAACAGAGCCCAGTCTGGGGTTGCATCCAACCCCACGGATTAGTTCTTTGGAGCACCGTGCCAGGAGTCAGGAGCCGGGGCTCTGGATGCCACCTGTGTGCCCCATAAGGCTCTTGGCCTCCCTGTGTCTTGGCTGGTTCTGAAACTCTGATGCTACATTGTCAGTTTGAATTCAGGGAGTTGGATCAACTCTAGGATCTGGGGAAAGAGGAAAATGGAAAAATATGCCTAGTAAGTGCCAGGTCCTTCCCATGTTATCTGTCCCCTTTCATTCACTCAGCCCCTGATGGTGCCAGACTGTGCTAGAGGCTGGGATCAGCTGTCAGTAATCAAGACAGACCCAGCTTTCTGGCAATTCTGATGAAGTAAAAGAGACAAGCATAAAGCCAAAGTTCACACAAATATGGAAAGAGAATTGCGAGAAAGGATAAGAAGGAAAATAACTATCGGGGAGACCAAACCAACCCATTGTGGAGCTGAACTTGACAGAAAACAAGAAGATGGCCAGCTAGAAGGGGACAAAAGAATATGCCAAGGGAACAGGTGTGAAGGTCCTTAGGTTGAAAGGAGCATGGCATGGCCCAGAGACAGAGGGGCACGACAAGTGTGGCCAAGGAGCAGTGAGCACGGGGTGGGCTGTTGGTGGTATGGATGCTCAGAAGCTGACCAAGCCCTTTCTTATAGGCCATGGTCAGAAGCAGAGGTCTTGATCCAGTTTTTGAATGTGAGCTCTGCTGACCTAGGTCTTCTGAATACAATTAGAATTTCTTGTTTTCTGGACAATCTGACTGATCACATTCAACAAATTTAATAAACATTCACTGTCCTGTGCCCTAGAAAGACAGGACAAAAACAGAAGCTTTGTCTCTGCCCCTCGTGTTGCTATCTGGACCTCAGGCTGGGTACAGGGCAGCAGGACAGGGCTACTTTATTAAGTAGCCATAAAGCAAGAGAGTCCGAGATGAGTGCCACAAAGGAGGTGCAAGGTCTAAGGTTCAGTGAATAGAGCTGACAGGTACAGGAACTTATCATGTTAATGGCCACATCTTTGAAATGCTTGTCACACCCATTGGGAGAGTTTCCAGGAAAAAGTATAATTTCAACTGAGCCTTGGACAATGGTAGGACTTAATTTTTTTTTTTTTCCAATTTAAAAATAACATATACTTCTTAAAGAAAATTTGAGAAATGCATAGACGAGTGAAGAAGATAATTATAACCACATCTAATCTGGAGAAACCATTGTAAATGTTTTAGTGAGTAACCTTCAAGTCTCCTTACCTGCGTTTTAACAGTACTGAAAACATCATGTAGCTATAACTTGGCAGCTCTCCCTTTTTTCATTTCATGTGTTGAGTCTTTTCCTATGTCGTCAAATATTCTTCAAAAACATGATATGGAATGGCTGTTCAGTATTCATTTTTTTGGATTTGTGTAACCAATTCATTATCATCGGATATTTTTGTAGTTTTAAAATTTGTTGCTACTATGAATAATGCTGGCGTGAGCATCCTCATACATGAAACCTATGACAGCACCTGGGTATTCCCTTAGGGCACATCCTGAGGAGTAGAATTCCTGAGGGAAAAGGGTGTGAACATTTCTCTGGCTTTGGATTCACACTCCCACCAGTAACAGAAAGAGCTCTCCTATCTCACTGCACATTTGCCAACACTAGTTTCTAATTTAAATCCTTACCATTTTGACGCGGGAAGGAGAAGAGCTGTGTTCTCTTGCTGTTTGAGATGATCCTGAGCTTAGTCAGCAGAGGAGAGGGACTCGGGTGGTGGGGAAGAACACAGAACAGTTTGAGGGAAGTCCTGATAGGTCTCCTCCCCAAGCAGCTCTTCAGAAGTGTCTGGAGTGTAAGGGAATCACACAAATGTTGCCTTGCTATAACTCCTCTGCTGTCTGTGGCCTATGAATCAGGATATTTCACCCAGAGGACAGGTGACTGCCTGAGACACTGTTCCAGGATTCACCCAGAGGGAAGTGCATCTTGCCCACACTGCTATAGAACAGATCCCCCACCCTAAAATTTCCCCAGCAAGGGGAGAGTTTCAGTCTCCATAAAAAGTGAAATAAGTTGAGGTGGGATGTGGAAGTAAAATTTTTTTGGCAAATGCCTTCAAATTTAGGATTTTATTTATAGACTTCTGCTGCTGCTAAGTCACTTCAGTCATGTCCGACTCTGTGTGACCCCATAGATGGCAGCCCACCAGGCTCCCCTGTCCCTGGGATTCTCCAGGCAAGAACACTGGAGTGGGTTGCCATTTCCTTCTCCAGTGCATGAAAGTGAAATCACTCAGTCGTGTCCAATGCTTAGCGACCCCATGGACTGCAGCCTACCAGGCTCCTCCATCCATGGGACTTTCCAGGCAAGAGTACTGGAGTGGGGTGCCATTGCCTTCTCTGTATAGACTCCTAGAGGAGCATAAATGAGTTCAACCCTTGTGGAGAGCAACTTGGTAATCAAATTGGAAGTATGAGTACTCTTGAACTCAATAATTTTACTTTAAGAATGTGTCTGAGGTAATAAGGGGCTTCCCTGGTGGCTCAGTAGTAAAGAATCTGCCTGAGAATGCAGGAGACATGGGTTTGATACCTGAGTTGGGAAGATTTCCTGGAAAAGGAAAAGGCTACCCACTCCAGTATTCTTGCCTGGACAATCCCATGGACAGAGGAGCATGTCAAGCTACAGTCCATGGCGTTGTGAATGAGTCGTATCAGTTCAGTTCAGTTTAGTTGCTCCATTGTGTCCAACTCTTCGCAACTCCATGAATCACAGCACGCCAGGCCTCCTTGCATGCAAGGGACTCTCAAGAGTCTTCTCCAATACCACAGTTCAAAAGCATCAATTTTTTGGTGCTCAGCTTTCTCTATAGTCCAACTCTCATATTCCTACATGACTACTGGAACAACCATCAGTGCAGTTCAGTTCAGTTCAGTCACTCAGTTGTGTCCGACTCTTTGTGACCCCATGAATCACAGCACGCCAGGCCTCCCTGTCCATCACCAACTCCTGGAGCTCACCCAGACTTACGTCCATCGAGTCGGTGATGCCATCCAGCTATCTCATCCTCTGTCGTCCCCTTCTCCTCCTGCCCCCAATCCCTCCCAGCATCAGAGTCTTTTCCAGTGAGTCAACTCTTCACATGAGGTGGCCAAAGTACTGGACTTTCAGCTTTAGCATCATTCCTTCCAAAGAAATCCCAGGGCTGATCTCCTTCAGAATGAACTGGTTGGATCTCCTTGCAGTCCAAGGGACTCTCAAGAGTCTTCTCCAACACCACAGTTTAAAAGCATCAATTCTTCGGCGCTCAGCCTTCTTCACAGTCCAACTCTCACATCCATACATGACCACAGGAAAAACCATAGCCTTGACTAGATGGACCTTAGTCGACAAAGTAATGTCTCTGCTTTTGAATATGCTAACTAGGTTGGTCACAACTTTTCTTCCAAGGAGTAAGCGTCTTCTAATTTCATGGCTGCAGTCACCATCTGCAGTGATTTTGGAGCTCCCCAAAATAAAGTCTGACACTGTTTTCACTGTTTCCCCATTTCCCATGAAGTGATGGGACCAGATGCCATGATCTTCATTTTCTGAATGTTGAGCTTTAAGCCA
>SJYV01050945.1:1868930-1925993 GCA_006410875.1 Neotragus pygmaeus
GGGTAGGGTGGGTCATGAAAGGTCTGATTCAACCTGAAAGCAACTGGCAATTATTTATTCAGCCGCTCAGTCATGTCCAACTCTTTTTGACCCCATGGACTGCAGCACGCCAGGCTTCCTTGTCCTTCACTATCTCCCTGAGTTTGCTCAAACTCATGTTCAAGGAATCAGTAATGCCATCCAACCATCTCATCCTCTGTCACCCCCTTCTCCTGCCCTCAATCTTTTCTAGCATCAGGGTCTTTTCCAATAAGTCAGCTCTTCGAATCAGTTGGTCACAGTATTGGAGCTTCAGCTTCAGCATCAGTCCTTCCAATGAATATACAGGATTGATTTCCTTTCGGATTGACTGGTTTGACCTCCTTGCTCTCCAACAGACTCTCAAGAGTCTTCTCCAGCACCACAGTTTGGAAGTATCAATTCTTTGTTGCTCAGTCTTCTTTATGGCCCAACATTCATATCTGTACATGACAACTGGAAAAACCATAGCTTTGACTATACAGACTTTTGCCGGCAAAGTAATGTCTCTGCTTTTTAAGATGCTGTGTAGTTTTAAATAGGAGAAGGAACAGATGACTTTTTCTGCTGACCCTTTCCAATTGGGCAACAACAAGGGTCCTCCTCTCTGGTGTCATTCAAGCCCATAGAATGAGAGGAAGTTCAGTTCAGATGCAAAATTTTATTTTTTTCTTTTTCAAATTTATCCTTTAAGTGAAGGAAGATTGCTTTACAATGTTGTGGTAGTTTCTGCCATACAACAATGCAATTCAGCCATAACTATACACAATATCACTGCCTTCCCCTCCGCACACCCTCTAGGTCTTCACACAGCTCCAGACTGAACTTCCTGTGTCATATAGCAACTTCTCACCAGCTATTTGTTCTAGTCAAGTAATGGACAGCTGCAAGCCTATACTCTAGAGTACATGCTTCCCCAACAGGCTGAAAGATGTCTAGGGGGCTTTATCAGGTTATCAGTCAGTGGCGAGGGGGTGGAGTTCTCCTGAGGCAAGAGCAGCTGTACTGCTCACGCTCCAGGTCTGAGTGCTGGGTGCAGCGTCTCTGCACATGGCTCACTGCCTCCATTTTGAATTGAGTGTCGTGTGCAGCTTCTGCACGTGGTCCTCCGAGCTGAGGTGTCAGCAGAGCTATTTTGCACTCGGAACTTTGTTTTGAGGCATCAGGCACAAGGTCTCTGCTGTCATCCTGTGAGCAAGTGAAACTAGACAAAGAGCAAAAGAAAAAGAGGTTAGACTTTTTATCCAAATTCTAGGGTTTTTTTTCGGACTGTGTTGCTCTGCATATGGCATCTTTGTTCCCCTGCTGCTGCTGCTGCTACTGCTAAGTTGCTTCAGTTGTATTTGACTCTGTGACCCCATAGACAGCAGCCCACCAGGCTCCCCCATCCCTGGGATTCTCCAAGCAAGAACACTGAAGTGGGTTGCCATTTCCTTCTCCAATACATGAAAGTGAAACGTGAAAGTGAAGTCGCTCAGTAGTGTCCAACTCTTAGTGATCCCATGGACTGCAGCCTACCAGGCTCCTCCATCCATGGGATTTCCAGGCAAGAGAACTGGAGTGGCTTGCCATTGCCTTCTCCTCAGTTCAGTTCAGTTCATTCCAGTTGCTCAGTCATGTTCAACTTTTTGTGATCCCATGAATTGCAGCACTCCAGGCATCCCTGTCCATTACCAACTCCCAGAGTGCACACAAACTCATGTTCATCGAGTTGGTGATGCCATCCAGCCATCTCATCCTCTGTTGTCCCCTTCTCCTCCTGCCCCCAATCCCTCCCAGCATCAGAGTCTTTTCCAATGAGTCAACTCTTTGCATGAGGTGGCCAAAGTACTGGAGTCTCAGCTTTAGTATTATTCCCTCCAAAGAAATCCCAGGGCTGATCTCCTTCAGAATGGACTGGTGGGATCTCCTTGCAGTCCAAGGGACTCTCAAGAGTCTTCTCCAACACCATAGTTCAAAAGCATCAACTCTTCATTCCTCAGCTTTCTTCACAGTCCAACTCTCACATCCATACTTGACTAGACGGACCTTTGTTGGCAAAGTAATGTCTCTGCTTTTGAATATGCTAACTAGGTTGGTCTTAACTTTCCTTCCAAGGAATAAGCGTCTTTTAATTTCATGGCTGCAATAACCATCTGCAGTGATTTTGGTGCCCCCCAAAATAAAGTCTGATACTGTTTCCACTGTTTCCCCATCTATTTCCCATGAAGTGATGGGACCAGATGCCATGATCTTCGTTTTCTGAATGTTGAGCTTTAAGCCAACTTTTCCACTCTCCTCTTTCATTTTCATCAAGAGGCTTTTTAGCTCCTCTTTACTTTCTGCCATAAGGGTGGTGCCATCTGAATATCTGAGGTTATTGATATTTCTCCCGGCAATCTTGATTCCAGTTTGTGTTTCTTCCAGTCCAGCGTTTCTCATGATGTACTCTGCATATAAGTTAAATAAGGAGGGTGACAATATACAGCCTTGATGTACCACTGGTCATGTATGGATGTGAGAGTTGGACTGTAAAGAAAGCTGAGTGCCGAAGATTGATGCTTTTGAACTGTGGTGTTGGAGAAGACTCTTGAGAGTCCCTTGGACTGCGAGGAGATCCCACCAGTCCATTCTGAAGGAGATCAGCCCTGGGATTTCTTTGGAGGGAATGATGCTGAAGCTGAAACTCCAGTACTTTGGCCACCTCATGCGAAGAGTGGACTCATTGGAAAAGACTCTGATGCTGGGAGGGATTGGGGGCAGGAGGAGAAGGGGACAACAGAGGATGAGATGGCTGGATGGCATCACTGGCTCAATGGCCGTGAGTCTGAGTGAACTCCAGGAGTTGGTGATGGACAGAGAGGTCTGGCATGCTGAGATTCATGGGATCACAAAGAGTCGGACATGATCGAGCAACTGAACTGAACTGAACTGAACTGAGATACAAACTATTATATACATTTAGAATGCATAAGCAACAAAGTCCTCCTGAATAGCACAGGGAATGGTATCCTTTATTCTGTCATGATAGTAAAGAAAAAAAATTTTTTTAAGGATGTATATACATATATATATGTATAATAACTGAGTTACTGAGAAATTAGCACAACATTGTAAATCAACTATACATCAATAACAATTTTAAAAAATTCAGGCTTTAAAAGTGTGCAAGTCAGATGTTTCTGTTGTATCACATATTTGTGCAGCCATCCCCATTGTCTATTTCTAGCACATTTTCATCACCCTATAAAGAAACTTCATATCCATTCACATAACTCTCAATTTCCCACTCCTGTCAATCCTTAGCAAACACTAGTCTACATTTTGACCCTATGAATTTACCTATTCTGAATATTTCCCAGAAACAAAATTATACAGTATGTGGCTTTTCTGACTAGCTTCTTCCATTTAACATGATTACAAGTTCATCCATGTTGTAGCTCATATCAGTACTTCATTCCTTTTTATGGCCAAATAATACTGTAGTGTATATAGATATACCACATTTCTCCTTTTCTCAATTGATGGATATTTGGGTTGTTTTCACATTTGGGCAATCATAAAGAATGCTGCTATGAGCATCATGTATGCGTCTTTGAATGAAGAACATACGAACATATGGTTTCCCTGAATAAGTGTTCCTTGAATTGCTGCAAGACTTTGATTAATTTTCAGAGTTCAGAAAATGTTGATTTTGACAATTTTTGCCAATTTTGACAATTCTCACTGCGTGTATGGAGAGGATTTTTGGAGATCCTTACTCTGACATTTTGCCAATGTCACTCTGAATCACTTCATTTTAAACCCTATATTAGTATTTGATGAATCAAAATAAACTGAATTTTAAAGGTAAGTGACCCCAAAGGTTGTCTTCTAAGATCTGCCTCTGTTTTTAAATTTATTGTTTCTGATAGGCCAAATGTTGAGTGAAATAAGGGGCCAACTAAGCGAATTAGACTTTCAGTCAGCCTCTGGGTAGGGCTTCAGGGCTGGGAACAGTGCAACTGTGTTTCTTGAAGAGATGGTCGGGTTCCTGCAGAGCAAGCTGCTGCATCCTCCACTCTGGGAAGGCCAACAATTCCCAAGTTTTTATGGCAACTCTTCAGGACTCTTGGTTGCTATGGGGACTCTTGGTTGCACGTGAGGACACTTTTGCACATCATAACTTCTGTAGAATTTCCTGTTCAGATAGATCGGGGGTGTTGTCTGGCAGCAGCAGGCTGTGTAAGTTGACCTCTGTTGTTCCCTGGGGATGTGGTATGGTCACTTCTCTTGGGTTGGCAGGAAAGCAGATGATTCATGCCCATATGGAAGATGGAGGAGCTGAGGCCAGAGCAGGGCCAGACTATTTCAGCTGCCCCTCACTTGCCTCTAAGTCCTCAAAAGGGCTTGGCTGGAGCTCTTTGTGTTCCAGTTTCCAACTGGATTGTCCTGTAGGTGGCCCCATGGCAGGGTGGAGTTTATCCAGGTCAATATCAAGTATTACTCTTGAAGATAAAAATCCAATTGCAGAATTCTGGCTCAATAGAGATAAATGAGAGAAGGGCTAAGTGATGGAGTTGATGGAGATGAGTGGGAAATATGAGGGGCTACCCTTGGGGGCGAAGAGGATCTCAGGATGTGCTAATGAAATAATGTCTAGAAGGAGGGACGTTAAATTTCTACATACTCTGGGTTGCATCAGACTTTCCTGGGGGTTTGTGTCCTGGAGTATGTCTAAGGTAGGGAGGGCAGCTTGGGAACTATATTGTGTTAGAACAAGTGAAGAATTAGAAGCTGTCTAGCTGAAGAAGGACAGATTCAAGGGACATGGTCTACAGATCTCTAATGGTCTGTCCTGGGGCAGAGAAAGCCAGTTAGAGAGACCCCCTTGAGGGCCAAGTTGGGTTCAATGGGGAAAGTTGCAGGGAGGTAGCCTTAAGCTCAGCATTGAAAAGACCTCTGTAACAAGTTGAGTGTCCACATAGGTAAGCGTGGGTTCAAGTCTGTAGGCAGTAATCCCCCAGTCAGCCCTAAGGGGCCAGAACAAGAGAGTTCTAGAAAGTGTTCCATACCACATCTGAAATAATGTTCTCTTAAAAACATGTTGAAGATGGGCAAGGTCATTGTACCTTCAGATCTAGCCTTCCTACATTCCAATCTCCAAAGGGATCTCCCTAACCCCTCCCCACCACCACCCATCCCCCACCAGTTTAGCATCAATCAGAAACCAAGCATTCTCCTAGATTTCTCCCCTTTTCCCACTCACGTCAATAGATCAGTCAATCACCAGATTCTGACGGAGACAACCTCAAGATAGCTCTTGCATCTGGCCACCTTTCTCCATCCCACTGCTGCTGTCTTAACTCAGATTTTTATCATTTCTTGTCCTGTCCTTTGTTACAGATTCATGTCTGTTCAGGGGTAATCTTAACTGATGATCCTTAAATGCAGTCTGATCATTTTAGCACTTTGAAATATTTACCATCTCTCCATACTCTCAGGATAAAGCATAAACAGTTTAACATGATATTCAACCCACCTTTCTGGGATCACTGTTCTCCAGGTGATTCATGCTCCAGCTACATGTCATGACCACCCGGCCTTTGTTTATACCGGCTTTTTGTATAAAATTCTCTTTTCTGGCTTTTTCTTGTTTTGTTTTGCTTGTTTGTTTTTTAGGTTTTCAGAAAGATTGATCAGAAAGTGCAGAGTTCTCACACAGACACAACCCCCCCTCCAATTTCCCCTGTTATTTACATCTTGTGTTAGTGTAATATATTTTCCCACAACTAATGAACCAATGTTGATACATTATTATTAAGCCCATAGTTTATATTAGGGTTCACTCTGTGCTGTACATTCTGACAAATGCATGATGACATGTTTCCACTATTACTATGTCATAGAAAAATTTCACTGCCCTAAAAAGCCCCTATACTCATCCCTCTAATCCCTCAAAACCAGATCAAAATCTATCCATCTTATAGGATCTTATGTAGATACTACCTCCTCCAGGAAACTTTCACTAAACTAAAACTTTCATTTTATCTATTGAAAATATTTACTCTCTTCTCTTTATAATCAGTAGCATATATGGCACATCTTTTCAGTCCTGGGTGCTATACCAATCCTCTCTCTCTCTTCCATACACCAACTCTGCTGGATAGATTCTAACTTCTAGATGAAGACACAGAGGCTCCTTATTGAAATGACTTGCTTAAAACCTTACAACTAGCAAGTATGAAGACTGAGATGTGAACCCAGGTCCGTTTGCCTCCAAACCTGCCAAGAGGCCTTTTCAGTCCTTGACCTCATTCACTGTTTGGTTTCCACCCTGGACTGAGAACTTGAGTTCAGGTGCCATCTCTGGGTCCTTAGAATCCAGCACAGAGCCTAAAACAGATCAAGGTTTTAAGGTAAATGTGAACAGATTGAAAAGTATTGTGTTCATGGGAATTCTGATAAACTACTAGCTGAAAGTGCCGAAGGAAAAAATCCGGAGTCTTTGGTCTGTCTGCATGAAAAATTTGCTCCATTCACTCCAGCAAATGCTCTGGGCTGAGCCTCTTGAGTGAACATGTTAATTCCAGTGACAATGACTTGAAGTTGTGTGTGAGCCTGTTAGTGTGGGAGATCCCTCTCCCCCACTCCTAGGACACTCTTAGGAGGGAAATGGACTCCTTTCATCTCAGCGTGGAGAGGGCTGGAGAGGCTCAGCCTTCCCGCTGGGCTCTGCTGGAGATGGGCCAGGCCCCGAGTGTCCTCACGTGTGTGCACTTGAACTCCAGCGTCTTCTCTTCTTCGAGATCACACCACCAGGTGCGTAGTTCTCTCTGCTAATGCAATTTATATGTCTGAACATGAATGGAGGATTTGTGAGCCTTCAAGACTAGGGCTTTGGAAATTACCTCGGCAGGCCAGGGCTGCTGGGTAGAGATCTAGGGTTTTAGGAGACTTTGGGGGAATTATTTTCAAAGGTGCTGAGGCTCCTCCTGGTGGGAGGAAGGGCCATCCCCATTCCGAGGGTCTGTTTTGAAACAAACCCAATAAGACTTTCTGGTTTAACAGTGATCACAAGGGAGCTACACAACGTGGCAGAATAAAGGCTCATTTAACAGGTCAGCTGGGCAGGGAGTGAGGGGAAACAGGAACGGGTCGAGCTTGGGCTCTCGTCCAGCTTTGGGCACTTACCAGCTGGAAGCGTCAGTAAAGTTTTAAATCTCTGCCTCAGCTCCTACCTGAGGAAGTTGAGAGGGATAAATAATGTACACCAGGAGGCTGTCTCATTTTGCAAAAAGACTCAGGCTTTTGTATCCGAAAAATTTGTGTGGTCTCAGGCAAGCTATTTCACCTCTCAGAGTCTCCTTCCTGTTATTTGTAAATTTGGAAATAATAATGGTTACCCTGCAGGATTGTTTTTTATTATTATTGTATTTAATTTTTCGGTTGCAGCACCCGGAATCACACCTGCACCCCTTGCATTGTAAGTGCCGAGTCTTAGTAACCACTGGACCATCAAGGAGGCCCAGTGCAGCATTGCTTTGAGGGACTAAATGAGATAGTATGTAGGAAGTGCCCAGAGTAGTGCTGGTACCTAATAAGCGTTCAGCAGCAGCCACCTTCTCTCTCTTTGGCATGTCAGTCACGCTCTCCCACCTACTGCAGGGCCTCAGCCACCACCTCTGTCTGAAGTGCTCCTCATCACCTCACACAGTGCTCCAACACCCATCATCTCTCTTGACTGACAGTCCTGAGTCTGTCAATTTTCTCCCCACCTACGGGGACCTTATGCCTTCTGTTCTGCCCACAAAAGGCTCTCTCTGAACCATGTCTTTTTCCTGCTTATAAAACCTATAATGACTTCCCTTTGCCTACACAACAAAACCTAACCTCCTTTCCACCTTTCACCTTTCCAGTCTTACTTTATCTCTCTTTAAGTAGATGTCATACTGCTGTATCAGGTCCAGTGACTGTGGCTCCCTGTGATAAGCATCTGTTATCCCTGTTCCTTGGGTGTCATTGATCTTTCTCCCTCCCAAGTTGAGGATGGTTTCTGTACTGAATTTTGAAGATGATGATTGCTTGATCTAGTTTAAGAAAGTATTCTATGGAAAAACAAAATAGCAATTTTTTTCTTTATACCTCAGAAGCCACCTGAGTTTTGCCATGGATTTATTCACTGTTTTCCTATGAGCCAGCTGTAGAAAGATCAGAACATCCCATTTCTTTGTAATTTCCCTGTGCTGAGCTACAGGCCTGGAAAATGATAGATGCCTAAAATTGATCAGGGTAATCGATGCTACGTGAAGTATTTACACATGATGGATGTATCATCTGCCAGATGTGAGTATTGGCAATGGCTTGCTTGTTTATAAAACCCCTGAGATCTCGTTTGTATTAGTGACTAATGTTTGCACATGGAGCTGTTTGCAGTGTTTTAGAAATGACTATTTATTCGACATGCCCACCTTTCTCCTTTACTTTCCCATTTATCACAAGCCTTGCTGCTCTTTCCTACATGACAAAACTAGGATTTTCTTCAACCTTCTTTCTCCTTGACCTTGCTGATACATGGGGGTGTTTTTACTTTGCATTTCCAACTGGGCTTCCATTTCACCTCTCCCTCTAATTAAAAACTTATGTGTTGTTAGTATTATCTCCTGAGGCTCTGACTACTCATTACCCATTACTGTACCTACAAATAAACTCCAGCACCCCTAATATGGCATTTAGAATCCTCCCCAACCTGGCCTCTGCTGATCTTTCCAGCTGTATGTCTTACTGAGGATCCCAGCATTGGACAGGGATATTCTTGTAAGTGACAGAAACGCAGCCTGCCTGACCAGCTTATACCCACAGAAGTATTTGTTGAAAGATCCCCATCTATGAAGAAAGATCTGCCTGAATGAGCGCAGTTCTGGGAATCTCAAAGACAGGAACCAGGGTCTCCAAGACTGTCATTAACTACCATAACAACGTTTCTGCTTCCTCTCATTTTTGCTTGTCTTGTGTGTCATTCTCTCCGGCAGATAGGTTTTCCTGTACCTGGCAAGTAATAAGGCCACTGTCAGCTGAACTCGTCAGTCGGGAAAGTATACCTTTTCCCAGTTGCCCTGGGGGAGGAACTCTGAGTGGCCTGGCTTGGGCCCCCTATATTCCTGGCCGAGTCTCACTATCTGGGGCATGAGGAGTGGTAACTGGCCCAGCCCGCATTGCTGGCCTGACTCTGTGGCCGAGAGGGCAGTGCTGGCTCCTAGACAAAGTGGTGGAGGGCACACTGGGCACACAGGGCTCCGTGGCTACCACTCCTATTTCCTGCACTAGCTACCGCGTGTGTTCCATTCAGTGACGACCAGCGCTCTGTGCCAGGTTCCTAGGCCTTCTGTCACCTGAGCTCACAGTCTGGTGGAGGAAACATACTCAACAGGCCATTACAATGCAGAGTGTAGTGTGCGGCGGTAGAGACAGACTCAGAACGCTGTCAGAGCACAGGCGGGCGGCCTTGAACTCAACCCGTATCAGTCAAGGAGAATTCTTCTGGAAGAATGACGGGAGCCTGAGAATACCAGATTCTTCTAGAACAGCGAGAGGGAATGAGGGAATGAGGGAGGGAAGGGCATTCCAGTGAGCAGCTGCGTGAAGGCCTGAAATGGCAGACTGGGGCCCAGAAGTATAAGGGATTCAGGAAGCTGTGGTGATGGCGATGGGGGTGGGCATTGAGAAAAGCGGGTAAGGCTCTTAAATGCTCACTTCTGGCTTTGTCTCCCCTCCTTCCCCTGAACTGAACTCCAACTTTAGCCTTTAGGATGAACTGCTAAAGCTGTCCTGTCTTTGAATCTGGAGGTAGTGAACTACAGCTTATCACAGCTTCCCCGGGGACTCTGCCGTGTCTCAGGCTCCTCTCTGCTAGGCTTCTGTTCTGCCTCCTTTCAGTTATTTATTTACATATCTGAGGTCCTTTACCACATCAAAAGACCCTTGGATGCAGTAACCATGCCCTAAATGTCCTTCTCTCTCACACAGCATGGCTTAGCATAGGTCCTTGTTCATTATCCAAAGAATAATTCTTGAATTGTGATCACTTGGCTAATTGGACATTTTCCCCCCTTGGGATCAACTAGCAAAATGCTATTGGCTTCATGTGAGTAGAAAGAATCTTTAAAATTATCTATCAACGTTTTCTCAGCATAGCCAGTTTTTTTTTCTTCTGCCAAAAAGAGCTTTATAGATTTTAGTGATTATAAAGTTGATACATATGCATATATATATAATGTAAGTAATACATAAAAGCATTAGAATAAATTTAGAACTACACAAGATACCATCTCCCAAAGGCAACCACTGTTGATATTTCAGATAACAACTTTCCAGACATTTCTCTATAAATCCAGCTGTAATTAACATATCACTTTGTAAGAATGTAGTGCAAAATACATCATAAGCTAAGTTTCAGAGTTATAAGTTTAAAATAATTCAATAGTTCAGTAAAATGTTTTTTTCTAGATTATCTAAATGAATTCTTGATGTTCTCTGAGGGATTAAGCAACCACTGAATATTTGTTTTGGAAAGTTCTACCTGCTCTTTCTCATTGAAGTATAATTTACATACCATAACATTCACCCTTTTAAAGTGTATAATTCAGTGGATTTTAGTAGGCTCACAGACTGTACAACTCTCACCAGAACATTTCATCATCCCCTATACCCTTTAGGCAATCACTCTCCATTCATCTCTCTCTTTAGCCCCTGGCAACCACTAGTCTCTCTGTCTCTATGGATTTGCCTATTTTGGACATGTCATAGAAACGGAATCCTATAATGTGCTGCACTTGGTGTCTAGTTTCTTTCACGTAGCATAAGTGTTCAAGGTTCATTGCATTCTAACAAGAGTCAGTAGTTCAGCCCTTTTTAAGGCTGAACAATATCATATTGTATGGATGTACCATATTTTGCTTATCCATTCATCAGCTGATGGACATTTGAGTTGTTTCTACTCTTTGGCTATTATGAATAACATTGTAGTGAACATTCATGTAAAAGTTTTCATCTGAACATATGTTTTCACTTCTCTTGGTAGTATACCTAGGAGTAGAGTATATGGTCATATGGTAATTCTTTGCATAATGTTTTAAGAAACTGCCAAACTATTTTATAAGGCAGTTGTATCCTTTTACATTCCCACCATTTATGTATAAGTTTATGATTTTTCTGCACCCTCAACAACAGTTGTTATTGTCTGTCTTTTCTATTATGACCATTCTAGTGGTCATAATAGAAAAGACAGTGGGTATGAGGGGGCTTCTCCAGTGGCTCAGCTGGTAAAGAACCTGCCTGCTAATGCAGGAGATACAAGAGATGTGGATTTGATTCCTGTGTTGGGAAAATCCCTTGGAAGAGGAAATAGCAATCCGCTTCAGTATTCTTGGGGGCTTCCCTGGTGGCTCAGTTGGTAAAGAATCTGCCTGCAGTGCAGAAGACCTGGGTTCAATTCAGGGGTGGGGAAGATCCCCTGGAGAAGGGAGTGGCAATACACTCCACTATTCTTGCCTGGGAAATCCCCTGGACGGAGGGGCTTGGCAGGCTACAATCCATGGGGTCGCAAAGAGTCAACATGACTGAGCCACTAACACCTTCACTTTGGGAGTACTCTGGGGGCTCAGATGGTAAAAGAATTTGCTTGCAATGTGGGAGACCCAGGTTTGATCCCTGGGTTGGAAAAATCCCCTGGGGAAGGAATGGCAACCCACTCCAGTGTTCTTGCCTTGAGAATTTAGTGGACAGAGGAGTCTAGTGGGCTACAGTCCATGGGATCGCAAAGAGTCGGACATGACTGAGTAGCTAACACACTCAGTATTCTTGCCTGGAAAATTCCATGGACCAGAGGAGCCTGGCAGGCTACATTCCACGAGGCCACAAAGAGTAGGACACAAGTGAATGCACATGTGTGTGCAAACACACACACACACACACACACACAGTGAGTATGAAGTAGTATTTCACTGTAGTTTTGATTTGCATTTCCTTAATAATTAATAATATTCATGTGTTTATTGGCTATTTATGTATTTTCTTTAGAGAAAAGTTTATTTTTTCAAGTCCTTTATCCACTTTTTGTTTGAGATATTTATCTTTTTATTGGTGAGTTTTAAAAGTTCTTTAAATATTCTGGATACTAGACCTTTATCGGATACAGGATTTGCAAATATTTTCTCCCATTCTGTGGCTTATCTCTTTAGTTTCTTGATACTATCCTTTGAGAAGCAAACATTTTTAAGTTTGATGAATTCTAATTTGTTATTTATCTTTTGCGGCTTGTGCTTTAGGTGCCATTCTAAGAAATCACTATCTAATACAAGGTCATGAAGATATACACCCACATTTTATTATAATTGTTTCACAGATTTCACTTTTACATTTAGATATTTAGTCCATTATGAGTTAATTTTTGTATGTGGTATGAGAGAGAGGTCCAACTTCATTGTTTTATATATGGAGATCTTGTTCAAGGACCATTTGTTGATTAGTATAGCTTTGTAGTAAATTTTAAAATTAGGAAGTATAAGTCCTCTAACATTTTTCTTCCTTTGCAAGATTGTTTTGTCTGTTCTGGATCTCTTACATTTCTCTATGAATTTAAGGATTAGATAATTTCTTAAAAACAAACAATCCAGCTAGATTTTGGTAGGGATTGAGTTGAATCTATAGATTAATTTGATTGAGTTGAATCTATAGATTAATTTGAAGAATATTGCTATTTTAAGTTCATGAACATGAAATTCTTTGTATTTATTTAGCTCTTAATTTCTTTTAATGATGTTTTTAGAATTTCAGTGTATGGATCTTAAATTTCTGTGTTGAATTTTTTCCTAAATGGCTTATTCTTTCAGTACAACTGCACATGGAGTTGTTTTCTGAATTTCATTTTTGGATTCTTCATTGCTAGTATACAGAAACAGAACAGTATTTTGTATATTGATCTTGTATCCTACAATCTTGCTGAATATATTAGTCTAAAAGTGTCTGTGAATTTCTTAAGATTCTCTTTATATAAGACTAACCATCTGATAGTTTTACTTCTTTCTTTCCAGTCTGGATGTCTTTTATTTCTTTTTCTTGCCTAATTGCCCTGGCTAAAAACTCCATTACAATGTTGTGAAGTATTAAGAGAAAATCCTGATCTTGGGAGAAGGCTTTCAGGCTCTCACTTTGAAGACTTTCTCATTTTAATGTTTGGCAATTTCTTCAGATAAAAATCCTATTTCCTAAAAGTTTTCAGATTATCTGCATTTAAAATGTCTGGAGAGGAGGCTCTCGTGGAGGCAGCTAGCGTGAGGCTGTGGAAAGCTGACCGTTAGTCGTGCCCTGCAGTGCCCAGACTAGCAAACAACACAGTCAAGATGGCTAAAGGTGATCCCAAGAAACCAAAGGCAGGATGTCTGCTTACGCCTTCTTTGTGCAGACATGCAGAGAGGAACACAAGAGGAAAAACCCAGAGGTCCCTGTCAATTTTGCTGAATTTTCCAAGAAATGCTCTGAGAGGTGGAAGACCATGTCCGGGAAAGAGAAGTCGAAATTCGATGAAATGGCAAAGGCGAATAAAGTGTACTATGATCAGGAAATGAAGGATTATGGATCAGCTAAGGGAGGCAAGAAGAAGAAGGACCCTAATGCCCCCAGGAGACCACCGTCTGGATTTTTCCTATTCTGCTCTGAATTCCACCCCAAGATCAAGTCTACAAACCCTGGCGTCTCTATTGGAGATGTGGCAAAGAAGCTGGGCGAGATGCGGAATAACTGAAGTGACAGTGAGAAGCAGCCATACANCAACAACAACAACAAAATCTTCTTGGTAGAAATGTTAAGTTACACACCATCAGAGCTGGAGAGCACCAGGCACATCTTTACTCATTGCTCAGATGGGAGAGAGAGACACAGAAAGCCATTGTCAAAGTAGAAGCTAGAACTTAGATCTATTGGCTCCCAGCCATGTCCCAGGTGTCAGACTAAATGTTGAGTGGCAGGGGGTGGGGGAGTTGGGAGAACACAACTGGGGTTTCAGTGGCAATGAGAATAGCTAAGGTGCCAGAAACATCCCCAGATTTTTGGTTGGGCAGCACTTCTTTACCCTTCCCACTCCACACTTTAAATTAGGTTGTTCTTCAGAGCTCGTTGTGTAGTCCCACATCATTGCTCTAGGAGCTGAGAGGCAACTGGCTGCAGACTTACCCTTCATTCACAAAGAACTCCGACTTGCAGCTCCTCTCTCTCAAAGCCTTGCCAACTGTTTCAGAACTATCTTGGAGGAGGTTGCTTCAAGCTTTGGAGAGTGCTTGACAGTGGCCGAAGAAGGTAGAAGATGGGATAGTTGGGAAGGTGAAATCAGTAAAAACTTTACATTACACACCACAGATCACCACGTGATGGAACTGACTTCCAAAGGCATGCTGGGGCTATCTTTTTCTTCATTCCCTTACTTATTCATATACTTATTCATTCATTCATGTAACAAACCAGCCAGTCATTATTGATGTACATGCCCAGGAGTGTTGATGATGGTGGAGGTGGGTGGCATTGGTGGTGGTTGGTAGTGGTAGGGGGTGCTTTTACTGGTGGATGGTATTGTTGAATGTTAGTAATTGTGGAGGTACTGATGTTGTGGTGGTAGTGGGTGGTAGTGATAGGTTGGTAGTGTTGGTAATGGTGGGTACTGGTGATGAGAGATGGGTGTTATTTGTGGGGGTATATTGATGGGCAGCAGTGATTGCAGTGTTGTTGATGGGGTAAGAGTGGTGGTGCCGTGTGGGTTGTGGTGGGGGTGAGGGAGTAGTAGTGACAGGTGTTGTTTTAGGATAAAGGTGTTTTTAATGGGGGTAATGGTAACAGTGATTTGTTGTCTATGATGATCATGGTTTTGGAGATGGTGATTGTGATGATATTTTTTAAAACTAATTTAAAACCTTTACTTATTTTGGCTGTGCTGGGCCTTCGTTGCTGGGCAGGCTTTTCTCTGGTTGTGGTGAGCAGGGGCTACCCTCTAGTTGCCGAGCTCGGGCTTCTCATTGTGGTGGCTTCTCTTGTTGCTGAGCATGGCCTCTCGGGCATGCAGGCTTCAGGCTTTGTGATTCCCAGGCTCTAGAGCACAGACTCAATAGTTGTGGCACGTGGGCTTAACTGCTTCTCAGCATGTGGGGTCTTCTGGACCAAGGACTGAACCTGTGTCTCCTGAACTGGTAGGTGGATTCTTTACCACTACCAGAGAAGCCTTGTGATGGTGTAACGGGGTGCTGTTTTGAGGGGTGGTGATGGTGGGTGAGTGGTTGTGACTGTCGCAGTATTGTTGATGGAAGTTGTGTTTTCTACTGCTGTCACAAGTTACCACAAATTTAGTGGCTTAAAGCAGCACAGAATTATTGCCATATAGTTCTGTAGGTCAGAAATCCAATGCAGGGCTCCATAGGTTAAAATGAAGCTGTCAGCCAACTGAGTTCCTCTCTGGGGTTTCTAAGGGAGAATCTGTTTCTGGCCTTTTCCAGCTCTTAGAGAACACCTGCATTCCTTGGCTCATGGCCCCCTTCTTCCCTCTTCAAGGCCAGCAATATCGCAGCTCTCCGACCCTCCTTTTATTATCAGTCTCTCTAACCACAGCCAGGAAAGAGTCTCTGTTTTTATGTACTCAATGGTTAGATTGAACCCACACAGATAACCCAGGATAATTTCCCCATTTCTAGGTCCTTGTCCTTAATCACATCTACAAAGTTCTTTTGCTATGTAGGGTAATATATTTATAGGGCCCAGGGATTAGGCTGTGGACCTCTTCGGAGAGTAACTGTTCTATCATAGGGCTTATAGTCGTGGGGGTGGTGATGGTGGTAGTGATGATGATGGTGATGGGGGTAACTCTGGTGGTTTTTGTTGACTGAGGTGTCTGATAGTGAGTGCAGTGATGGGGGTGGGTCACACTGGTTGTAGTGATGGGGAAGAGGTGATAGTGATGATGTTCGTGGGCAGTGGGTGTGATAGTGTGGGCAGGTGGTGGATGCGATAGTGTGTTTTTGAAAAGGGGAATGGTGGTGGTAACAATGGAGATATTGGAGGTGGCGAGCTGGGCAGTGGAGACCGATCACCCAGTTTGGTTCTCAGTGCACTGGTAGTCTGGTTGGGAAGAAGGTGTGACCTGGCTACAGCACCATAACTGCAGATGTACAATGCTCAGGGATGTGGAGGGGGGAAATGAAGAGCTTCGGGGGCTTGGAAGAGGTAGAAGTTTTTGCTGGTTAGGGCTTAGGAAGTTATTCCTGGATCCTGAAGTGTAAGTAGCCATAATTAAAGAAGAAATCTACATAAAAATAATAGTTTTCTTGCTTTTATATTTGTAATGACTGCTAATTCAACAGAACCAAGATGTATAGAAAAGTACAAATAAGAAAAAATTTAAATTAATCAAAGTCTTACTTCCTAGACATGATGATAGGGGAGACAGGTCATTTTCACATTCGGAAATGGAGGTTTTAGAGGTTTTGGACTCAGGACATTCCCTTCCGGATGGAGGAAGCAGTATGAGTGACGGCCTGAAAGTGCCCGAAGGTAGGGGTTAGTCTAGAGTGGCTGTGCCCATCAGCAGGCATGAGGATCCTGCCTTCCACCGAGGAAGAGAGGGCACAAGGGGCAATGAAAGTGGACACACTGCTGACAGAGTTGGACGGGGTGGTGGGGTAAAGGTGGAGCAGAATGCGCTCTCCCTCTCCCTGTCCTTTGTCCTGTGACCCGCCTGGGTGAGCAGACAAGCTCTGCAGACCATTGCGTTCCATGTGTCACTCCCCAGGAGCGTACTGAAGTGTGTCGAAGCAGGTTGCTGCAGCATCTCAATGAGCAAGGGAGATCTGGAAAGGAATAAGATCATAGTCCTTTTCTCTGCTCCCTTTGCGCCAACTCCTTCCCTTTTGTCCCCATAAACAGAGCCTCCCAGAATCCCTGAGATTTCTCTTTATTTGTGGATCTGTATGATGTCAAAGGAACATGCTTAGCAATGACCTTGGGGATTAAGGGTTACTTGGAAGTTTGCAGTGCAGTTTGAGAGCAAAAATGTGTCAGGATTTTAAGAGTCTTTTAAAAAATTATACATTTCTTTTAAATTAGTTTTGAGAGGACAGCATCACGTGGCATGTGGGACCTTAGTTCTCTGGCCAAGGATCAAACCTGCATCTCCTGCACAGAGTCTTAACCACTGGACCCCAAGGAAGTCCCTTAAAAGCCTTTTAAGGCTGATCAAGACCAGATCTTTCCAGCCCTTCCATCCTTGTTATTTTATAAGTTGTGACAACCTTTTGTCAAACAATATCTTCAATGAAAATCCAACTTGAAGAAGCCTCCAACAAAAAGGAGGCTTCTCTGGTTGAAGTGAAGGAAGAATTTCTTGCCTAGCTGAATCCTCGATCAACTCAACCCCAGCCAAGGATTGAAGTGTGAGATGGTGATGATCACATTTGTCTTTCAGGGCTGTAGGAGGATAGAATGTGATAATGCATGTAAAGTTCCCAGGATGATGTATGTAGAGCTCCTTGGCACTGTTGTAAGGCCTCCACATGATATCTTATTTGGTATTCCAAAAACAAACTCTTCCAAGGCAATATTATTATCCTACCATTTTATACATGAGGAAAATATATCACAGAGAGGGTATGATTTGCCCAAGGTCACGCAGGTCCCAAGTAGCAGAGCTGGCATTTGATGCAGGCACAAATGTGCTAAGACCCACAACCAACAGGGCCTTCTCCATTTCTGACATCTCAGTTGTCGCATCTCACTCCCTGGCTACAGCTCCCCTCTGCCCTTGCTCTTCCACCTTAGAGACACTTATAGGTGCTTTTGTATCCTTTCCCATTTCACCCCTTTCTATTAGCCCTTCTTATCTTCGCTTTATCATCTCAAATGCTTAGATTCATATTGGCAAACTCATCAGCTTTCTGAGCCCCAGACTTACTACCACGTCTGATGAAGATTCGACTTCGCCTATCTGGAATGAGACAAAAATCTCTTGTTTGATAGCTGGCTACTTTGGAACCTCCTAGAAGGACTGTCAAAGTCTTCTTCCAGGTAAAATTGCTCCTTTGCTCAGAGAAGCTCTTTTAAGAGCCTTTAGGTGAGACACAGGGGTGGGTGGAGCTGGGGCTATTGGAGGAGGTTACTCTCAGGCCATGTCTTGTGTACCTCTAGGGGCCTACTCACAGTGTTTCTACATAAACGGGACTCAGCACATGGTGGAGCATGTCCTGCTCCCTCCCACCACCTGCACCCAGAAGAGCCTTAGCGGGAGAGATCACAAAGGATGCTTTTCAGCACTACCTCTGGAATATGAGAGGAGGTTATACTCTTATCTTAAAACCCTCAACCATCTGTAAAATGGATTCCAGTGTCCTTACATTGGACTCAAGGCCCTACAAAATCAGGTCCCTGCCTATCCCATAGGATCACACAGCTCCACCCACACCAACTTCCCATCTTCCCTCAAACACCAAGCATAAGACAGCCTCAGCCTCTGCCTTTGCACCTGTGTCCCCTCTGCTGGGCCACAGACCCCTAGATACCCAAACAGCCTGCTCCTTGATTTCATTGTCTTTGCACAAATGTCACTTCCTCAGAAAGCCCTCCCCTGACCTGCCTAGCTAAAATTGCATACTGTCACTTTCTAACTCCTCATTCTGCTTATATGTCCCTCAAGCCCTAATCATTATTTGATGTCAAAGTATAATTTCCAAAGAGTCAAAAACATGACTTTCACACAAGCATCCAGTGGGATGTGCCAGTGATTTATTTAACTCACAGTGAAGTTATTGACAGGATGACAAAATTGGTTCAAAGAAAGTATGAAAAAGTGATATATATGATCAATGGAGAAAGAGAGCTGGAATAAGATTGCAAAGTTAAGATACTAAGTTGGTTAATGTCTGATAACACAATGAAACTGCAACCTTTGGGGTTATCCTTTCCTCCAGACAGAGGAAAGGATACTTTCCCATTTGCATCTCTGCTGGACAAAAATCACTTGCTGCTTATCAATCCTCTTTAAGTTAGCATTGTACTTCTTACAGTCTGGACCCTAATCAATAGTAAATAGTAAGTCAAACAAAAGTTACTGTCCTAGAGCAGTGCTGTCCAAAAGGACTTTCTATTATGAAGCAAACATTCTGTTCAATATAGCTGTGCCACCCAATATGATAGCCCCTCACGGGACTAGTCAGCTCTTGAAATGTGGTTGGTATGACTGAGAAATAGAATTTTAATATTTAATTAAGTTAAATGAAGTCTCAATAAATTTAACTGATACATTGAATAAATCTTATGTCTTTGTATATACCAATGCACCCTGCTTATTTAACTTCTATGCAGAGTACATCATGAGAAACACTGGGCTGGAAGAAGCATAAGCTGGAATCAAGATTGCCGGGAGAAATATCGGTAACCTCAGATATGCAGATGACACCACCTTTATGACGGAAAGTGAAGAGGAACTAAAAAGCCCCTTGATGAANACCCTGGCTGCCCATGGATGGCTAAAGATTATAAATGGAATGAAAAGGACTGTTTCTCTCTCCTATTCAGGATGGTCATCAAATGCACTGATAAATGTGATTGTGAAATTATCAAGCTGCACCATCCCTTGAAGAATGAGACCTGGAATCATCACTGGAGTGCCTCCCGGAAAGACAGAATGTCAGATATGGAGGGTTCTCACCTCTCATTGTACAGAAACCTGGGCCTGGAGAGGAGACGGGACTACAGGAGGGCCCACAGCAAACAGGGCAGAACTGGGCCATGAACCAGGGTCTCCTGTCTCCCAGCCAAGCACTTGTACTCTCTCCCCTAATCTCAAAGCCTCCCTCAAAGGTGCCTGTTTTATGGACTTGTCCCCTGGTCCTCCCTGCCCTTCTCCCTACCATCAAAAGGGCCAAGATGAAGTGGGATAGGAGACACAGTAGAATGCAGAGAAATGCCTTTTTAGGCTGCTGCTGCTGCTGCTAAGTCGCTTCAGTCGTGTCCGACTCTGTGTGACCCCAGAGACGGCAGCCCACCAGGCTCCCCTGTCCCTGGGATTCTCCAGGCAAGAACACTGGAGTGGGTTGCCATTTCCTTCTCCAATGCATGAAAGTGAAAAGTGAAAGTGAAGTCGCTCAGTCATGTCCGACTCTTAGTGACCCCATGGATTGCAGCCTACCAGGCTCCTCCGCCCATGGGATTTTCCAGGCAAGAGTACTGGAGTGGGGTGCCATTGTCTTCTTCCTTTTAGGCTGCAGGGGCTTCATTCTGGGATCGGAGCTGAGAACTTGTTTATGAGGGCCTTATCTCTGGATATGGGCTCCCCATGTCACTCTTCTGTCTGGACTGAGGGGCTTGGGTGGGGTGGCAAGTACTGGTCACAGGCTATGCCTGGGACTGGGATCCCAGCCTGCCACGTGGCTCCATATCCCTGATATCTGTGTTCTGTACTCTCCTCCCTGCCTGGGAATTCCCTGTTGCCTCTCCCTTTCCATGTAACAGGAAAATCCACCAACATCAGAGTTAGAAAGGCCCTTAGAAATCTTCCAGCCCCCCTCGTTTTGCAGCTGGAGAGAGAGGGGAAGGGGCTTCTGCTTGGCTACATGGCCAGTCAGGGCAAAGCTGGGACTAGAGCCTGAGGTTTCTGAACCAGCCTAGAGTTTTCTGGTGCTTTATGTTGCCTCCTGATGATTATCTTGTCTTGTCTCATCTTGTCTCATCTCATTAAGGATGAGGGGCTAGAGTGGCAGCACTGAGATGGGATCCTTAAATTGACTTTTGAAAGCTCTTGGCTTGTATAGTGAGTGTATCATCTGAGACAAACCCTTCCCCATTCCCATGCCCCGTACCCAAACTCCCTCCTGGTGGCTCCTCTGTTGGCCAGGCTGTCTGTGTGAAGTTTCAGGACAAAGGCTGCACAGGGGAAGAGTGTGTAATGGTGAGTATGCTACTCCTCTGGGCTTGTGCTCTTGGAACAAAGGAGGATGGACAGGCAGCCCCTGGTTAGGATAGGTCCTTTGGGATTTCGTGGAATTCTATATAAGGGAAATTAGAGCAGGTGAAGAAGGAGCAGAGATGTGGTTTAGCCCTCTTGTTGCCCCAGCCCGTTGAGGGGTTTAATGGCACCTCTTCCTATAGGAATTTCTCCAAGCTTGACTTCTGGATTCCTTAGGAGAGAGGCAAAACTCAGAATGTGCTTGGTTCACTCAGTCAGGATGCTCTTGGTTACCACAGAAACCTGGATCACATAGGTGCAGGACAAGGGGGGAGAGGAGGTTATTGGGAAGAAGCTGGACTTTCTCATACCACTAAATCATGAAAGTCCTTTCTCACCTCTACAGGTTCACTTCAGGTACACGGGAACTTGAATGCAGCCCAGCCCCTCCTCCCATCTTTCATCTCCATTTATCCGTATGTCAGCCCTGTTCTCTAACAGCTTCCTCCATGTTAAGGGACACAGCACTGACCATTCTCCAGGGTCCCACAACTCAGAGCTTTGCTATAAGGAACAGATGACTCCTCTTTCTTTGGGTCCAGTTAGGGGAATCTCCAGGAGAACTCAAACCATCCTGGGATTGAGGGAGAATCCATCCACGGCCTGAACCATTACGGTGCTGGGATCTGTCTTCAGAGAACAGAAACCATGGTGAACTAAGGGAACCTCCTTCCAGGAGCCTATACCAGCTGATTTCTTCTGAGTGCTTGTTGATGTTTCCTATAAGCCATACTCAGGTGGGGCTGAGCTGTGAGCAGTCTCAGATTCAGGGCCGTTGCAGCTGAACCCAGTGACAAAGCAGAAGGCAGAAGGTGCTCCAGGACTAAAATAGACAGAGGTGGTGCTCTGGGTTGAGAGCAGTTTTAGAATCAAAGAGAGCAGAATACATAAAAACTTGGAGGAACCAGGAACCTCTAGTGTACGGGGCAGGTAGCATGAGATGAGGCTACAGGGTTTCAGATTTGACCTGGAGGCAAGTGGAGACTATAGAGGACAGGAAAGTGACAGGGTCAGACTTGTGTGACTGCCTGATGTGGGTTAGCCATCTGTCTGGCATAGGGTTGCTGAGTGGCCTGTTTTGGGAACTCGCTTTCAGTGATGTGTAGAAAGAAGGGACTGAGGTTGAAATCAGAAGAGGGGGTGGGTTGCAGCCATGGGCTTCTCCTAGGATGGCCTCAGCACTCCTGCACCATTATGGAAAAACTATTAGCATAATTGAGCACCTTTGTTTTGTGTGGCTGTTTCTCCAAGGAAGGGGAAAAGGAATTGCTCTGTGAAACTTAATTAATCAACCAAAGAAACTGCTTTGGGTCAGATTCTAACATCTCACTTAACTTTCCTTCCCTGGCCTTGGCTCCGCTATCAGCTTGTTGAGGTAGGCAGAGTTAGGTTCCGTCCTTTAGGGGCTGGAGTAATCTGAAGTTTTGGCCAGTCACTGTAGTGAGGGGGTAAATCTTGGCAGCTTGGTTGGGTGACAAGAGAGCATCTGAGGCTCTGGGGATGGGGAAGGAAGGGAAGGTTCAGACACATGGCCTCTCCTCATAGGGATTCAGGTATCTGGGAGTCCCTCCTGGGTCAGAATAAACAAAGCATCTTCTTAGAGCATCAGTTGTCAACAGAGATTTTAGAAGAGAAAAAAATCATGTATCATTTTTATATTAAAGTCAGATGGATATATTATGGAGTAAAATGCACATTTTGAATACTTTAAAAAAGTTTTGGTAAAATACATGTAACATAAAATTGACTACCTTAACCATTTTTAGATGTACAGTTCAGTAGTATTAATCATATTCACATTTTTGTGCAACCAATCTCTAGAACTCTTTTCATCTTGCGAAAATGAAACTCTGTACCCATTAAATTAAAACTTCTCATCCTTCCCTCCCTGCAGCTCCTGGAAATCACTTCTACTTGCTGCCTCTATGAGTCTAACTACTCTAGATACTCTATATAAGCAGAATCATACAGTAATTGCCTTTTTGTAAGGCATGATATCATTTAGCATAATATCCTCAAGTTCCCTCTGTGTTATAGCATGTGACAAGATTTCCTTCCTTTTAAGGCTGAATAACATCCCATTGTGGGTTTCTCTGGTGGCTCAGTGGTAAAGAATCTGCCTGCCAAAGCAGGAGACATGGCTTTGATTCCAGGGTGGGGAAGATCCCCTGGAGAAGGAAATGGCAAATCACTCCATTATTCTTCCCTGGGAAATCCCATGGACAGAGGAGTATGGTGGGCTACAGTCCATGGGGTATCAAAGGAGTCCACCACGACTTAGTGACTAAACAACAAGAACAACAACATCCCGTAGTATGAACAGGTCACACTTTGTTTATCCATTCTTCATCTATGGAATACTTGGGTTGCTTCCACCGTTTGTGAACATGCTACTATGAACATGTCTGTGCAAATATTTGAGATCTTTCTTTTAATTCTTTTGAGTATATTCCCCAAAGTAGAATTGCTAAATCGTATAGTAGCTCTATTTTTAATTTTTTGAGGAACTACCATACTGGTTTGCACACTGGCCATATCATTTTACATTCTCATCACAGTGCATAGGTCAGTTTCTCCACATCCCAGTCAACCCTTGTTATTTCTGTTTTCTTTTACATAGTAGCCATCCTAGTGGGTGTGAGGTGGTACCTCATTATGGTTTTGTGCAGACATTTTTAAAAGGAAAAGAAACATCTCGCCTCTGATGGCTACTTTGAGGCTCACTCTCAGGGCCTGGGACTAGTGCATTCCAGCTCCTCAGCCCTCAGGAGCTTTCAGATCAGAGGCAGAGAGAGCATCCAGGCCTGGACTCAGCGTGCTGTGTGGGTCTGCAGGAGTCGCTGCCCTTCCTCCTTCCTGCCTGCTGTCCATCTTGCTCTCGTAGCTTAGAGGGCAGGATAGACCGCACGTAACTGTGATGTCCAGCAGGATGAATCCCTTTTGAGGAGAGTCAAAGCATTAGGCTCAGAGGATAGGGCAATCCCTCCCCTCTGGGGATATCCAGGGAACAGCTTTATGGAGAGGTGATATCAAGCTGATTACAGAGTTTCTCCTTTTATTAGTTATAGGAGCAGGTTTGAAGGATTTCAGTGTCTCCACACTTTTTGCCCTCCCCATCCCTGCTGGCCAGACTGCCCCTCCTGTAGGTCAGGGGAGCCAGTGTCTTCAGGCTCCTTCTCCAGCCCTCTCCTCCAATGTGGCAGTTAGCCCTGCAGATCACTCTCTTTTTCTTGAAACTCTCTCCTTGGTTCCTCAACGCCTGACTCTTGATTTTTCTCCTCTTCTCAGACTGCTCCTCGCTGTCTTCTCTGATATTTCTTCTAGCTCCTGAAGTGTTTCTGAGGGCGAAGTCTTGGCAGCTTTCAGTGTGACGGGCTTGTGCAAACCTGCCATCAGGATCCCAGAGCAGGGGCTGTCAGTGGTTGAAGGGGTGACCAGCTAGTGCATTTAGCCTTGATTTCTGGTGTCCCTGGAGGAGTCCCACTGTGTCCTGTTGCCTCTCCTGCCTTAGATAAAGTAGCAGCAGCAGCAGCTCCTTTCTGGTTGAGTTCAATTGATTTAAGCTCCCACAGGCACCTAGGCATCTGGTTAGGCGGACAGCAGTAGAGAACACCAAGCAAAAGCTTCAGGGGTCATTCTTGCATCTAGTCTTGTCATGAAGACATAGATGAATCTTCCTGGCCCTGCCCTTTAAGAGGAGAGCCGGATCTGGTAAAAGGCAATGGCAGTCACTGTGATAGGCGGTGTGAGAGAGAGGCGGCCCATTTTAGTGGGAGCTGGAGGAAGAAGACATCCATCCAGCCTCAGGCGAGGCTTCAAGTGGACTTGACGGCCTCCCTGGAGAGATAAGCTGTGTGAACACGCAGTAAAAAGGCAGTATGTTCTCAGAGGCATTAGAGAAACAAACGAATACTTTGGGTTTTTGAATAAGAAGACATTTACCCCTATTTGGGCATGAAGTTGTCACAAAGACATCCTGGATGAGACAGAGATTGAGCCACACCCTGGGAAAATGGAAGCAAACAAGAGGTGGAAATAGAAGGATGAGGGACAAGAGTCAGAAAGGCCCCAGGGGCAGGAACCTGTGCATTATGTCCAGGAAATGGCATGAATCTTGCATGATGGAAGCATTTTGGTGACGGAGATGCACAGAAGATTCTAGAAGAGAGGTGAGATGGGGTGGGAAGTGTGCAGTGATTAGCAAGTCACTTCTAATGACAGAGTTGAGACTGCCATTAGCTAAAGTATCAGGTTTGAGAAAAGTGAAATCCAATCTATGTGGACTCATTAGCAATGATTTCTAGGCCAGTGAAGTGGGAGCAAGTCTAACCTTTTGGAAAGCAGTTGCTTGAGGCATCAATGCACAGCTCCTGTTCAGCAGATCCTCAGTCTTTCTAAGGATGTCATTTTAACCTAGTTTCCTGGAGCTTGTACAACTTAATATTTGATGTTTTAACAATTGAATCAGAAACCTCAAACAGGTTAGAAAGAGCTGTCATTTTAAGCTTCCTGTTGGCTCAGTTTTTGCCTGGGTTTCTAGCGGCTGGAAAGGCTGAGAAAAGAGACACAGATGGGGGAACAGGTCTGCTGGGGGAGCGGAAGGCATGTTTAGTTCTGGCCTGAGGTGCACGGTGACTCTCAAGTGGGGATTTCCAGCAGACTGTTGTGTTTATGAATGTGACGTCTCAGGTATAGATTTGGAAGTGTATTAGACAGGGTATTTCTAGTTGTGAGAGACATAATCCTAACATTAACTACATGAAGCCAAAAAGGTTTTTTTTTTTTTTTTTTTTTTGCTCATGTAAGTGGAAAGTACAAAGAATGGTTGGCCCTGTTAGATGTGGCTGCATTTAGGGGTTCAACGATGTTGTTAGAGCTTTGTCTGTCTGTCCACATTCTCAGTTCTGCCGTCTCGGCCTCGTTCTGCAGGGAGCTTCTCTCTATCAGACAGGTTTTAGTATCACCAGTGGAAAGAGGCTAATTTCTTCCAGTAGCAAAGTCCTTTGGCCAGGACTAGATATGAATAAGGGTACTAAGCACTGGGGCAGAGGGAGGAGTGATATTATGATTGGTATTTCCACTCTGGTCACATGGAATGAGGAGAGAGGAATTCTCCAAAGTAGACGTGGGGCACTGTTGCTGGGGATGCATGTGGGCCAATGAATGCTACGGCATCCATGGGCTCTGTCTGGGCAGCTTCATTGCACAGATGGTAATTCTGAAGCTAGAGGAGTGGATGAGATCATCGTGGGAGACTGTGAAGAGACGAGAGAAGAGAACTAAGGCTCAACCTGCCCAAGTTCAGGGTAACGTTAGAGGCAGAAGACTGGCCCTTAAGAGTCTTCCAGGAGCCAGGACAGGCAATAAGGGTCTAGATCAACGCAAACCCCGAGAGGAGACATTTCAAGGAGGAAACAAAGATCGGATTCACTGCAGATAGCTCCAGCAAATCAGCAGTGGAAAAGTGTCCATGATTTAGCATTAAGCCACTGATGCACTCGGAAAAAAGCTAGGGAGGGGTGGGGTAGAGCTTGGGGCTATGAAAGGAACTAGAGAGTGAGGGAACCAGAGAGGCTGGTGCATTTTTGCTTTTGTTTTTGTCTTAATGAGGAGACATTGATCTTGTGTTAGTGCTTAAGAGGGGCGGGGGTGTTTAAAGTTTGGGGACAGGGAGGAGATGCTGGAGGAGATGGGCAGGGCTGGAACTAAGGACAAAGGCAGCAGGATTATCTTTGTCTCCAAAAGACAGGCACACAGCCGTGCTACATGAGTGCACATTTATCTTACTTTTAAAAATTGTTTTGGTGATAATATTATATCATATGAATTTCCCACTTGCCTTCCAGTATTAATTTGGAAAACTCAGCAGTGGCCACAGGACTGGAAAAGGTCAGTTTTCATTCCAATCCCAAAGAAAGGCAATGACAGAATGCTCAAACTACCGCACAATTGCACTCATCTCACATGCTAGTCAAGTAATGCTCAAAATTCTCCAAGCCAGGCTTCAGCAATACATGAACCATGAACTTCCAGATGTTCAAGCTGGTTTCAGAAAAGGCAGAGGAACCAGAGATCAAATTGCCAACATCCGCTGGATCATGGAAAAAGCAAGAGAGTTCCAGAAACACATCTATTTCTGCTTTATTGACTATGCCAAAGCCTTTGACTGTGTGGATCACAATAAAGTGTGGAAAATTCTGAAAGAGATGGGAATACCAGACCACCTGACCTGCCTCTTGAGAAATCTGTATGCAGGTCAGGAANTCCGGCGCTGGGGTGGGGCAGACAGGGGAGGGGTAGCCCACCTGCTGTTTGGCTGCAGCAGAGCACAGGCTGCCCCTAACTAACTAGACTGGCCACGAGCTCACCTCCTCCCAGTGGTCACACATAAGGCACTTGGCCACTGACCTCGTCCCTGCTGTGGTTGACAAAGAGTCTCCCTCAGATCGATGCTGGCTGGGACAGGCTTTTGGGGAAGTGCTTTCTGCTTAGCACCCTGGAGCTTGCTGTGTCTGTGCTATAGACATGTTACCTGATCTACAGACTGGCTAACTGATCACTGACTTAGGTCATAATACTAGCTTTCACCTCCCAGGACCAATATGATTTGCTATTTTAACTCTTGGGAAGGTAGAAGTTATGTGTAAGCAGAGGCAGAGAGACAGGGGTTGAAGCAAAGCTTTGGAGAACATTATCCAAGAACCTCTTCCCATCCCACTTCTAATGTTTTTATTTGACAAGCACACAGATGTATTGCTTACAAAAACTTTGTGCCAGGTACTGTTCTAGGCATTTTATAGATATTAACTCATTTAAACATCATCATAATTCTGCTTTAGGTCTTATTATGATTCTCTATTTTACAAATGTACAAACTAAAGCCCAGAGAGGTTAAGTAATTTGCATAAGACAACATTGCTAATAAGTGGCAGAGCTTGAATTTATATCCAGCAGTACAGATGCAGCATCTGTTCACTTCACCTTGACATGATGCTACTTCTCCTAACTCTTGCTAGGGAACTCTCCACAGTGGTAGGATTTGTCCCTTGGGCACCTAAACAGGTTTGATAGATTATGTAGCTTGTGCGTCAGTCAAGTTCACCATTTTCCCATCAAGTACATCCTCCAAGTTCCCTGCAGTCAAAACCTTAGCTGTCCCTACAGCTTGGGCCCTGGACTTTCTCATACAGTGACCAGCCCAGGTATTATGACTTGGGAGAGAAGAAAGAAAAATGGCCTGAAAACAAATTTTCAGAGAAGTCTGAGTTGAGATATCATTCACCCCTTCTCCCTCTAAACTTTCTGACTCTGCCCATGGAAAGTGAAAATAAAACTGAGAAACCTTACCAAAATTGAGTCCAGGTGTCACTTTTGCCCTTGCTTTGTGTTTGAAACTGCTTGGACGTTTCCTAACTTCTGAAAAGAGTTATCAATACTGAAATTTAAAAAATAACTTCCCTGAATGGAAGTTATTTAAGCTTTATGGTGATGAGAGTGGTTATATTTTAGGCAGTACAAACTTAAAGGGGGATAGAAGACAGTGACACTTGATTAGAAGATAACATTGCCAGCACTTCACACAGGATTAAAAATAGCAATGACAACAAAACAGATTTCATTCTTATGTAAAGAATGAAAAGGAATCCATCTGAATCTCATCTTCCTTCTCATGGCACATCTCTGCTTGCTGGGTTGGTGAGCAGTGACTGGCGCATAGGCAGGCATCCAAAGGGAGAAAGAGATGCAACTGACTCAGCAAAACCACAGGGCTAAATAATTCATTTGACAGCAGATATAAAACAATGCAGTGAAATAATTCTGTTTCTCCTTTTCCCCCTAATATGTTTTGTGTCTTCCCCTAGTCATGGAAATCAGATAATGTGTTTGCTGACTCTGCCCATGAGGTAAAAATTGAATGAGAGTTTGAAACCTAAAAGGGCAAGAAGGCAGCCTTCTTGCAGAATTAGATTATAATGTGTATTTATTAGATTATAATTTGTGTTTAGATTATAATTTGTGTTTATTAGATTATAATTTATGCTTATAAAGCTAAAGGAATGTTGAGCTGCCACTAGCAAAGGTACCTCTAACTGTCCAGCTCTGTTTGCTGCAATCCCAGCACCTCCAGTAATACTTAAATCTGGAGTCAGAGTGGTATTTGGGAAATCAATAGTTCACACATCAGGAGGAAGTTTCTTAGTTTGACTTCTGTAGGATGCTCTCTTATTGTCTGGAGGTTCTCTGGGTCCTAGGGCTTCTCATTTCTCTTGAACAGTACTTCTGGTTGAACAATTAATATACCAGGAGTAGTTGGGGGTTCTTCCTTCACTTTTAAGATTTACATAAAATTGGCTCAAACCTTTGTTTTGTATCTGGTGTAAAGGTTTATTGTTTCCCCCGGATTTTTCCAGGTTCCTGTATGGGTGGTTGCATGTCTACATGGTTACTTTGACTCCCACCTCCTGTTGCTGTTGATAGTGGTCACTATAATCACAGAGGTGGAGAGACAGTTCAGACCTAATTCCCAAATTCCCAAAGAAGTGTCATGAAGCCTCATGGTTCTCCTTCTGGAGTCACTCCTTTAAAATTACTGTTTCAGGGGTCTTTGAAATACTCCCTGCTTCCCAGTAGGGAGCATCTTACTTCTGAAGTAGTGGATCATTTTAATGTTGAGTAGGTTCCAGAGAGAATGGGCTGTCTGACAAGTTAATTTAGAGGAAGATAGTCACTGAATAGGGTAAGTATAGGGTTGATTGGGAGCAGGGGTGATATTTGTAGGGAACAGAGAGGCTCCAATGGCAAACAAACTACTTTAGGAAGAGGCAAGAGTTTGAGAGACTGTAGCTTGTTTTTCCTTTGTGAGAAATCTTAATACCATCTCCAAAGTATGCAACTCGGGATTTCAGTCCCCTCGGTATGTTGAGATTCACAGAAACAAAAACACCTGTAGCCCTTCCTTTATAGCCATTGCCAGCCATAGGGCCAAATTCCAGGACCTCAAAATTACAAAAATCTCTTTCAACATCCTCTAGCAGTATTTACCCATTCTTGGTTTCATTTTCACTTTCTTTCATTCCTTCTCCCTGTACTATTTAAAAATCACTTCTCTGGTCCTTACAATAATGTAACAGGCAAGAGAGTAAAAATAGTTACATATAGTTGTAACCACAATATACATGCAAATCCCTGAATATGTTTTATTCAGTATTGTTTCATACACACATTCTCAAGTTTCTAAGTTCTTTTCACTTTTATAATTTTTGAAACTGTATTAGTCCAGTGAGTCAAAATGCTGTAATTTGCTTTATTTTTATGTGTGTGTTTTATTCATTCAGAAGTAATTGCCCCCGTTGTCTTATTTGATTTATGGTTGCTGACGAGTTTCATTCTAATAGTCATTGTTTTATAGGTGTTCTTTCTTCATTTTTTTTAAAGAATGATTCACTTCTTCTTTGTAAATTTGAAAAAGTATTTGATGTTTTTTGTTTAGCAGCTTCACCACAGTATATCTACGTGCAGATTTATTGTCATTTATCTTCATTTATTGTCATGGTACTGAGTATGCATTTCTGATCTAAGAACTCGTATCTTTCTCATTTTGAATAATCACAATCTTTATCTCTTTAAATGTTGTTTCTCTACCATTCCTCCCATTCTTTTCTTTTAGGAACTACTAGTACTTCTCTCAGAGAAGGCGATGGCACCCCACTCCACTACTCTTGCCTGGAAAATCCCATGGACAGAGGAGCCTAGTGTCCTTGGGGTAGCTAAGAGTTGGACACAACTGAGCGACTTCACTTTCACTTTTCACTTTCATGCATTGGAGAAGGAAATGGCAACCCACTCCAGTGTTCTTGCCTGGAGAATCCCAGGGACGGGGGAGCCTGGTGGGCTGTCTATGGGGTCGCACAGAGTCGGACACGACTGAAGTGACTTAGCAGCAGCAGCAGCAGCAGCAGTACTTCTCAGACTAACTCCTCTGGACTCTTAACCTGTTTTGCCACATTTTCATTTCTTTCTCTCTCTGTGCAGCAGAGCAGTCAAGGATCAAGTGGATCAGCACAGACATGGGGGTCTTCAGACTGTTGAGGGCACTCTGATCAAAAGGCTCCAGCAGTTTTATGGACCCTGGGGAGAGGTGGAAAGGAAGGATGAAGGGGAAGGGCTCAGAATGGAAATACTGAGACTGCTGAAGAAAAGTAAGCCTGCAAGGTGAAAATGTCTCTAAACATAAGGCAGCCTCAGCAGAGGCATCTTAAGAAGACCTCTGTCCAAGGCCCCAAATAAAAACCTGCAAAACAAAGGTGCCTGGGCTACGGATACAAATATGTAAAAGAGCGTGACTGGCTGGTGAAGGGAGCAAATCTTTGACTGCAACTCCATTCCAAGACTGCAATGTCTTCTTGGTTGTGCAAAAAGACTGAAGTGCTGAGGTCTTGAGATAGAGTGTGCCTGGACTTTTGGAGGAATGACAAGGAAGCCAGTATGGCTGGAGCAGAGTAGGTGAAAGGAAGACGTCTGAAAGGTACCAGGGATCAGCTTACATAAGACTTCATAGGTCACGGGAAGGATTGGGGTATAGTTCTCAGTGTGATGGGAAAGGATTTGGACATAATTTTCAGAATGATGAGAAGTCATCAGAGACTTTTGAACAGGAGTATTATACTATCTGAGATGTATTTTTAAGGATCAATTGGGCTTAAGGAATTAGATTTGGGAACAAGGGTAGAAGTAGGGAGATAAGTTAGGAGGCAATTACAATTATCCAATCAAAAGGTAGTGGAGGTTTGACCGTATCTGCAGATACAATGAGAAATATTCTAATTCATAACATATCCCAGTGAGGTGGGAGAATTTATGGAGTGGTGGTAGGAGAAAGAATAAAATGAAAAGGTAAGAGGTGGTGGCCACAAGGTGAGATGCTTGCTATTGAGAGTTTTTAGGAGGTGAGGCGATAATAATAAGATCTGAATTCTGGTCCAGGGAAGAGATGGCTGGGGTAGAGAAGACAAGATACTGGAGGAAAAGAGGACAAAAAAAAGAGAGGTTGGGCATTGTGTGCAAGGGGCTGAAATTACCTAGACAAAGGCAGTGATGGGGAAGCTAGGTGCTCAGATCTTCAGTGAATAAGGGGGTGCCTAAGACAAGATGGATAACAACAGCTATGAGGGGCAGTGGGTGGTATAATCTGAGGGCTTGGATTTGTCAGGAGCTGAGTTTTTTGACATGTAATGATATGTTTTACATTTTATCTTATATGATACTTCATATATTTTAATAGATCATATTTCATATAGTATATAGTATAGTTATATATTTTATAAAATATACAGATATTATATACCTATAATATATATACATAACTGTGTATGTATTTATATCTATAATGGAATCCACAGTGGGCATGAGATCAAAGCAAAGCTAGTCTTAACAGAAATATCATCTCAGTCATGAAAACTCCTGGAGAACCATCCCTGCCCTAGTCACTACTTAAGGGATGATGAGAGGAAATTGACCAGGATGTCAGAGTTTGGGAAAGAATGGAGTTTCAAGAAGGAGAGACAGCCAACAGTGCAGTGTTCAACAGTGTGGTCAGATAAGATAAGGTCTAGAAAGTGTTCTGCATTTAACAACGGGGAGAAAGCCAATGGCAACAGTTGCCAGGGAAGTTTCATCAGTGAGGTGGAGACAGAGGCAGGGGTAGAGACAGCAATCACTGCTTAGTCTTTCAGAAAGTTAACGCTAAGAGAAAGAGGAACTGCAAGCAGTAGCAGAGGGTACTGCTGCAGTAACTGCTGGGAGGAAGGGAGAGGGTTTACCAAGTAGAGTGACCAGCCCAGAGGCCAAGTTACGTGAACTAGAGACACGTGATTTGTAATGTCACCAGTCTAATCAATTGAATAATTTTCTCCAGGAGTGTTCAAACATTCAGTCATGAAAACAGATATGTAGATCAAAAGGAGATTGTTCTCGGAATGAAATCTGCACAAAAGGGCAAGTTTATGGAAGTTGCTTGCAAAGGAATGATTGAAAAAATATACTATTGCTGCACTATCCAATATGATAGCTACTAGCCACATGTGGCTATTTAAATTTAATTTAGCTAAAATTAAGTAAGATGAAAATTAAGTATCTTAGTCTTACTAGCTACCTATCAAGAGATTGCTTTTTGAGAGCACTGCATTATAGGGTATAGACTGGATAGAGCTGAAGTCATGAGGAAGTTGAGGAACAGATAAAGGTAATCAAGAGCAAATCTTCAAAGATGACATCTTACAGACAGAGATTGGCACATTGAGGTTTAAGATTATAGGGACAGAGATGTTCTTAGCAATAAGATTTAGGATATGTTATGGGAAAGAAGTTGTTGAAATAGCCTGTGGATGAAGATCAAAGAACATTGAGGCATGGTTGCTGGTAAACTTATCCATGCCAAAGCCACCTTTGATATTTGATAGGAACAATTTATTAGAAAGAAAAACCTTGCATCGAATGCCAAAAATCTTCAGTGAGTAAGGAAGTAGTGACAAATGATTAGTAGCTAACAGCAGTGAAAGAAGAGAACACCTCAAATGGGGAAGAACGTTACTAAGTTCAGTTCAGTACAGTCGCTCAGTCGTGTCCGACTCTCTGCCACCCCATGAATCACATTACACCAGGCCTCCCTGTCCATCACCAACTCCCAGAGTTCACTCAGACACACATCCATCGAGTCAGTGATGCCATCTAGCCATCTCATCCTTTGTCGTCCCCTTCTCCTCCTGCCCCCAATCCCTCCCAGCATCAGAGTCTTTCCCAATGAGTCAAATCTTTGCATGAGGTGGCCAAAGTACTGGAGTTTCAGCTTTAGCATCATTCCTTCCAAAGAAATCCCAGGGCTGATCTCCTTCAGAATGGACTGGTTGGATCTCCTTGCAGTCCAAGGGACTCTCAAGAGTCTTCTCCAACACCACAGTTCAAAAGCATCAATTCTTCGGCGCTCAGCCTTCTTCACAGTCCAACTCTCACATCCATACATGACCACAGGAAAAACCATAGCCTTGGTAAAAGATATTTAAAATAACTTCCCTATGCTATATCTACCTCCAGACTGCCCCGTCTGATATCAAAATGTCTATACAGTACAAAATAAAAGTTCAATGGTGAAAAACTATATGGCAAGTGCATGGAACATTGTAGTTCAATTTGAACAATTTAGCACAGGAGAAAATAGCGCAGACATCTAAAATTTGCTGACCAATCCTTTCTTCTTTTCCAATAAAGATTTATTTCTTGTTAAGACACTGCAGTTTAAAAAAATTACCCTTGTTTCTTTCTTTATCTCCCAAACTGAGTTTACTCCTTAGTTTGGTCAGTGAGAAATATCTCTAATAATCAGAATGATCTCAACTCATTTCCTGTGGTCCTGATATCTTCCTGAGGTCATGCCCAACTATTTCCCCAGGTTTTATTTGTGTGATGTCTACATCTCTTATTCAGTGTTCAACAAATATTTACTTTCACCGTGTTCAGTTCAGTTCAGTCGCTCAGTCATGTCCGACTCTTTGTGATTGCAGCACACCAGGCCTCCCTGTCCATCACCACCTCCCACAGTTCACCCAAACTCATGTCCATCAAGTCAGTGATGCCATCCAACCATCTGATCCTCTGTCATCTCCTTCTCCTCCTGCCTTCAATCTTTCCCAGCATTAGGGTTTTTTCAAATGAGTCAGCTCTTTGCATCAAGTGGCCAAAGTATTGGAGTTCCAGCTTCAGCATCAGTCCCTCCAATGAACACCCTGGACTGATCTCCTTTAGGATGGACTGGTGAGATCTCCTTGCAGTCCAAGGGACCCTCAAGAGTCTTCTCCAACACTACAGCTCAAAAGCAACAATTCTTCAGTGCTCAGCTTTCTTTATAGTCCAACTCTCACATCCATNAGGAGAAGGGGACGACAGAGGATGAGATGGCTGGATGGCATCACGGATTCGATGGACGTGAGTCTGCGTGAACTCCGAGAGATGGTGATGAACAGGGAGGCCTGGTGTGCTGCAATTCATGGGGTTGCAGAGTCGGACACGACTGAGCGACTGAACTGAACTGACTGATTTATACTTATGTTTTAAAATTAATTTTTTAATTGCAAAGATAACACTTGTGTATGATAAAACAGAATTTAAATAACTCAGAAAGGAATAGAGATGAAAAATAAAAGTCTTCTTCATTTTCCTTGAGGCTGCTTTCTTCAAGGTAACTGCTTTTTAAAGTTTTCTCAGGAATTCTTCCAGAAACTTTTCATGCATATGTAAGTGTATATGTGCATATATTTAAAAATAGACATGTGGCATCCTACAGTGCATTCTTTCTGCCCCTTGCTTTTTTCACCCAATGATGTGTCTTACAGATACTTCCTCACTAGCATATACTGAGATCACTCATTTTGTTCCAGAGGCAGGATGGTGTTCTGTTGTGGAGTGGAGCAGGGTCTGTTCAATCAGTTTTCCACCACATGAATTTACCGTTGTCTGCAATCTATCACCATTAGAAATAATATTTCAGTGTATATTTTTACTACAGGTATCTGTACACTGAAGGAAATATATTTGTCCATTAAATTCCTAGGAAATGAATTACTGGAGTATATGCACTAGTGGTAAAGACCCCACCTGTCACAGGAGACGCAGGTTCAATCCCTGGATTGGGAAGATCCCCTGGAGGATGGCATGGCTACCCACTCCAGTATTCTTGCCTGGAGAATCCCATGGACAGAGGAGCCTAGTGGGCTGCAGTCCATGGGGTCACAAAGAGTTGGACGCAACTATAGCAATTTAGCAGGCACGTAGCACGCAGGCAGCACACATGCATAACCACATATACATTTAAAGAGAATACATAATATTAAATGGAATTTTTGGAGTACACCCGAGAATATACTTTTAAAAGAGTGACAAGTCTTCCCTGGTGGCTTGGTAGTGAAGAGTCCACCGCCAATACAGGAGACACGGGTTCGACCCCTAGTCCAGAAGGATCTCATGTGCCTCAGAGGAACTGGGCCCCTGCGCCACAACTATTGAGCCTGTGCTCTAGAGCCCAGGAATTGCAGCTACTGAGCCCACGTGCTGCAACTACTGAAGCCTGTGTGCCCTGGAGCCCATGCTCCACAGTAAGAGAGGCCACCACAATGAGAAGCCTGAGTACCGCAGCTTGGGAGAGGCCCCTTCTTGCTGCAACTTGAGAAAAACCCATGCAACAGTGAGGACCCAGCGCAGCCAAAAATAAATGAATAAATTTTAAAAATTAAAAAGAATGAAAAAAAAAGAAAATAAATAAAAAGAATGATAATGACAAATTGCAATTCAAAGAAATTCTATAGATGAAAAAAGTTGATTTATTTTTGGCTGTGCTGGGTCTTTGTTGCCGCGTGGGCTACTCTCTAGCTGTGGTGCTTGGGCTTCTCATGGAGGCTTCTTTTGTTGCTGAGCGCGGGCTCTAGGGCGTGTGGGCCTCAGGAGCTGTGCCACATATGCTCAGTAGTTGTGGCTTACTGGCTCTAAGGCACAGGCTCAATATTGTGATGCATGGGCTTAGCTGCTTGGTAGCATGTGGGATCTTCCTGGATTAGGGATTGAACCCTTGTCTTCTACATTCGCAGATGGACTCTCCACCACTGAGCCACACCCAGAAGCCCTATAGATGTTAATATTTCAAAAGCTGAGTCAAAGATATACAGATGTTTATTATATTCTTGTCCGTACTTTTCTGTGTGTTTGGACAGTGTACACACACACACACACACACACACACACACATTTATACTCCCATGAACAGTAAATGAGTATGCTTCCATTTTCTCAAGAGGACATTAACAAAAATTTTAATCTTTGCCAGTCTGAAAAATGGTATATCTCTATTGCTTTAATTGCATTTATTTAATCACAAGGGTGGCTGATCATTTTTCATTGAATTGCTTTTTCCATTTCTAATGAGTCACACTCCTTTAAGGCCTATAGAATATTTCATTGTATGTGTCCTAATTTACTTAACTATATTCTTATGAGTTATTTATGTTGTTTCCAAATGACTGTGAACATCTTTGTATATAAAGTTTTTTCCTTTTTATTTTCTAGACTTTTTTCTTTAGTGTACCATTTCAGAAGATGAATTGCTGGGTTAATAATGTGGACATTTTTATGCTTCAAGACATACTGTCAAATTGCTTTCTCAAGGGACGATACAATACATAGTACCCCCAATTTCATTATACTGTTATCAGATTGGGTTTGTTAATAAAAATTAATTTTTGCAAATTTCATTGGTAAAAATAGGGTCTTAGTTTCATTTGTATTTTATATTACCAGTGAAGTTTAATGTTTTCTTTATGTTTGTTAATTAAATGAATTTCACTTCTCCAAACAATCTGTCCTTTTTCTCGCTTCACTTGATGGATAGCACATCCTTGTACAAAGAAAATAAAATCATGTGTTATCAGCTGCTGCTGCTGCTGCTGCTACTGCTGCTAAGTCGTTTCAGTTGTGTCCGACTCTGTGCGACCCCATAGACGGCAGCCCACCAGGCTCCCCCGTCCCTGGGGAAACCCTTATTTCCTCAGATTATCAAGTTAGCCTCTTGTATGAGAACACGGGGAAGGCAGTGGTTGAAAAGCCTTGGACCAGTGGGGTCTGAGCACTGCATGGCCAGGAGTCTAGGTATAGTGGTTGCAGAGAAAGAGGTGAGAAGGAGTTTGTCAGTTAGGATAAGAATTCATGGTCAGCATAGAGAACATGCTGGACTTGGTGTTCTTCACCTCTGAGCTTCCCGGTGGAACTCTGGGTGGACTGCGTAGCCATGCCTGTGTTTCAGAATTCCAACCAGGTCATCGTTTCTGCTTGTTGAGGCCTTCTCCCAAGGCCAGTGCTGCAGAGTGGACAAAAGACTGGAGTAAGGGAGATTATTGTTACTGTTAACAGTTATTGCATGCCCTCCCCCAGCTTTATCCAGATAGTTACTTACTTATTTATACGTATATATTTTTAGAAATTTATTTTATTTTTAACTATAGTTGATTTATAACATTGTATTAGTTTCAGATCAGACAGCTATTTATTGATAGTTTCACCATTATTGAACAATATTTGTCAATTAATTTAATGTCTAGAGTTGTTTTAATTCTTATTTCTTTTATTACTACTTTTATATATAGAGATATTTTTATCAGCTTTCATATTTAGGTATATATATAAATTATAACATTTAAGTAAAAATATTTGGTGGTTTTTTAAATAATTTCTGAATGTAAAAGCTTTAAAATTCATAAAATAATTAATGAACCTGACTACATTAAATTTTAAGTCTCTAAGTCAAATTTATTATTATATGAATAGCTAATAAGCTCATGATAAAGTGTTCAATAACCTAAGTCATTAGGAAAGTGAAAGTTATTACTATAAGACACCACTAACCCACTAAAGACTTACAACAGCAAATATTGGCAAGGATGTGGAGAAACTAGAACCTTAAGTATTGCTGGTAGGAATGTGAAATGGTATAATCACTTTGGAAAAATAGTTTGGCAGTTTCTAAAATGTTAATAATACATGTTATATAATCCAGCAACTCCATTCTAAGATATTTATCCAGGAAAAATAAAAGCATATGTCTATAAAAAAACTGGTACAAGAATGTTCATTGGAGCATTCTTCATAATAGCTAAATATTAGAAACAACCCAAATGTCAGTGGACAGGAGAGTGAATCAGCTGTGCTCTACTCATACAAAGGAACACCACTAAGCAATAAAAAGGAACAAAGTGTAATAATAGTAACAACATGGCTAAATTTCAAGCTGAGTGAAAAGAGCCAGACAGAAAAGTATACACTTCTTATTCCCTTCACATGAAAGGCTAGCGCAAGCAAGACTGATACATGGTGATAGTGGCTGCGCTTGGCAGAGCAGGCGGAGGCTGAGCACTGACGAAGGGTTACCGGGAAACCTTCTGGGGTAATAGAAATATTCTATACTTTGATAGAAATGTGGGTTACATGGGTATATGCATTTGTCAAAACTCATCAAACATAACATACTGTGAGCATCTCAGTAGTAAATAGTGAAAAAAATACAATTGGAAGATAAAAAATTAGAAATAATGTTAGTTAAAAATGACAATCTCATAACTTTAATATATAAAGATTATCTGGAAATAAATAAAATTAACATCCTAAAAGGAAAATAAAGTGAACATGAACAGTCTCTCTTTTGGAGAGACTATACACACACACACACACACCATACACATACACACACAGATATGAAAAGAAGTAATAAAATGGTATGGATATATACCCTTCTACTACTTTATTGATGAAACACTTAAATGTTAAACTGTTTTTCATATACCTATAATTTTTTAAGTTGAAAGGAAAGTAAGTCCTCATATAAAGAAAGTCCTCATATAATTAACCAACTGAACTATATATACTATACTGAACTATAACCAACTGAACTATATATTAAATATATTAAATAACACTTCCTTCTTTATCTCATTTGATTTAGTGTATTTATCTTAAACCAATCTTTAAATATATTTGGATATATTTCTGTGCTACTGTGTTACAGGTACTTTTTCTACTCACAGTATACTTTTAACATTGGAGTTTTAGAGTTTAATTATCAAGTGAGCAAGTTTACTTTCATTCCCTTTTTTTCAATCAAAAGTTTCTTAACAATTCCAATTCATTTGTTTGTCTAATCTAACTGTGTTGTTAGTTGGACTAAGTAATGTCCAACTCTTTTTTGACTGCATGGACTGTAGCCTGCCAGGCTCCTCTGTCCATGGGATTTCCCAGGGGAGAATACTGGAGCGGGTTGCTGTTTTCCTTCTCCCGAGGATCTTCCCAACCCAGGGATCGAGTCTGCAGTTCCTGCATTGTAGGTGGTGTCTTTACCACTGAGCCACCAGGAAAGCCCCTGAGTCTAACTACAGCAGACTGAATAACAGCCTCTCAAAGATGTCTGTGTCCTAATCTTTGCAACCTGTGAATGTTACCCTACATGGCAAAGGGGATTTTGCAGATGTGATTAATTTAATGATCTTGCTATGGGAAGATTATCTTGGATTATCCAAATAGACCCAGTATAATCACAAGTCTTATGAGAGGGAGACAGGAGTCGTGGAGAGAGAAGATGATGAGGACACAAGCCAAGAAATGTAGGCAGCCTCTGGAAACTGGAAGAGCTAAGGAGCAGATTATCTCTTGGAGCCTTCAGAAGAAACAAGCCCTGCCAACATCTTGATTTTATTCCTTAAGCTTCACCTCGGTCTTCTGACCCTCCAGAACTGTAGGAGAATAAATTTGTATTATTTTAAGCCCTTACATTTGTGGCAATTGGTTATAGCTGCAACAGGAAACTGATACACTAACTTAACATTCCTTTTGAAAACTAAGTTCTAATTGCTGTTCGTAGATTTGATTGGATTGTGTTTTTGTTTGGATTATATTAAGCAGAGACTTTAGTTTGGGAAGGACTGACGTTTTTATACTATTCAGACCTGCTATGCAGACTGCTCCAGAAAGGTGCCCCCACAATTTCTACCCATTGAATGCTATCTTTGTTTGGGTTCCCCAGAGGTAGACATGAATGCAAGCAGTAGGAAGAAGGGAAGGCAGGGGAGGGAAGGGAGCCAATAGCGATTCGTCATCAAGCGTGCACCTCTGGGTTCCCTAAATCTTTTTTATTTAATTAAATTAATTAATTAATTATTTTATTGTGCTGAGTCTTCATTTCTGTGTGAGGGCTTTTTCTAATTGTGGTAAGGAGAGGCTGTTCTCGGGTTGTGTGTAGGCTTCTCATTGTGGTGGCTTCTCTTGTTGCAGAGCACAGACTCTATAATGTGCAGGCTTAGTTGACCTGTAGCATGTGGAATCTTCCAGGAGCAGGGATTGAACCCATGCCCCCTGCATTGGCAGGTGGATTCTTAACCACTGAACCACCAGGGAAGTCACCCCAAATCTTCTCGAGACAGCAAATGTATCACCTCAGCCTTAGGAATGGAGGGATATCAGGGTGAAGAAAGACCTTCAGACCTGGTGATAGCAGCAGATGGAGACTGTCACCATTGTTGTTGTTCTGTCATTCAGTCATGTCCAACTCCTTGCGACCCCATGAACTGCAGCACGTCAGGCTTCCCTGTCCTTCACTGTCTCCCAGAGTTTGCTCAAACTCATGTCCATAGTGACCGGCTATTAAGGCACTCACTTTATCCCCGGGGGCCCAGCGTCCACACATTCCCTGCTCCCTCACATGGAGGCAAGGTTACAAAAGGGATCAAGCTGGCCTAACTCTGCACAGGACATGATAGCCAGACAGCTTCCCAGGGGAGGTGAGCTGCTTGCCAAGTGCCTAGCAAATAATCCCTTCACCCTTCCCATTGCGATGAACATCTGGTTTCCAGTGTCAGCATCTGCATCTCTTTTCCCAGGGGCTTATCCTGCTGGCCAGAGCCCATGGGAGATCAGAAGTGCCAGAGAACTAAATTTCCTTGCCAGTAGCTTCCAACCAATGACAAGGGGGGTAGAGAACTCTGATCCCCAGGGTGCCCCAGCGAGTTGACACTGGACCATGCCGACTTACTGGCTGCCTTTCCCTCCCTGCCTTCAAAAGGTGCTTCCTGGGTTCATCTCCCAAATATGTATTTATGCCTGAATTCTTGTCTCATGGTCAACATCTGGGAAAATTCAAGTAGCACAGAAGGCAATGGACCTAAGTGGCCAGAGGGGTGAGATGGAGGCATTCCAGGTGTGGGAATCAAAGCAAGCCCCTTATAGCTGAGACATAGAGATTCTGAGTCTAGGGTGGCAGCTGAGAGGATTTTGACCTTCTTTACACTTGATGTTTTTATGGCTTCCCTGACATGATGTTTTTATGGCTCCATCATTATGGTGCTTGGCTGGCTAGTCACTATGGCTGCTCTTTGGGCATCTGGCCTGAGGCTGGGATCCTGACAGTGGTTCTGGCTACTGGGCCCATTTGAAGGGTAAGAGTGTATGGAAAGTCATTCCGTTTCATTGAGGCAGCAGGACCCACAGGCCACCTAGACTTCATTTTGGCAGGAGAGCTGAAAACAAAGGCTTCTGGTAGAAAGAACTCTCCATGCTGGAGGATTTAATGCATTCCCAGGAGGGGAAAAACATCAGTGGAGAGTGAGCTAGTGCTCCAAGGAAGACGTTCTGCTAGGCCCTCCCTGGTAACCATGGGGATGGAGGAGAGTGGGAGCCAGGCAGGATCCATATCCCATAAAAATGTTGGCGGCTGGATTGCAAGATGAAGGGCCTGCAGATACCCTCTGACACCATATAATTTATGGGGTAATCAGAAGTCCTCCTGAAGGGCTGTGAGGGAAGAGGAGCTGCGATTCCGAGCCTTCGGGCCTTGAACATTTAATGAGGCAATGGGAGCCCATAAAGATTAAGATCAGAATGATTTGCCCATTTAGGGTGCTGATTTTATCTTAGCATTGCCTCTGAAGGATACCACATCTTCTCTGAAAGCCTGGAAGTCTGAATGTGGAAATCAACAGCCCAGAATTTGCGGGGTATCTTGTAAGGATATGGTTGGGGATGCTGAACTCTTGGAATTTCTGGATGGTGAAACTCTTCATTTTGACACTGGAAGCTGCCTATTGTCAAGAAATTGAGAGAACCTAAGAATCTCAAGCTGGAAACGCCCTTACAGAAAAGGATGCAGAAGTCCAGAGAGGTCAGGTGACCAGTTTAAAATCACACAGTACACCAGGAACTGTTGGTACCAGCTATAAGATTAGGTGGAATAAAAAAGAACCTTCAGTCTGTATAAGGGAATTAGCTGGCATGATTCCTTTTTAGAAGGCAAAGAGCAGTCTACAATGTGCAAAAGACACAAATAGTATCTTTTGGGGCTTTAAACCTTGAACATTTAAATTGGTTTCCTAAGTGCAAAATATGTATTACAACATTTTCAGAATCTCTAATGGTTGGTTGAGCAATTAAGAGACAGCTTATTAATATACAGTGACTGACTCACAAAATTGATTTAAAATGGCATCTGTGTGCCTTTAAGCTGAGATGTTTCCAATGTCTGGAGACATAAGGGCCTGAAAAAAGATGCTTCAGGAATATTCACTGAATCCAAGGATGAATGAGACTTGGCCCTCTGAAGGGGACCTGGCCCTGGTCAGGGAATCTTAATCTTTTTCCCTTTCGGATTCTAAAGTTTATTGTAGAAAATTTGAAAAATACAGAAAAATATGTAGAAGGAAAAAAATCACCTATTAACCAGCCCCTTCAAATATTTCCAGAAATAACATTCTTAACATTATGATATATTTCCAACAAGCATTTTTTTGGGTATACTTTTATTTTAAAAATTGTATTTAAAAATCTCAGCTTTAAGAGATTTGCATTTTGCCTTGATTCTAACTTACTGTTTAACAGTCTCCAAAGAGATTAATTTAGGTAGCTGCATTATATTCCATTGAAAGGTTGTGGTATAATTTATTAACCTGTTTCTAGGTCATTTCCAATTTTTCAATATTATAAATAACACAATGATAAACATCCTGGTGCATAAATCTTGGATGCCACCTCTGACTGCACTCAGAGTCCATTTCCAGTGATTGGAACTATCGGACAATCCTCACCCTTCCTGGATGTCTGGCCCCAGGGGCTTCAACTCCAGTATTGGAGAGACAGGGTGCCATGAAGGCACAGCTGACTGTACTGTACTAAGCTTGACACCGTTAAGCACCTACTTTTTATTATATTAATTATTTACATGCTTGGTAAGGTAGCTTCTGCATTAGTTGCATTGCCCCAGGCTCTGTCCCTCCTAGGAACAGCCCTGCCTTCTAGGAATAGCCCTGCCTGTTTGCACCATGTCTAGTGACCCCTGAGCTCTGGGGTAGCTGTTCAGAGCCCCAAGGTCCTGCAGGCCCAGTCTGAAACCTGCGGCTTCTATGTGTTCCAGGGACACCACTGTTGACACCACTCACACCACTCTTGTCCCCTGAGTTCTCCCTGCTCACCAGGTACCATGCTCAGTGCTTTATGTGTGTTAACTCACTCAGTCCTCACAGCCTTTTGGAGGTGGTGCCTGTCATCATCCCCATCTTACAGATGGGGAAACTGAGGTTCAAGGGTGTTAAGCCCCTTACCCAAGGTTATAGTTCATTTGCCTCCAGAGCCGATGCTCCTATCAATGACACATACTGCCTCTGCGAGCTTCTTTTGATGCCTCAACACAAGGCAAGACGCTCCCACTATTGGCTTGTACCCAGCCCTCTGCAACCCATTATCACATCCACTTGCACTGCAAAGAAGATTGAGAATGGGGCCTGTTTAGGTGATGATGCTCGTTCAATCTGGGACAGCCGTGGGTCTGAATGACTGGGTCTGAACAACAGCTGAGAGACGCAGATCGCGTGTATCTACCTGGAATCCCTGACCCACCCTGAGCCCTGCTTGATGCTCACACTGCCTCCCCTCTGTGGCAGAAAGCTATTGGCAGCTTTCTCCTTTACTGCCATCTCAACTCAGGGTCACAATGAACCCCAAAATAATTCCTGGCAAAGACTAACCAGGAATTGAGTCTAGGGTTCTCAGAGAACTCTGGCCAGGGAGATCTGGGTCCAGCTCCACCACCTACTGCTTCTTGAGCCCAAGCTTCCTTGTCTATGAAACGTGAGGCTGACTACCCTCCTCCTCTTTATCAGGACTTTGGGGCTCAGAGAGATGCCCGATGAGAACATGTTTTGTGAACTTGGAGTCTTGCACTTGTAGAAGGAAGCCTGGCTGTGGCTAATGGAATGAAGCTGCAGGAAACGGTGTTCACAAATAGACGGAGTCCCGCAGATTCTCAGGATAATGCCAAGCCGCCCCTTTCAGGCTTGCAGAGGTTGGTGATTGGCCAGCGGTGACCCCTGTAGCCCCCTTTGACTTCAAATCTCCTTATCTGAAAATGGAGTCATCCTACCCACCCCAGATGAAAGTCATGAGGATGAATGGAGACCAGGCAAGAAGGCCTTAGCACTAGCCCAGAACCTAGTAGGTACGCAGCAAGTGGGAGTCCCGAACTCTTCCTCCCCTTCCCTGAGATTGGTTCCCAGATGGAAATGCCCGAGCAGGTGACAAGCCCCTGGGGCTGTGGGAACAGGTGTGAAGGTCAGTGGCCAGATCCCCAGGCAGGCCCTGGTTTAGGCTGGGTGTAAAAACACCAGCTACACCAGGGCTTGGCTACTGTCCAGTGGGCCTGGCGGTGGGGGGTGGGTGTCAGGAATGGGAGCCTGGAGCTCTTTTTTCTGTTGCTCCCCAAATCTCAGGAACCCTGAGAGATCAGGTATTAAATCTTCAAGATTTCTGCCTTCTAAACACGGGAGAGGGGTGGGATGTGAAAGGGAGAGAACACTTGGTTTCCTGTCCTGGTTCTACCACTGACTCTGTGTGACCATGGGCAAGCCCCTCCCTCCTCTGGCACACTATTTCTGTACCTGTGAAACTGAGGTTTGGTTAAATGTGTGTTTAGCAGTTGTGACTCACAAATCTGTCTCCCCCACCTGGCTCCTGGAGATGCTTTGCCAGTGTCTGAGTCTTGGGTGTTAGTGGGGAAGGGATGGGCCTGCAGCTCACCGGTGCCCACTGGCCTGTGAGATCCCCAAGGATAGAGACTGTGTCTGATCCATCTCGTCCATGCCCTCCAGGACCCTGGGGCTGCTCAGTCGTGTCTGGCTGATGAGGGAAGGAAAGCCTCCTGAGGCGAAGTGGAGGGGGCCTGGCCACCCGGTGTTGCCACCTGCCTGCCCTCCCCCATGACCAGTCAGGCTCCAAGTCTGGGGGTGGGGGTGGTAACTGTCGAGGGGACAGGCAGGTTTTATGTGATTTCATTATTATTTCCCCGTGTAGTGGGGTTTGTCTGGGTGACACTAGACAAAGCACAAGGGTTTCTGTTATCAGCTTCCAGATCTGTCTACTTGGCCAGGCTGGGCTTCCAGAGGTCAGGAGCCCGTTGGATTCCTCTCTGCATCCACAGTGTATGCACAGGGTCTGGAACAGAGGTGGTGCCCAGTGAATAGTCAGAGAACCTACTTCACGGCTGGACTCCCTCTGACCTCATTTAAACCTTCATTTGATAGCCCTTTACTAACAGTCAACAAGAGCCAAGTCCATGGCAGGCTGTCCCGTGGGGGCACAGAGATAAACCTGACTCCTCATCCTCTAGGCACTCCCAGTGTAACTACGGAGAACTGGGTGAGCAATGTGCGGGAGGGAACATGGAGGACAGCCCAGGGCTCTGTGAGCACAGAGGAGAGACAGCACACGGCCTGGCACCTGAAGCAAGCTTCTGAAACCACAAGCCCTGGAGCCAGCCTATGGGTTCACCTCCCAGTTCTGTCCTCTCTCAGCTCTGCAGCCTTGAACGAGCCATTTTATCTCTCTGGGTCTCAGTTTCCTCATCTGCCAAACAAGTACCGTAAGTAGTGCCTTAGAACAGTGCTTGGCAGACAGTGAGTAGTCAATAAATATCAGCCAAAGGAAGACAACAAGCGGCCAGCACTTCGTAGGGCAGGAGAGGGACTCAACCTTCTCCCTCCAGTTACGAGGACTGTGTGCTCCCTGGGCATCTCTTCGCAATTCCGCCACCCAGGTTTAACACTGCTGATGTAGGGGGAGACAGGCCCAGAGAGGGGCAAGGGCGTGTCCTGGTGGCTCAGCAGTAAAGAATCTGCCTGCAGTGCAGGAGACCAGGGTTTGATCCCTGGGTCGGGAAGACCCCCTGGAGGAGGGCATGGCAACCCACTCCAGTATTCTTGCCTGGAGAATCCCCATGGACAGAGGAGCCTGGCGGGGTGCAGTCCATAGCATTGTACAGAGTTGAGCACAACTGAATGACTCAGCAGCAGCAGCAGCAGTAGCACATAGCCAGTGGCAGAGCCATGACTGAACTCATCAGCTCCTGCCTCCCAGCCTGAAGGATCGTCCTCTTTTGCAGGTCACTTCCCTTGTAAAAACCCCATGTCTACACGCTTGGATTGATCCCTTAAGGCCCATGTGAAATGCAGCTGGATGCTCTTCAAAATTTGGCTCTAAAGGGAGTGTACAAGCTGGCTTTCACTGATCATTGGACCAGCCAGAATCTTGCTGGTATTCTAGGAATTTAAAAGTTTCTCTTTTTAAGTGAAGTATTTTGGTTGGCTTTTGCCATTTAAAAACATATTCAGGGAGGAGTGATCCAAAGGCTTCTTTTTCGTATATATGTCATCTGAATAAGATGGAACCTGGACTGTTCTTTTTGAAAATTACCTGCTCTCCTTCTGCGTCTCTTCTCTTCATGTTCTCTGCCAGATTTAAGGCCTTTGCAAGCATCTCTCCACCTGACTGCTCTTCCAGGATTCATTCATCCTCATCTCTTCCAGGTGTTACTGTATAACCATCTTTTTCCTGTATCCTGGTTTTGTACTTCCATTTTCTTCTCTACTGAACTGAGGTGTATTTTTAAAAATCTACTTATATCATTTCCCTATTCTAAACCTATGGCTTCCCAGAATCTTCAGGGAAAGGACCATAGTTGTCGTTTAAGGTCTTTTGTGATCTGGCCTCAGTTTACCTATTCAATTTCACTTCCCTTCTTCCTAGACCAAATTCTTTATCACCTATAGATAAGTCATGCATGCATGCTAAGTTGTTTCCATTGTATCCAACTCTATACAACCTTATAGACTGGACTGTAGCCTGCCAGGCTCCTCTTTCCATGGAATTCTCCAGGTAAGAATACCGGAGTGGGTTGCCATGCCCTCCTCCAGGGGGATCTTCTCAACCCAGGGGTTGAATTTGCGTCTCTTGCATTGACAGGTGGGATCTTTACCACTAGCACCACTTGAGAAGCCCCATAGATAAGTCAGGGCAAAACTAATTACCCAAACCTCTGAGGCTAAGAAGATTGCTGTCTCTGAGATCAGGTTTCTGGCAATCAGGGCTTGTCTTAGTTTCCTGTGGCTGCCCTGACAAATTACCTCATATTTAGTAGCTTAAGAAACAGAAATTTATGCTCTTAGAGTCCTAGAGTTAGGAATCTAACTTGCATCTTATCAGACTAACTCCCATCCTCTTGGGATGCTCCACGTCCCTGCCTCTTCCAGCTGCTGGTGGCTGTGGGCATTCCTTGGCTTGTGGCTGCATTACTCCAAACTCTGCCTCCAAGTTCACGTTGCCTTTTCCTGGTCAAACATCAAATCTTCCTCTGCTTCCCTCTCAGAAGCTTCCTTATAATCACATTTAGGGCCCACCTGGATAATCTTCTCAACTCAACACCCTTAACTTAATCACATCTGTGAAGCCCCTGTACCATATCAGGGGACATTCCCAGACTCTAGGATGAGGGCCTGGATATCTCTGGGCTCATTCCTCAGCCAACCACAGAGCTCAGAGGGAACCAAGCTGCATCTCAACAATTTTCCCATGTATGAGACAGACTTTGTTTCTGCCACTCTGAAGATTGTTACTAACTTGCTGTGTGCAGCTTTCTCTCCTTTTAGCTTGGATTTTATGGAATGGGAGAGATAAGAATTATTTCTTTAAAGTGCACTGGATTGGATTTTGGCTACCACTGGATATGCAACAATGGAATTATTGAGAAATTAATTGGTGTCTTGTTTTGTTGACTCTTGTGGGCTTTGCAGAAGGAATGAAAGTATTTTCTCCCCAGGCTCTACCATAACTCTGCATATCTCTACCCAGGGAGGAAATGGTCTGTTTTTCCAAAGGTCTGGGGCTTTTCTTTCTTTAACCATTCACTGGGGAAGGAAGCAGTTTTCCTGGTTTTCTCTGGTCAGAGTGGAAAACTGGCCTTGTGGAGGTTAGCTGAGGAGCTTCTTGAATGGGGATGGTTACCCTGGGGCATCCGAGGACAAGGTGTGATGTTTTGTGCGCTGGGAATTAGGTTACACTGTCTGTCTGTTTCCCTTCTTCCATTCTCTACCCTAGGAAGGGTGGTGGCATGGTGGGTTCCTAACAGCATGAAGGAGCCTGAGTCTCACCACAACATGGCTCCTAGGGGGTATGTCCTGGGGTGGAGATGTCTGCATGGAAGCCAGGAACCCCAGGAGCCTCAGCATAGACTGTCTCTCCACCCTGATGGGTTTTCTTGGGGCAGAGGGGAGTAGGATGACCTGACTTTGGATGGTCATACAGGCCTGAGCAAAAACACAGGCAGCCATGACCATGAGGGGCAGTAGCCCCCAGGACTAGTAAACCTGGGGACTTCCTGTACCATCCAAGGGAGGAGGAGGGACTTCTTGTTGACCATGGACATGTGTAGGCAAATGGGCTTCATTATAGAAAGCATGACATAGTCCCTGACCGCCTGAGCCATGGAGCAAGCCTCAGGCCTGTGATCCATGTGGGAGGTGAATGGGGCTAGCATGCTCCGTTTGAAGCGGAGTGGTGACTCATGCCGGTGCAGCAAACTAGAATCAGATGCAGTCAGGGGCAGCTGTACTCTCCAGGGCCTCTCTGTTGGCTGGGGCAGATGCAAACAGCTGTGAAGCCATGGTGCAGAGTTTGTGATCCTGAGACTAGGACAAAGAGCTGGAGTGGGGGTGAGGGGTGGAGAGGCATGGGGCAAGGGCATGGTTATATCCCCAGCTGCTAAAATCAGAGAAGGCTTCCTGGAGGAGAGCCCATTTCTGCTGAACCTCAGTGGAAGAGAATTTTGGCTCAGAAGAGACAGAGTTGGGAAAATGGTGTCCCAGAAAGGGGACAGGAGTGGGGTGAGAGCCAGAGGGAATATCCAGAGCATGAGCCACATCACAGGGTGACATGAGGGAGAAGTCAGGACAGGAGGTGGGAGTTGGCTTTGGAGGGAATTGGATGCCAAGCCAAGGAGGTAACGAGGGGAAGGCAAGAGTGTTGTGACCAGTTCCAGCGATGACTAATGCTAAAGCTGGAAATAGCCTGGCTAGGTGTCACTTTCGGGAGTGTGGCACTTGGGAAGTCACCCTCTAAGGCATAGCTGTGGTTACCTGTGGTGAGGCCTTCCTCACCCTGGCTGTCATCTATGAGGGACTCTCTCTTTCTAGATTCTGTGCTATATACAAGTATCATTTCCTCCAATCCTCAAAAAAATCCTGAGACAGATACTAGTTCCGTCCTCGTTTAACATTTAAGGGAACTAAGCAGAGAGAAGTCAAGTAACTTGCCCAAAGTCTCCCAGATCATTTTGGCAGGATGGTCGAGCTACCAGTGGAGCTTGGCATCAAGGTGCCAGGTCAGTCAACAGCACTAAGAACAAAGGTTCTGAGCTAGTACCTGCTCTGACCGTGTTTAAACAAATGGAGAAACTGAGGCTAGGGGGAGGCTGACCAAAGTCACCCAGTAATTAGAGGCAGAGCAGGAAACCCAGGGGCCCTGGATTCTGGGCCAGAGGTCTCCCTCAGGAGTGGCCATGCCTGAGGATGCAGCTAACAGATAGGATGCCTGGACGCGGTGCTGGCCAGTGTCCAGCCCACCATCTTCTATCCACTCCTGGCCCCCAGCCACAGACATGTTTGTGAGCAGAGCCCACAGAGACTACCTGAGGACACTATTTGTTGGTCATAAGCTAGTTTGTGATACAATTTTTCAAGATATTTTTTATGTAATTATATGTATATATATGTCTATACTCACAGAAAGAAACCTGTATTTGTGATGTATATGTTCACGGCAAAGCATAATAGTAAGGTTAACACCTGTGGCCCACTACCTGCATTCGAAATCAGAATCTTCCCGGCATTCTTGCATGTGTCTGGATGCATCTTCCCTGTCTTGCCTCCTTGCTACCCCCAGGTGAGACCATGACCCAGATTTTGGTGTTTGTCATTTTCTTCCTATTTTGTAGTAGTTTTAGCACACATGTATAGATTCCAAAGCCATATGTTATTTACTTTTGCTGGCATTTGAACTTCATAAAAGTAGTGTTAGACTCTATATTGTTGTTTAGTTGCTAAGTCATGTCTAACTCTTTTGCGACACCATGGACTGTAGCCTGCCAGGCTCTTCTGTCCATGGAATTTCCCAGGCAAGAGTACTGGAATGGGTTGCCATTTCCTTCTCCAGGGGATCTTCTCGACCCAGGGATTGAACCTACCTCTCCTGCATTGGCAAGTAGATTCTTTACCACTAAGCCACCAGGAAACCTCTATAATCTATACTACCTTCTATGAATTCTTTTCTAAACTCAATGTTTTTTTCTAAAATCCATCTATATTGATGCACGTAGGTATAGTTAACTCATTTTCTCCACAGTATAATATTCTGTTTTATGTAATGAGAAGGAAATGGCAACCCACTCCAGTATTCTTGCCTGGAAAATCCCATGGACTGAGGAGCCTGGTAGGCCGCAGTCCATGAGGTCGCTAAGAGTCAGACACGACTGAGCTACTTCACTTTCACTTTTCACTTTCATGCATTGGAGAAGGAAATGGCAACCCACTCCAGTATTGTTGTCTGGAGTATCCCAGGGATGGGGAGCCTGGTGGGCTGCCATCTATGGGGTCGCACAGAGTCGGACACGACTGAAGTGACTTAGCAGCAGCAGCAGCATATTATTGATCTGTTCTTTCACTGTTGGGTATTTAGTTTGATTCTAGTAGTTTGCTATCATGAATAACGCTGCTATGACCATTCTGGGACATGTCTCCCAGGGCACATGGAAGAATTTCTAAAAGACATACCTTGGAGTGGGACTTCTGGATGTATATAGTATGTGAACAGTTAAACGTATCAGCTAAAGCGAAATCGGCAAATGCTCCTATCTGCCCGGTGTGCTTCCTTTCTTTTTTACCTTGTGGTCTCCCTCTAGTGCCCCCTATTGGCAGAAGCTAAAAAGGTTCCAAATGGCCAAGCCCTGCAAAAAGAGTCCCAGGTCCGGCATCACAATGCAGGATTTAGATGAATAAGGTTAGAGATGAAAGGCATAGCAACTAATTTAGAGATGTGTGATCACTGTGTTTACCGGATAAACAACAACAAGGCCAATGTGGCCCAAAGGTCGTCCGTTTAAAACCTCTTCAATGTAACCTGATCTTTGCTCAGTCTTTCTGCCCTTGCCAAAAGGAATGGCTAATCTTTCCCCAAACATGATGCTCTTCCACCTCCAAGCTTTTATTTCTATTTCTTTCCATCTCGGTTTCCCTCTTTGCCTGGATATCTTGCTCCTTGTTCTTCTTGGTGCTGAAAGCCCATATCACATGCTGTGTCCTTCACGGCTTTTTCTCTAATCTCTCCAGTGGAGGTAATAAAAATATCCTTCCCTTGGGTTCCATGGCCTGGTGTCAGCCCTCTGTCTGGGCAACAAGCACCGTTTCACTCAACATCACAGTTATTTGGCTTGTGAGTCATCTCCTCACTCAGAATTTTTCTTAACATTAAGAAAAGCCAGGCAGCATATGATAATAGAGAAAATAACCACTTAATATTCTATTGCTGGCACAGTTTTTACCACTTTTGTATATTCTTTGCTTGTTTTTCTGTCTGTGTGTTTTGAATAGGTAGCACACTTGTAACATCATAGCTGATTTCTATTTTATCCTTGTTAGGTCAAAAAGCTTTCTCTCCTTTGTTTCTATAGTCTTCATCACAGTTTCTAATAGTTGTGCATCATTCCAATGTGTGTTGATAAACTGTTGGCTCTTAGTGACAGAAACTCAGTCTAAATGAGCTTCAGCAGAAAGGGGATCTTCATGCAGGGTATACTGGGATCTCACAGTAACCAAGGGTAGGCTTCTGGCTGGACCTTGGGGACCCGCAGAAGACAGTTGCAAATACCATGAGGTGTTGTCTTACGTCTGTGTCAACTTCATTCTTTCTTCCTTCCCCAGCTGATCTGCTCTCTCTGATTTTCCTCCACATGGAAGAAAACATCCACACACCAGGCCCAAGCTTTACCTGTGATAGTCCAGCCAGCTCTTTGAGACTGGTCCTTCTTTCTCAGGGGCAGACTCCGTTTGTATAGCTGCTGCTGCTGCTGCTAAGTCACTTCAGTCATGTCCAACTCTGTGTGACCCCATAAACAGCAGCCCACCAGGCTCCCCCATCCCTGGGATTCTCCAGGCAAGAATGCTGAAGCGGGTTGCCATTTCCTTCTCCAATGCATGAAAGTGAAAGTGAAGTCGTTCAGCTGTGTCCGACTCTCAGCGACCCCATGGACTGCAGCCTACTAGGCTGCTTGTATAGATAGGGACACATTTTATCAAGGTCAGTCATACTTGAACAACCAGGTGGCTTGTGTAGAAAAGGGATCCTGGTAAGAGAATCCCATGGTGAGATTTTTATATTTCCTCCAGATAACTGCTACAGTAGTCATTGCATGTATTAGCATATACATTTTTCCTTATTTTGAATTATTTTCTTTGGTCCAATTCTTAGAAGTGAGATGACCAGATCATAAAGTTCATACATTTTTATATATGATATTATTTCCAATGGGATTTCAAAGAGTTATTCAATTTCACTCACATTGTGTGAAAGAGCCATTTCTTTGTACCATTGAGAACATTGGGCACTATGACTGGAAATGGATTTTTTACTATTTTAATAATCATAAAAAAGATATCTCTGTAATTTTTATTAGCATTTTTCTGGCTACTAGTGAGACTGAAGATTTCCCCATATATTTATTTTATTAGAGTATATTCCCTTTTGTAAATTATCTTTTCCTAGTTTTGCCCGTTTATCTAGTGGCATGTTAATTCTGTTCAGATTTAATTGCTTCTTTCTTTTGTGTGTGCATTTCACTTCTTCTACCTTTTTCTACCTTTATACATGGTCTAGCTTGTGTTATAGTTACTTGTTTGATCTTTCTTATTAGACTATGAGCTCCGGTGGACAAAGCCAGCCCTGAGTACTAGCCTAGCATGGAATCCTAGTAAAGCCCTCAATGATGACTAATTGGATAAAATAAGCCTACAGTTATGGTCTCCATGAGCTTCTTTAGTGGCTCAGAGGGTAAAGCGTCTGCCTGCAGTGCAGGTAGACCTGGGTTCGATCCCTGGGTCAGGAAGACCCCCGGAGGAGGAAATGGCAACCCACTCCAGTACCTTTGCCTGAAAAATCCCATGGACAGAGGAGCCTGGTAGGCTACAGTCCATGGGGTTGCAAAGAGTTGGACACCACTGAGTGACTTCACTTTCCCTTTCCTTTCACTTTATGGTCTCCATTATGCAGAAGTAATTGTTCAGCCTGAGTGGTGAACATATAGGTTACAAGGATGCAAGAAACATACACTTCATTCATTTAGACTGAAGATCTGCTACATGCTAGGATCTAGGATGCCTTGAAGCCACAAGACAGTGGAGAAGAGAGAATTAAACATAAATTACACAGCTGTGAGAAATCCTACTTATCCTACAGAATTCCAGAGAGTTCTATGAGCTCTAATAGGGAAGGAACATAGACCCAACATTAAAGCAGAAATCAGCAAACTTTCTGTAAAGAGCTAGATAGTTTTTAAATTAATTTTATTTATTTGGCTGTGCCTCGTCTTAGTTGGGACATGTGGATTAATAGTTGTGGCATGCAAACCCTTACTGGCAGCACCTGGGATCTATTTCCCTTATTAGGGAATGAACCCAGGCCCCCTGCATTGGAAGCGCAGAGTTTTAGCCACTAGACCACCAGAGAAGTCCCTAGATAGTTTATTTAAGGTCTTTCAGATCATATACTGGAGAAGGCAATGGCACCCCGCTCCAATACTCTTGCCTGGAAAATCCCATGGATGGAGGAGCCTGATGGGCTGCCGCCTATGGGGTCGCACAGAGTTGGACATGACTAAAGCGACTTAGCAGCAGCAGCAGCAGCAGGCCATATACGGGCTTCCCAGGTAGCACAGTGATAAGGAATCTGCCTGCCAATGCAGGAGCCACAGGAGATGTGGGTTGGATCCCTGAGTCAGGAAGATCTCCTGGAGTAAGAAATGACAAACCACTGCAGTATTCTTGCTTGGGAAATCACATGGACAGAGGAGTCTGGCAGGCTACAGTCCATGGGGTCACAGAGAGTCGGACACAACTGAGGACACATCCATGTACAACACCATATACAGTTTCTGTCACGTAGACTTCCTTGTGATTTTCTTTCTTGCAGACACAGCTATAGGTTTGATTTGGTCTGCAGGCAATTGCCAACCAGGTCCAAACTCCAGAGCCAGCTTCCTCATTACTATACAGATGGGGAAACTGAGTCACAGAGGCCCAGTGCCTGCCTGTGGTAAGATGGGCAGCTAAGGGCTTTGCTTGGACTTTGGCAAGGTCCTCTCTGGCTGTCTTCTGGGATAACCTGCTCCCTTCCCTACTTTTGTGCTGGGGCTGGTACTGTCCCAGGAGATTAGAGGGCAGTCTGTTAACAGAGTACCCCTCCCTGAGGGATATCTCCTGTCCCTCCCACCATGGGATTATTTGACCCTATGTTTTCCCATTGAATTGGGGTTGAGGGTGACAGAAAAGATGAAATGGCAGCATGATTAATTAATGCATGTGTATCCTGAGGCTGAGAATTTTGTTGAGTATAGAAGTATGTCCCTTATTACAATTGATTTTTACAGGGAAGGTGACATTCTTTTCTCAACTGAATCATGTATGGGGCAGAAAATGGTAAATATAATTGCTTCTTCTCTCCTGAGATAACTCTCCTGATCAAGTATACATAGCGACAGATGGGACCTGAAGCTGCTGGTTCAGTCTCCAGAGGTTTTGGCAGGCTGAGGGCCTCACTGGCCACAGAGTTGGAGGGACTCTGGGGCTGTGGGGCCTTCCCTCACCCTCCCCTCACTATGCAAAGGGAGACAGACCACAGGGGCATCCTCCTGGAATTGTACGTGGGTGTTATGTCACTCAGGGCCACAGGCCTGGGCATTTGAGGTGTGCACTGCCTGAAAGGGCAGGCCTCGTGGGAACCAGCACCTGTTCAGCCACACATCTCTCCCGGGCTCCCATCTCTGCTATCAATGGGCTGTTTCCTGCAAGTAACAGCTACCACCCTCCCCAACCCTGTGCTCTTACCATTCTACATAGGAACATCTCGATACCCCAGTTTGGGGTGGATAGAACTTGCAAGCAGCGAGGAATGATTTGATTTGATAATCAGATCATGAGTTGAGGGGCTAAGGTTCTGGTGTTCACACTGCTTCTGCCAGGAACATGACCTTGGGTGAATCTCAGCCTCTCTCTGGGTCTCAGTTTCCCCTTTGGTGCTAAGAGAGGATTGATTTTGTTTTTCTTTTTTACACTCTTCCTGGCAGCCTTGTGATGAGGCTGACTTAGGATCAAATTCGGCCCTGAGGACCACCAGAGTGCTCCTGGGACGGAGGCTGCCCTTCCCCCATGTTGCCCTGCTCCTGTCTCTGGGTGTCTTTGGGCTTTCCTTCTGATCCCTCTCCTCCTACATTCTGCCCCACTCATGATCCAGCAGGGCTCTCTCCCCTCCTGGCCTTTACCCTCTTCCTAAAATGCCCTTCCTCCCCCTTTCATAGGCTAGCTCCTGCCAGCGTTGCTGGGGTATGCCCTCCTCTGGAAAGGAGCCTCCACCGAGTTCTCGCTCCTCCTCCCACGCTGGGTTGCAGTGATGGGTATTGAGGGGAGGTTACCAGCAAGGTTCTCCAAGCCAGGCTTCAGCAATATGTGAACCATGAACTTCCTGATGTTCAGGCTGGTTTTAGAAAAGGCAGAGAACCAGAGATCAAATTACCAACATCCGCTGGATCATCGAAAAAGCAAGGGAATTCCAGAAAAACATCTATTTCTGCTTTATTGACTATGCCAAAGCCTTTGACTGTGTGGATCACAATAAACTGTGGAAAATTCTGAAAGAGATGGGACTACCAGACTGACCTGCCTCTTGAGAAATCTGTATGCAGGTCAGGAAGCAGCAGTTAGAACTGGACATGGAAAAACAGACTGGTTCCAAATAGGAGAAGGAGTACGTCAAGGCTGTATGTTGTCACCCTGCTTATTTAACTTCTATGTAGAGTATATCATGAGAAACGCTGGGCTGGAAGAAGCACAAGCTGGAATCAA
>SJYV01050945.1:1937285-1966129 GCA_006410875.1 Neotragus pygmaeus
TGTATGGATGTGAGAGTTGGACTGTGAAGAAAGCTGAGTGTCGAAGAATTGATGCTTTTGAACTGTGGTGTTGGAGAAGACTCTTGAGAGTCCCTTGGACTGCAAGGAGATCCAACCAGTCCATTCTGAAGGAGATCAGCCCTGGGATTTTTTGGAAGGACTGATGCTAAAGCTGAAACTCCAGTACTTTGGCCACCTCATGCGAAGAGTTGATTCATTGGAAAAGACTGATGCTTGGAGGGATTGGGGGCAGGAGGAGAAGGGGATGACAGAGGATGAGATGGCTGGATGGCATCACGGACTTGATGGACGTGAGTCTGAGTGAATTCCGGTAGTTGGTGATGGACAGGGAGGCCTGGCGTGCTGTGATTCATGGGGTTGCAAAGAGTCAGACGCGACTGAGCGACTGAACTGAACTGAACTGGTGCAAAGTAGACGCTCAGTGTGTGTAGAATGACTGACAATAATAGGCCATTAGTATGCAAGATGCCAGGAAATCCTGTGGAAAGGAAACTGACTCTCTGTTTACTATGCATATCTCAAATTTATTTTCACTGTAACCGTATTTTCAAAAATACCTATTGACGTCTCATGGAAATAGTGCTCTGAGAAACCCACTTTGACTGATCCTGTAGCTAGAGTGAGGCAATTTCCATATGGGACCCTTGTATCCAGGATTCTATTTGGGTGTCTGCTTCAGCAATTAGGAGAAACTGTTTCAGCTCAGACTCCCTGTATCCCTGAGGGCCTGCAAACTCCTAGCAGGGACATATTTGAATCCATTAAAGCATAGGTGCCTGGTGCTATTGCCAAAGTGTTCATTTTTTCTCTTCCCCTGGCAGTGCCCCAAATCCTCTCAGGGCAATGGAGAGCTTGAGCTGTTTGCCAATTAGCATGTTCCTGTGGATTTGTACAAATGTCTTTGTTCCCAGGCTGAGGCAGGGAGGAAGTGCTGGGGAGAAAACTGAAGGAGTTTGAAGGTGGGGAACCGGCTGAGTTTCTCTCCAGGGATGATGTTGACTAGGTGAAGCCCTAGAGCTTTTTCCTGTAAAAGAACTGTCCTGGGCTCTGGCAGGTCTGTGTTGCCAGCTTCAAGGGAAAGAAGGAAGCTAGGAGGTGGGGCTTTGTCATCCCTCTGTGGGAGCTTTCTCAGAGATGCGAGCCTGGCTGCCCAGGATCCCCAGGAATAGTCCTGCAGTCCCCAAGGAGAGATTCACAGGAGCAAGTTGTGGGGTCTACAGAGCTGCACCCCCTAAACTCGGGCACCCAGCGTTTCACCCTTAACATCATCTTAACATCAACTCTGGATCAATAAGGAAAAGCCCCTTCAACGTTTTGTTACCTGTGTCAAAATATATGTCCCTTATGAGATAAAGTCATAGGAACAGAGAGACAGACATTCTTTAAAAACCGCAGAAGGAGAATTAAATAAAAAAAAAAAATTAAATGAAAAAGGAATTAATGAGAAAAGGAAACTCTGTGATAGAAACTAAAAATGTAATCACAGAATTAAAACTCACTATTAATCCCTTGGTGAGATTAAAGAACAGAGCTGGTGCCGTGAAATATTAAATCAGTGCTGTAGAGGTCAAAGTTGAAAACTCTCATCAAAAATTCAGGGGTAAAGATAGAGAAATAAAAATGACTAGTGGAAAGTTTATAGGTATGGAGACCAGAGAAAAAAGCAGTGCCAAGCAGACATTTCATGTTTGTGTGGATGAGACGGGAGAGAAGCAATCATCCAACAGACAAGAGAACACCACACGAGTCCTGAGTGTGCAGCTCAGAAGAGATCAACGTGTGCCAGGCAAACATCACTGCAGATGGAACAATACCTGGACATCTCACAAAATGTTTGAAGAAGCAGGATTTTAAAAATCCTACAAGCATATGCACAGAATAAAGAAGAACCTATGAAGGAAGAAAAATCAGGCTTCAGACTATTGTTGCCATCCATTTCAATGGAGTACCTCTATACAGGTTTTTAGAATAATAAAGAAAAAGATTGCAATACAGTTATTTGATACCCCACCATGGTTGTTTAATGTTTGACGTCTCAACAAAGATACTCTCAAACAGAGAACTTGAAAAAGGATTAAAAATTGTCAAGAGATGAAGCAAATTTAAGAGCTGAGAGTGGTGAAGCCACTCCCTTGTACAAACTACTCTCTTGTACTCTCTGTACAAAAGGAAGTGGACAGTGCCTGTTTAACAAAGAAAAAATACAAGTTGTGAAAGTGGCACAAAGCAATGAAAGTTAAAAATATTCTCAAAAAGAGGCAAAGAGGACACGGGAAGTACAGATTTACTCTTGTTTAATATTTAGGAAAAATGTGGATTAAAGAATAGTTTTAAAAAATTAAAAAGTTGAATTATAGGCAGAATATATATTTCATATATATTCATAAACATAATAGAAAATATATTAAAATGTATAATAATGAGATGTAATGTAATATGTACATATGTTTACACACATGCACACACACACAAATACACACTCGCCCTCTCTCTCTGGAAGACAAAAACAAAGAATACATGGTCCCACACCAAAGAGCAAGGAAGTATTACAATAATTTAGGTATTTCAAGATCTACTCTCTCTGTAACTTTCAAACAATCCAGTATTATTAATTATAGTAACTGTGCTACACATTGCATGCAGTGACTTACTTATTTTATGACTAGAAGGTTGTGACTTTTGACAAGGAGAGTAAATCTTAAAAGGTCTTATCAGAAAAAAAGAGATTTTAATCATCTTTAGGTGATGAATATGATATACTAAATAAATGTTACAACTATTAATGTAAAGGCATTATATTTCTGTAAGATAAAACTTTTTATGCTATCTATAAGAAAAACTTTCAAAACAAAGTGAAACAGGAGTTAAAAAGCAAATGGACTCCAAAATCCTTGGTATGTACCTAAAAGCTGAAAGCATGCACTAAGACTTGTGTGCCAGTGTTCACAATAGTGAATGCTGGGTGGGAGCAACCCAAGTGTCCATCAACAGATGAATGAATAAACAACATGTGGTGTACAAATATAAAAGAATATTATTTCTACTATAAAAAGGAATGAAGTTCTGATATATGCTACAACATGGGTGAGGCTTGAATTCATTATGCTAACTGGAAGAAGCCAGACATGGAACAAATACTGTATTATTCCATTTACATGTGTTACCTAGAATAAGCAAATTCATAGAGACAGAAGGTAGATTAGAAGTTGGCCAGTAGATTTGGTGTTGGTGGAGCCTTTAAGCTGGTTCCTGTGCCTCCAGCATTCTTTGAATACTTCCTTACTTTCAAGCATGACAAGATGTTCTAGGCTCATTTGTACTTTCCCTTTCTAAACCCTGGACATTTCTCCAAGGAGTCCTTGTTCCTTTCAGTGGAGGCGAGTATTGAGAAGTCAGGATGTGAGCACTGGGTATGTTTATTGCTATTGGAGTGTTGGAGCTCCCAGGGCCTTCTTTGGAATTAGGAAATTGGCCTGGCCTCGCAACAGTGGGGTCCCAGTGGCTCTCACTTGGTTGAATGTGCTAGAAAATGGGGGGACATGCACCAAATGAGCTTTTTTCTCAACTTCTCTCCATAAATGGAACAGTTCTGACAAAAGCTTCCATTTGAGTCACCCTCCACCCGGGAGAAGACTAAAGCCTCCTAGATCACTGTCGGCTATTGACAGCTCCACTTACTTATCCCACACCTCTTAAGCTCTGTCAGGGGCCTTACACTTGCTTGCCTAAACTCTTTTCTCTTCTAGTTGATGTTCACAGAGCTAAGGCACAGAAGCACCCAGGCCTCTTCCCAGAGGGAGTGGGATGTGGGGCAAGGGTGAGGGTCATCAGGGAGCTCATGTCCCTCGGCACGTCTTCATTCCAACCGGAGGCAAAGAAAGGAAAGACATTCCAATTCTGGAGTTTCTGCTGCTCACCCCCAGTCCAGGGAAGCTGCTGGCATATGGGTGCCTGCAGCACAGCCAAGGCTGGGAAGAAGCTCAGAAAAATTGCAAATCCAGAGGGAAACATGACTTCAGAGTTCTTTTCTAAGAAGCAGCCCTTTTGCTACCACAGGGAGGTACCTGCAGACAAAAATTATCTTTCATAGAAATAGACCTTCTCAGTCTCCCTTTCTTATCCCCAGAAAGAACCGAGTGATTCCCAGAGAGGGGAGGGCAGGAAGAGGAGTCCTGTGAACTGGGGGCCAGGGCAGTACCCTAGTAGTCATGATCCCCTTCCTCCCATACTTCTGAGGTCTTGGATGTGCTCCATGCCATGTCATTGATTTGAACCTTCCCAATTGTGCCATTGCATGGGTCAGATGGTCACTGAGGATTTAGACATCTCACACCTCGACAGGGACCTACTGTGCCTTAACAAACTGCTTTTCCTGTATGCTGTAGCTGGGAGGGTCCCTCTGTCTCTCTCTCAATAACTTTATTTAAAGATAATTTGCATACCATTCAATTTACCTCTTAAAAGTGACTTGAGAGAATAGCACTGAAACATGCACATTACCATATGTGAAATAGATAACCAGTCCAAGTTCAATGCATGAAACAGGTCATTCAAAGCTGGTGCACTGGGACAGCCCAGAAGAATGGGATGGGAGGGAGGTGGGGGCAGTTCGGGACAGGGGGACACATGTACACCCATGGCTGATTCATGTCAATGTGTAAATATCCAGTTAAATCCACCACAATGTTGTAAATATCCAATTAAAATAAATAAATGAATTCTTTTAAAAAATGTGTACAATTCAATGGTTTTTTAGTAAATTCATAGATATGTATAACTATTGCCATAGTCAGTATTAGAATATTTTCATCATCTTAAAATAGAGAAATCCTGTACCCATTAGCTATCGCCCCTCTATCCTCCCATCCCCTGCCCAGCCCTAAGAAACCACTAATCTATTCTGTTGCTGTAGATTTCCCTAGCATGGACTTTTAGATAAATGGAATCTTATAGTACACACAGTCTTTTGTGACTGGTTTCTTTCACTTAGTATTAGGCTTTCAAGGATTGTCCATGTGGAAGCCTGCATCAGCACTTCATTTCTTCCACATTCCTCTTGAGAGTAATGAGCAGGCCAAGTGTGGATCCATGGAGTAGGGGACTATCTCCAGAGGCCCCCACATTCAGACTTGCCGTGAATGTGGCTCATTTCAGAGCACTTCATTTGCTTCCTTCTTAGGCTGTTGGTGGATCAAAGACCCTTAACTTCTCCCAGAAACATCCTGTCATTCTGGTGTAGAATGTCTTTGTACTCTACGTACAGGTTTCTGCTCAAGGCTACCATGGTTACCACCTTGATCTTGCCAAAGGACATTGGCTGGTTCCAGGTATTTTGAATGTCCTCAGCCTGCTGTAACTCACACTGGTAATGAAGAGAATCAAATAGTATTTGTAGGTGCCTGCACACTTCTGAAGCTCTTCTGTGGGGTTCCAAGTCTTAAATTTTTCTTGGCAATCATAGGTAAGGAAACATTCTTGCCAGGCTTGGACTTGAACATAGGCTGCCCATGCTGTAACAGAGGTTTTAAACCTGTAATAGGTTGGCCTGGACTTTTTAAAACTAGAAGTAACCAGAAAGCCACATGATCTGTTCAAATGTCCATATGGGGCAGAAAGAAGAGATTAGGCAGAATTTGTTTGAAAGTTAGTGAATGGACAGAAATGTTTATGCCCTGCTGACTTTAAACTGTTTGATAAACTGGTTCCAAACTAAAGATCCTAGAGGCAGAAATCCCAAATGAAAAGTGGTACGTTAGAAGAATAGTATCTTATAGTTAATCAGTTTTATTTTAAGAATGTAAAGATGACTCAGATTGGGAAGTGCATTGATTCAACTGATCACAACAGGTCAAAAGCCTTGGCAGTAGTTTGGAAACCTGATCACACAAGGCCTTTTTATTCCTCTAGCACAAGTGCCAGACAGAAGCCAATGGACAAAGGTGATGTCTGTTTGCCGCTTTGATAACCTCAAAGATGCCATTTGATTTTGGGGGTGATGACAAAAGTGTTTCATGTGACTAAAAAGCCACCTTGCTTCATTCTGTAGCAGCAGAGGAAGTTCAGTTGCGGGTGAATGATTTCTTGAGTGTGGAAGAAAGTCCCAAAGTTAAGGTGACAAGAATTACACTTGAAAAATTCTTCAGGCTCCATCTATAATTCTCAATGAAGTTGTACAAAGGTGCTTCCAAGACCAGGAAAAGGAAATTGCTGAATACTGTAAACAGCAATATATATATATATACACACACATATATATTTACTGCAATATGTATATAAAATCCAGTGAATGTGAGGCCATAGGTTATCAGGGCAAACACGGACATGGCTTCTAGACATTTCAAGGCCACAAGTGATTTTGCTGCTTGATTTATAGACAGTTCTATTGTGATATAATTTACGTACAATATCACCAGTTTTAAGTGCAAAATTCAATGGGTTTTTGACAAATATTTTCAGTTGTATAATGATGACCACGATCAAGGTACAAAACTTTTCTGTCACCCCCTAAAATTTTCTGGCATTCCTTTACAGTCAATTGCCTTTGCACAACTTCAGTCATGAGCAGCCACTGATGTACTTTCTAGTACATCTGCTATGGGTCGTTGGATCTCCCTCAGAACATCTCTGCCATCTTCAGCATTCTATACTGCAGATTCTAAGTGCCTCCACCTCCTTGAACTCCGATCTGTTCTTCAACTCAGTAGGTTTGCTGGTCTCAGTTTGGATCCCCCTCCCTGTGCTGTGGCTTGGAAATTCCCTCTGGGCAGACAGCTAGGACAGCTGTAGCCTCATAGGTAGTTTTTCCTGAGACCAAAATCACAGTCCTGTATCCTGTGTGATATGTGTATGAGATATTTTTGCTTGGTTTTTAGTTGTTTCGGCTAGGATGGCAATTTCTGAAGCTGTTAATTCTTCATGAGCAGAAGTGGAACTGCTCTGACTCATAGTTTACTGTTTGCGTAATGATCTCATGTTACCTGGAGTCACCAGAAGGTACATTCAGGCTGAAGGCCACTCCCTTGTGGCAGGTGTGCAGTTTCAGCTAAAATGGAAAAATTGTGTTTCCAGTTTGGAATCCATTGCCTCCTCAAGGCATGAAGAAGTATACAGATATGTTTTCAGTTCAGTTCATTTCATTTCAGTCACTCAGTCATGTCCGACTATTTGTGACCCCATGAATTGCAGCACACCAGGCCTCCCTGTCCATCATCATTTCCCAGAGTTCATTCAAACTCACATCCATCGAGTCAGTGATGCCATCCAGCCATCTCACCGTCTGTCATCCCCTTTTCCTCCTGCCCTCAATCCCTTCCAGCATCAGAGTCTTTTCCAATGAGTCAACTCTTCGCATGAGGTGGCCAAAGTACTGGAGTTTCAGCTTTAGCATCATTCCTTCCAAAGAACACCTAGGGCTGATCGCCTTCAGAATGGACTGGTTGGATCTCCTTGCAGTTCAAGGAATTCTCAAGAGTCTTCTCCAACACCACAGTTCAAAAGCATCAATTCTTTGGCACTCAGCTTTCTTCACAGTCCAACTCTTGCATCCATACATGACCACTGGAAAAACCATAGCCTTGACTAGACGGACCTTTTTTGGCAAAGTAATGTCTCTGCTTTTCAATATGCTAGCTAGATTGGTTTTAACTTTTCTTCCAAGGAGTAAGTGTCTTTTAATTTCATGGTTGCAGTCACCATCTGCAGTGATTTGGAGCCCCCCCAAATAAAGTCTGACACTGTTTCCACTGTTTCCCCATCTATTTCCCGTGAAGTGATGGGATCATATGTTTTAACTTTGACCTAAAAAATAACAACAATAGAATAATAGCTATCATCCAGCGAGCATTTTTTATGTGCCAGGCACCATGCTAAGCATGTTTCATATTGTAATTTAATCCTCGAACACTGTGAATTAGGTACCACTTTTATTCTCTTTCACAGGTGAGGAAACTGAGTATGTGTGGTAATGATTTGGGACACACTGGGTGCCACCTGGGGCTTTCCAGCTGGTGCTAGTGGTAAAGAACCCGCCTGCCAATGCAGGAGACTCAACAGACGTGAGTTCAATCCCTGGGTCAGGCAGATCCCCTGGAGAAGGGAATGGAAACCCACTCCAGTATTCTTGCCTGGAGAATCCCATGGACAGAGGAGCCTGGCAGGCTACCGCCCACAGTGTTGCAAAGAGTCAGACATGACTGAAGCGACTTAGCGCACATGCAAATGCCACCTAATCAGTCTTGACTAAAATAAATTTTCCAATTATTGACCCCCAAAACTCTAAAAGACATTATATAAAGAAGAATTAAGAAAATTAAACAGAAGTGGTTTGAATTTCCCCCTTGTATCTCAAATAATTCTGTTTTTGGCAACTAATGACCCAGAGGTCCCATCTGATGCTTTAGTAGATAATACTCCTTCAAATCTGCAGCCAGTTAAAAATTGGGTCAAAGATACTTATTTAAAGCCACCAAAGTTGTCAAAAATAAACCCCACTAAACCTTATTACTTTACTAATGTTAGGTCAGGTCATAAAAGGAAAATGAAAGGTAAAGACTAAAAATGTCAACCTAGCCAATGCCTTCTGGAAACTTGCCCATGCAGGGACCAACCCCAAAGAGACCTCGACTGCTGTCTCTATGTACAAAGAGAAACCCTATCACAGACATTATTAAAACATGAGAATTGATGGAGCAATTTTGATGTTGGTAAAAAATTATGACACTAAAAATATTTTCAAATATCCTTGTGAAAGAGACCATAATTTTCTCATGTATTAATTATAAATTAAGCACTGTCTATCAGTCTCTGTCTCAATGCTTAATGAGTATTTTTATCTGAGTTCATTTTTATTGAATCTCCCATGGGAGAAGAATGCTGGATTTACAGATATTTTACTAGGGCCCATTTATCATGGGCCATTTGCTGCAGCCATAAATTTTGTGGTTGAATGACAACGAGTGAGGAAGGAGTAGAGCAAGAAGTGGATTGAGGTTGAGAAAGAGGATGGGATTAAAGGTGGGTTTACACAGAAAACAGTTTTTACATTTTGATACAGCTCAAAATGACCTAGTAAAAGTACCATGTTGACATGTCTTTTGAATGAAAATAGCAACATTAAAATGGACTGCTTCACTTATATGCCCATCAAAACCCTCACCTCAGCTCAGAAGATTCACAAGCATAACACACATTGTTCTGGCTTTTACTGAAAACCCTAAAAGCTGTGATTGGAACCCTGGGTTGTGAGACCAATGTGCTGAACCAAGATCCTGAGCTAGCGAGTGAACCTAGATGACTCCTGGGCACTTAATTCCCACTGAGGTTTTGATGTCCTCAATTTATCACTTAGGGAATGACTGTACCTAAGTGATACACACTTTGTTTTGTTTTGGGTTTGTTATATGTGTATGTGTGCCCATGTATGTAATAAACAGAGATAAACAAAACTTTAATGAAATCTGCAAAAGGCAACTGATTGGTAACGGTGATACGGAACAAATGAGAACAGTAAATACTAGTGTCATGTTGAAAATGTGATTCCAGAAATCATGAGCCTACACATCTGAGTTCATTACTTTGGTGATTCAGAAGTATTTTGGAAAGTGTGGCATAATGACTGATTTTTCTTTCTTGTATATGATAGACTGTTGTTTAGTCGCTGTTTCTAACTCTTTTGCAACCGCATGCACTGTAGCCAGCCAGGGTCCTCTGTCCATGGGATTTCCCAGACAAGAATGCTAGAGTGGGTTGCCATTTCCTTCTCCAGGGGATCTTCCTGACCCAGTGAATCAAACCTGTGTCTCCTGAATTGGTAGGTGGATTCTTTACCACAAAGCCACCTGGGAAGCCCATATAGTAGATAGCTGCGTTTTTGCTGAGCGCATGGCTTCCCAGAAGAAAGACTACATTTCCCAGACCTCTCCACACATAGTTAAAAGAGTTAATAAAGCTTTGTAATAAAGTTCTCTCTACGGGATGTAAGTCATGTGTGCAACTTGGAGGTTGTGCCCTTGAAGGGAAGAGTCATGTTCTCCCCTGGCCCTTCTAGCTGGCTGGAATATGGACACATGGTGGGTCGTTCTGAACCAGGTGAATGAGGAAATCCCAGAATGACAGAGCAACAAGAGAGAGGAAGCCTGGCTCCTGACAACTTCACAGCCAGGACTGCCGTCCTGCTCAGATTTACGATTTCTGACCTATTTCTTAACTGACACTGTAGTAAGTCAAGGACCCATTGTAATTGCTTCCATGCTTGTCTCCATTACCAGGCTGTGAACTCCTTATGAAGATCTCTCCCCATATTTCCAGTTCCTCACTGTAGCCCCAGAAATACTCTGGGTCCTGGCACAGAAAAGGCCCTTGTGAATGTTTACTGAATGAATGAATATTCTGTGACATATACCAGCTTGTGACGGAAGTCGTGACAGCTGCATCAGAAGAACTGTGCAGGAAGAGCCACCTCCCATTTGAAATGTGTGTCTAGGAAATTTCTGTTTTGCTGCTTATAACAGAAAACCCAGATAACAGTGACCTACAGCATAGTCACTCATTTTCTTCCCATGGTGAGGGTTTGGGAGTGGGTGACTTCTAAACTGGGTCTAGTGCTATCAGGCCTAAGTTTCTGCCAGTCACTTTGCCTCTTCCTCATGGTGCCAATATCGTAGCCAAACTCCAACCATCATGTCTATGCTCCAGAAAAGCAGGAATATCAAATGGTGAAAGGGAAAGCCAGCCAAGCCTGTCCCCTCCTAAAGGGCTCATGCTGCTCCAGATATTTGCAGGACCAGGACAAGAGTATGAAGGGAGACCCAGCTACGATATGTTTGTCTATTTAAAAGTTGTTAATTCAAGTCAGCAGACTATTAATTAGCATATTTTCATCTTATTGCTTTGACAAAAATACCTTCAAAATGACAAAATCTAGAATATATGTCAAGCTATAATTTCTATATGACTGAAAATCAACAAAACACCAAAGATGAATTTAATTATGACTGAATATATCTGTGTATTCTTTTGATGAGCTGGCAAAGTCTGAATGAATAATAAAATCAAGGTACACATAATTTGTAAGTTATATATATTTATTCCATATTTTTTTGCTTTCATCTCAACAAAATTAAATAATTATCATCAAAGTTTTCACAAATTTGTATTCTAACAGTAATGATCTAATGATCTAAAGCAGAGGTTGGCAAAATATGATCTGCAGGTCTGTTGCTTGTTTTTGTAAATGAAGTTTTATTGGCATTCAGCCAGACTCATTTTTTCATGTGTTGTCCATGGCTGTTTTCATGTTAGAATGTCAGAGTTGGATAGTTGTGATAGAGATCATATAGCCTATAAGCCTGAAATATTTACTTTCTAGTCCTTTAAGAAAAAATTTGCCAACTCTTGATCTAAAGGATTAAAACACAAAATGTAATTGTAGTGAAAATATACAGAATTTGAATATATTTTTTATCAAAAAGTGTCAAAAATAAGTGAACATAGGGAATTCCCTGGCAGTCCCGTAGTTAGGATTCTGTGCTTTCACTGCTAAGGGCCCAGATTCAACCGCTGGTAGAGGAACTAAGATCCTGCAAATTGCAAGGTGTGGCAAAAGAAAGAAGAAAAAAACAATGGCAATTAAAAACAAGTGACCATAAAAGCCAAAGAATTAAGATCATTTTTCATATACATATTCTAGAGAAGTTTTTTCTAAAGAAGTCATAATTATTTTAAATTAAAAGGTAAAATATAAATTATAATTCATGTATAAGAGCAGTATTATTTAAATGCATTTATTTTATTTTTAAAAATTTAGCTAAACAAATCTTATTAAACATCTCTATATTTCTATAAAGATAAAATTTGGCACTCTGTCATTCAATATCCACATGATTACTGAGGTTAACACCTCATATCATGTTTTGTGTCTAGACCTACACACATACAAATTTGAGAGCAATATGAATTGTTGAGTATGGCAAAATGTTCTTAAGCTGCCATATACAACTGCTGTGAACAGTGAGCAGTATTAGTAATAGTGAACTGCTAATAGTGAGGACCCCCAGGAAGCGGACTGAAACTGGGAAAGGAGCAAGAAAATGGATGCATGGCACTGCAGGGAAGTGGGATACTTTGGTCTGTTAGGATATGATATTCATACTATGTACTGGGAAGGAATTAACCATTTTTCCTGTTACCTAAGCTCTTCTGCCCTTTGGTCCTTCCTGATTTCAGAAGCAGCATTCATCTCCAGGGTCATCAGGCACAGGCACAGAATTTCCAGACTCAGGATCACTTCAGGGAAACAGGGCAGGGGATGGGGATGTGTATTTCCCTGTGGCCTGAGTGGTGTTTGTAACAGGAACAGATGTCCAGGGCATGGATTGCTTGTGTCAGTATTAAGCATGTGATTTCAAATGATAGAGAACATCTTTGTGTTCATTAAGAAAAGTGTGTGCTTATACAGGCCTGTGGAGAAGGCAATGGCAACCCACTCCAGTACTTTTGCCTGGAAAGTCCCATGGACAGAGGAGCCTGGTAGGCTGCAGTCCATGGGGTCGCAAAGAGTCGGACACGACTGAGCGACTTCACTTTCACTTTTGACTTTCATGCATTGGAGAAGGAAATGGCAACCCACTCCAGTGTTCTTGCCTGGAGAGTCCCAGGGACGGGGGAGCCTGGTGGGCTGCCGTCTATGGGGTCGCACAGAGTCGGACATGACTGAAGCGACTTAGCAGCAGCATACATGCCTGTGCATGTGTGCATAATATGCAAGGCCCAGTAAGTCATGGGGCCCAGAGTGGGGTCTGAGGACAGACAATACTAAAAAAGCTTTCTTGGAAATCCACCCAAATGACTTCTGCTTACATTTTATTGGCTCTAACTATATGCTTTGTCCATTGATGGCTGCAGTGAAGCCTGGGCACATTGTAAGCTGGAAAACCAGGGAGAAGGGGAAAAACTATAATGTTGCCTGTGAGTAGTCTCCGCTACATTGCCCTCTCCTCTCTGCTCTTTCTATCTGGCCTTGACCTTCTCCTCCAACATCTATTCCCTGCCCCCATACACAGGTCTTCCCTGGAGTACCTCTGTCTCTATGTCACTCAGCTCAAGCTCCCTGCTTGAGGGAGCTTCACTCCCAGCCAGGACTGAAATGCTCTGGGCAAAGAAACTGAGAGTGGGAAACCCCAGGGGGCTCCTCAGTTCTCCCCCAAGCAGCGCCTCCAGAAGCACGTCATTGTCTGTGAGTTGTCACAGAGCCAGATGGCATGAGCCGTGCAGGGGCCAGGTGCCAACTGCCTCCCTGCTACCTCTTCGCCCAGGTGTGGAAGGACCTTGTCACCAACTGGTTATGGGCTATTGTCCTCTGATGAGCTGCCAGAGGGTTTTGCTGCATTCCTGTAGATCAGTGAGCTGTGTCTCTGCAGGAAGATGAGAGCCCCACTCAGGCCAACCACAGAGATCCAGCTCCAGCTGGGGGTTGGGTGTGGGGGCCTCAGTTAGTTCTCCTCCCCTCTGGAACCCTGCCCCTTTCAATGTTAATGTAATAAAGAGAAGGAGATTTGGGGGAGCATGACTCAAGTCTGGGAAGGAAAGAGATTATCTTTCTACACAATTTGTTACTGGAGGTATGCCAACAAGAATCACCTTTTGTGGGTGCAGAAGTATGCCAGACTTTAGGTATTTTACCTGAGGCTAGATCACAGTGATCTCACCTTGTTCCCCTTTACCCCTGAGACTTGGAGCATCCATTACTCCACTGAGTGGCAGAACTCAAGCAAAGTAAGTGGTGACTAACAGCTGAATCTGGAGGCTTGGATTTAGAATGAAGCAGGAACTCTGGTGGAAGAAGTGGAGCTCAGAGGAACCAGGAACTGTGGGGGAGAGAGTGGGCATGTATGGGAGGTTGTCTGTGGATAACGCACGTATATTTGCCTGCTGAGGCAGTGGCCAGGCCACTTCTTCCCTTGTAACTTCCTCTTTTGGGGGGAATTGCAATCCTTGAGATGGACATGTGGGCAGAGCAGTGAATTTCCTGGGTGTCTTGATAGGCAGCCTTTTCAGAAATATTAATAGATCTGTGTGTGTGTGTATGTAAATGTGTGTAAACCCATGTTGATGCACATGTCCAAGAGTGAGTGTGCAAGTACCTGTGGGTGCCTCGGTGCAGTCAGACCCTCTTGCCTTCCTTGTGACTTCCCTCTATCAATTTCATCTTTCACTCTGAATGCACAGGTGGAAGAGCTGAGTTCCCTAAACTGCCGCCACTCAAAAAAATGAATGTACAGAGCAGCAACTCAAGCCAAAGCCTCAGGGAAGCAGCTTTGCAAGGTGAACACCCTGCGGAAAAATAAGCCAAAGAGCTCGTGCCAGTCGGTGGCTGGTTTTCACTTTGCACCAGGGAGACCTGCCAGGTGTCACTGATGAATATTAGTGAAGCACAGAGTGGCCGCAAGAGTGGCCACAGACCTCGAGGGGCTAGGGTGGAGGTAAAATGAGCTGGTTGGACAAATAAAAACGGAGACTTTTCTCGTGACTTCCTGGCTACATCTTGTGCAGAGGAGCCAACAAAGGTCTTATTATTTCTGTAGGAAAATTGTGTTGTGTGTATAGGTTTAAGTACGTGTGGTATCAGTGTAAGTATGCATGTGTGCACACAGAGTATGTGTGCAAGTATAGGCACATGCATGCATGTGCACACAGGAGTGCATGAGTATGTTTGTGTGCATGAGTGTATGTGTACACACACATGCGTGTAGATGCACTCTAAAATACGACAATTGTCATAAAGGGTCAGTTCAGTTCAGTCGCTCAGTCGTGTCCGACTCTGCAACCCCATGAATCACAGCATGCCAGGCCTCCCTGTCCATCACCATCTCATGGAGTTCACTCAGACTCATGTCCATCAAGGCCGTGATGCCATCCAGCCATCTCATTCTCGGTCNCATGAAGTGATGGGACCAGATGCCATGATCTTCATTGTCATAAAGGGTGGGGGGCCCATATTATGCTTTTAGCTTGAGAGTTCATACCAGTGTCCATGCTTTTGAATCCCCTGAGGTTACATGCAAAAATGTGTTTTTTTGTGTGTGTATTTCTTCAAACAAAGCCCTGGTTTCCCTTACATTCTCCAGCTTCCCGGATGATGTAGGACTGTGATAGGCAGAATAATGACCTCCAACATCCTAATCTCCAGAACCTGTGAATATGCTATGTTATGTGGCAAAGGAGAATTAAAGTTGCAGATGGAATTAAAGGTGCTAATTAGTTTACTCTGAGATAGAGTCTGGACATCCAGGTGTGCCGAATATAGTCACAAGAGTCCTTCTAAGTGAAAGACAGAAGCAGAAGAGGCATGCGAGAGTAGCAATATAGGAAAAGACCCAACCAACCATCATTGGCTTTGAAGAAGGAAGGGGACCATGATTTGAGGAATCTAAATGGCCCCTAGAAACTAAAAAGGCCAGAAAACAGATTTTCCCCTAGAGCCTCCAGAAAGGAAAGCAGCCTGCCCACACCTTGATTTTAGTCCAGTGAGACTCATTTCAGAGTTCTGACCTCAGAGCTACAAGAACTCAGTCATGTCCGACTCTTTGTGACCCCATGGAGCATAGCCTACCATGTTCCTCCATCAATGGGATTTTCCAGGCGAGGGTACTACAGTGGGTTGCCATTTCCTTCTCCATACAAGAAATCAGTGTTGTTTTAAGCCACTCAGCACAGAGTCGAGTCAGACACAACTGAAGCGACTTAGCAGCAGCAGCAGCAGTTCAGTTCAGTCCAGTCGCTCAGTTGTGTCCCACTCTTTGTGACCCCATTGAATGCAGCACACCAGGCTTCCCTGTCCTTCACCAACTCCCAGAGCTTGCTTAGACTCATGTTCATCGAATCGGTGATGCCATCCAACCATTTCATCTTCTGTCGCCCCTTTCTCCTTATGCCCTCAATCTTTCCCAGCATCAGGGTCTTTTCAAATGAGTCAGCTCTTCACATCAGGTGGCCAAAGTATTGGAGTTTCAGCTTCAACATCAGTCCTTCCAACGAACACTCAGGACTGATCTCCTTTAGGATGAACTGGGTGGAACTCCTTGCAGTCCAAGGGACTCTCAAGAGTCTTCTCCAACACCACAGTTCAAAAGCATCAATTCTTCAGTGCTCAGCTTTCTTTATAGTCCAACTCANTGGCTTTGAAGAAGGAAGGGGACCATGATTTGAGGAATCTAAATGGCCCCTAGAAACTAAAAAGGCCAGAAAACAGATTTTCCCCTAGAGCCTCCAGAAAGGAAAGCAGCCTGCCCACACCTTGATTTTAGTCCAGTGAGACTCATTTCAGAGTTCTGACCTCAGAGCTACAAGAACTCAGTCATGTCCGACTCTTTGTGACCCCATGGAGCATAGCCTACCATGTTCCTCCATCAATGGGATTTTCCAGGCGAGGGTACTACAGTGGGTTGCCATTTCCTTCTCCATACAAGAAATCAGTGTTGTTTTAAGCCACTCAGCACAGAGTCGAGTCAGACACAACTGAAGCGACTTAGCAGCAGCAGCAGCAGTTCAGTTCAGTCCAGTCGCTCAGTTGTGTCCCACTCTTTGTGACCCCATTGAATGCAGCACACCAGGCTTCCCTGTCCTTCACCAACTCCCAGAGCTTGCTTAGACTCATGTTCATCGAATCGGTGATGCCATCCAACCATTTCATCTTCTGTCGCCCCTTTCTCCTTATGCCCTCAATCTTTCCCAGCATCAGGGTCTTTTCAAATGAGTCAGCTCTTCACATCAGGTGGCCAAAGTATTGGAGTTTCAGCTTCAACATCAGTCCTTCCAACGAACACTCAGGACTGATCTCCTTTAGGATGAACTGGGTGGAACTCCTTGCAGTCCAAGGGACTCTCAAGAGTCTTCTCCAACACCACAGTTCAAAAGCATCAATTCTTCAGTGCTCAGCTTTCTTTATAGTCCAACTCACATCCATCCATGACTATTGGAAAAACCATATCTTTGACTAGACAGACCTTTGTTGGCAAAGAAATGTCTCTGCTTTTAAATATAGTGTCTAAGTTGGTCATAGCTTTTCTTCCAAAGAGCAAGTGTCTTTTAATTTCATGGCTGCAGTCACCATCTGCAGAGATTTTGGAGTCCCCAAAAATAAAGTCTGTCACTGTTTCCATTGTTTCCCCATCAATTTGCCGTGAAGTATGGGACCAGATGCCATGATCTTCGCTTTCTGAATGTTGAGCTTTAAGCCAACTTTTTCACTCTTCTCTGTCACTTTCATCAAGAGGCTCTTTAGTTCTTCTTCACTTTCTGCCATAATGTTGGTGTCATCTGCGTATCTGAGGCTACTGATGTTTCTCCCGGCAATCTTGATTCTAGCTGTGCTTCATCCAGCCCAGCATTTCACATGATGTACTCTGCATATAAGTTAAACAAGCCAGGTGACAATATACAGCCTTGACAAACTCCTTTCCCGATTTGGAACCAGTCTGTTGTTCCAAGTCCAGTTCTAACTGCTGCTTCTTGACCTGCATACAGGTTTCTCAAGAGGCCACTCTGTGGTAATTTGTCACAGCTGTCACAAAGAGCTAATACAAAGACTGTTTCTTTATTTAATCTTGTTACTTCACACTTCCAGGCCCTGTGCTGGCCTCCCTAGTCCTCCTCACGACTCTGGGGATGGGCCTTGCTCCTCCCCTTAGAGCAGGAAGGAAACTGGCTCAGTTAGGTGAAGTGGCTTGCTGAAACTCATTCAGATGTTAAGTAGGGAAGGTCCCTTATATACCCAAGGTTGGCAAGGGGTGGATTTAGTCAAGAGGCAGTGTGGAGCGGTGGGCAGAGCTGCACTGGCAATGAGGAGACTTGTGCCTTAGCTTAGGCTCCATCCTAACTTGTTGTAGAACTTAAAGCAAGTCACTCAGTTTCCCCATCTTTAAAGTGAGAGTATTGTAACAGAGAACTCTCAATCCTGAGGCTCAGTGACTCCAGGCAAGAAGATATATGTGTGTGTGTGTGTGTGTGTGTGTGTGTGTGTGTGTGTGTGTGTGTGTATATACACACATACATACAAAGTAGCTTATTAAGACTCTAGGAACAACTAGAAGGAAGGAGGCACTGCCCTTCCCCACCTCTCACATCTTGTTGCCTGGGACCAAAGCAGCTGGATGGGGCCCAGCAGTGGTGGTAGTGATCCTGCTGAGGAGAGAAGAGAGTGGAGTAATTGGTTGTGTGTGTTAGTGGCTAAGTCATGTCAACTCTTCTGTGATACCATGGACTGTAACCTGCCAGGCTCCTTTGTCCATGGGATTTCCCAGGCAAGAACAGTGGAGTGGGTTGCCATTTCCTTCTAGGGGTTATTCCCATTGCAGGGATCGAACCTGTGTCTCCTGCTTGGCAGGCTAATTCCTTACCCCTGAGCCACCAGGGAAACCTGGAGTAATTTGTCAGGGTATGAAATTAGAGCATGAGAGAGAGCAGGCAAAGGGAAGAACCCTAGGTGTCTCCCCATCTCCGAAGTTCCTGAGATGCCACCTGGGATTGTTCTGGTTCTGTGGTTTTGATGGTGAGGTTGCTTTCATGAGCAGTCATATGTACTTAGGAAATGACTTGATTTCCCAGAGATTCCCTGTGACTCAGAGAGTAAAGAATCTCCTACAACATGGAAGATTGAGATTTAATCCTTGGCTTGGGGAGATCCCCTGGAAAAGGGAATGACAACCTCTCCAGTATTCTTGCCTAGAGAATCCCATGGACAGAGAAGCCTAGAGGGCTACAGTCCACGGGATCATAAAGATCGGACATGACTGACATTTTCACTTTCACCTGCTGCCAGGGTTTGGTGGTCTCCTCCCAGTATCAGACAGACAAAGAGCCTGGACTTAGAGTCACGAGCCCTGAATCTACCAACCTGCCTGGTCCTTGCCTCTGTGGGCTGTAGGGAGGACCGGTGAGCTATGGAGGTGAGAATGATTTGGCCTTATAGGAACCTATTGTTCCTGAACTCTTTCCCTCATTCTGGAGAACCATAGCCCCCCATGTATTTTACTCATCAAGTGGCAAAGAAGACAGCATACAGCTTATATAGTGTCCATCCACCCTTGGACCTGGGCCTAGCACTCCAGTCCCTTGCTACTCCCAGGGTGGTTTGTGGCCAGCAGCATCTGCATGCCCTGGGAGTGTTTTTGTTTTGTTTCATTTTTTAAATAAATGCAGGGTCTCCTGATCCATGTGCACACACGTGTTGAAAGCCCTCCTGCAGAGACTATAGCTCTGCTCCCCTGGTCCTCCCCACAGGTGATGAGGACCACCAGAACCCAGGCCCTTTCTGGGCCTCATTCTGGCACTGTCCACCCTGGGATGTCCTGCTCGAAGGGACCAATCCTGCATGCAGGACTTGTACTGCCCTCTTCTGCAAGGCTGGGGTACCTCTAGCCCCAAGGGATGGTCAAAGGGTGACTGTAGGAGTAGAAAAGGGGTTATGGGGGTTGGGGGGATCTTTGGCATGAGGGTTCAAACTAGAACCTTACATGTACACAAGATCTTAACTGTTCAGGATGGAGTAAGGCAGGAGGATAGAAAGAGGGGAGCGGGCACTGTGGGCTGCAAGATTCCTCTTTTACAGTCCTGTTCTTAAACTGTCAAGAGTGGGCCTGTGCAACTTTATAAAATAATTGTCCTAGCAACGGATTGGGTACATATCTGTCTATGACAGTCTATGAGTTGACTTTTAAGGTGGGAGTAATTAAAAGATTTCTTCTAAGAAGGGGCATTGGAGCTGGGCTTTGACAGATAAGTAGGAGTTCAGTTGGTTGAGACTGAGGGAGATAGAACTATGTGAGCAAAGATGTGGAAGTAGGGGAGGATGAGGCATTTGTGGGAAAAGATGAAATTTATGCTGCAGTATTTTTACTTTGGGACCAAATCATGTAGGAGAGGAGTCTGGGGACTCCTTGAGGATTACGAGCTGGGAAACTGCAAGGTAAGGACAGCATTTTAGGGGAAGTTTTGGGTGGAAGCACAGGGAGTTTGCAGGAGAGATATGAGCAGCAAGGGGCTTCCCTGGTAGCTCAGTTGGGAAAGAATCTGCCTGCAATGCAGGAGACCTGGGTTCAATCCCTGTTTGGAAAGGTCCTCTAATGAAGGGAATAGCTACCCACTCCACTATTCTTGCCTGGAGAATTCCATGGACAGAGGAGCCTGGCAGGCTACAGTCCATGGGATCGCAAAGAGTCAGACACGACTGAGTGACTTTCCCTTCACCAGCAGCAAAATGCTGAAATGTCTCCTGTGGCTCCTCCTAAATTTCTTCCTGCTAAGTGGACAGCATAACATGGATCACAGATGAGAGTGTGAAGATTTGCAGACCCCACACCTACTTTCTGATCCTTTATCCAGATCTAGGAAATAGGCTGAGAGAATCAGAGGAATGGCTGGGTCATCACCAGACCCTCAAAGCATCTTTGAGGACTGTTGCAGATTGCTCTATCTGTATTGGAATATTAATGCAAGGGAGAGGTCACATTTGTAATTAATCAAGCAATAATGCAGGGAGCTTGCACTGATTCCGAACACATCAAACAAAATGGCGCCCAGCAGCCAGCGGTAGCAGCCTTGGAGAGGCTGGTCAAATTGGATTAGCAGACCAAATATCTGTTCTAATGCCTGAGAGATGGACGAGGCACTTATTAAATGGTCCACAGGCAGGCATGTTTTAAGTACTTAATCAACCCTTCATTTCCCTCCTCCAGGGATGGGGGAAGCCTCAGTGCCACCCATGGTGAAAAATTACCCATCCCTGCAGGATCTCTCCCTGCCATTTCCGCTATACAATGTACATGAATTATAGAAAGAGTTCAGGGAAGACAGTGTAAGACCAGCTGGCAATGGAAAATGCATAGGTCTGGGATCAGGAAACCTGGGTGCGGGTCCTGTCTCTCCCACCTGCTTACTATGTGGCTGTGGGTCTGTCATTCCCCTTTCTGGGCCTCAGTGCTCCCTTCAAGGCCTCCTTGCTTTTTATGAGCTTGAAACAGTTCTCTGAGGATGCTTACAAGAGGCAGCAGGCAAAGTGGCTTGTGTAGCCAAGTGGTTTTTCTGGAGTGAAGATTTGCTCTGGGTGCCCTTGGTTTTCTCTTTGTGACTTGAATTCAACCTCAGCCTACAGGGTAGAAAGCTGCTTCCATTCTCTCATCACCTCCCCCTCCTCTTTTCTCAATTAAGAGTCTTAAATTTTAGAGCCAGAGAGCACCAAAGAAGATTTCAGGGCCCCCTGTGTCAGAGTCCCGCAGTCACCCCTTTCTATTCTCTGTTAAGATCGCCCCCAGGGTGGCTTTTGAGGTGGGATCCCCCTTCCCTGGCCCCACTGCTCTTGCCTAATGATGAAACCCTTGATTAGGGTTTCATTTTCCTTCTCAAAGGAAAAACAAAAGGTAGGGGGAGATGGTCCCATGTTAGACTTTGCATCAAGGCCCATTACTGCCAGCTACATGGTGACCTTGACTTCAGTGGCCCCAGGCCCATCCTTTTATGGTTCGGGAAACTGAGGCCCAGGCATGGGAATGGCTTTAACCAAGATCCCAGGGTGAGTTTGCGTTTGCTGTGGAGCCAGGGCTGGTCCTCTCCGGTGCATTCTTTCCTCCCCTTCCCCATAGACCTGCCCACCTAAGCCAGAGGTGGGGCCCCCACTGGGCCTGGTTGGCGGAGGACATAGTCACAGTGGAGCCCACCATGCTTACCTAGAATGTCTTTCTCTCAGTCCTGAGGCCTGAGATCCTTTCTTGGTCACATAGGTGTTCCCTTTGCAGGCTTCGTGTGCACCAGGAGATTACAGTTTATTCCTTTCCTTCCAGAAGCATTTCCTACAATTAGAGTAAGTGCTCCCACCCACTCCACCCCACAGGGCCCCACCAGGTTCTAGGTGGGTCTACTTTACTTCAAGGAAGCTTAGTAAGCCTTTTCATAACTATCCTTATTAAGACCCAAATATAAACATTAAAGAAAGCAAAATAAAATCTGGGGGAAAAATAAATCCCACAAACTTCTAGTGAAAATTTGGGCTCCATCACTCTAATTCTACTACCCATCAGTGGGCTTCCCTGGTAGCTCAGATGGTAAAGAATCTGTCTGCAATGCAGGAGACCCTGGTTGAAGCTCCAATACTTTGGCCACCGGATGTGAAGAGCTAGCTCATTAGAAAAGACCCTGATGCTGGGAAAGATCAAAGGTAGGAGAAGGGGACAACAGAAGACGAGATGGTTGGATGGTATCACTGGCTCAAAAGACATGAGTTTGAGTAAGCTCTGGGAGATGGTGAAGGACAGGGGAGCCTGGTATGCTGCATGCAGTTCATGGGGTTGCAAAGAGTCGGACACAACTGAGCGACTGAACAACAACAATCCATCAGTGCTGAACCTCATTCCACTATCATCACCACAATTCAGTAGAATGCTCCTTTCAAGCTGGCCAGAACGTTTTTTTCAGGCATAGTTAGACATTTTTGCCTTGATGATCCTGGTAGCAGTAAGGATGGGGTACTTCATCTCTACTGATGGGGTACCAGGCATGACCTCCACCATCAAGCCTCTCTGACTCCACAAGAATGATGGACAAAACAGTTGGAGAGGGGAGTGAGACAGCATCCCCCTTGGTCTCTAGCTACCCCTCCTCCTGCCTTTAAAGGATCAAATGGAGGGATGAGTTATTGCCTCAGCAGGTTGGGGTGGCCCTGCTCCCTGTCCTTTCCGGTAGGAGCCGATTTCTTAACTGATTTATTTACCTCCCTGACCCTTTCTTCATCTGTCTGATTAATAGTTTAGTTGGGGGTTCTGGGAAATTTACATTCGACTGTTACCATAGCAACCAGCTCTCTTGCACGGGATCCCATAGAAAATGCATTTTGGGTCTTCTGAAGGAGCTGGGTTTATAAGGATCTCAGCATATACCAAAGCAGAGTGGGCACGATGATATTCTACAGATATGAGCAAAACTTGTGAGCAAGGATATGAAATGGTCTCGCCACACCATAAACTGAGTGCCTTCCCTCTCCTCTTTTCTTGTCTCTCTTTCACTGGACAACCCTCCTCCTCGGTGTTCTCTTCTAGGTCCCCCGAAGGTTAGTTCCCCATGGGAAAAAGGCAGGACCAGTACATGGAGATCGTGGGGAGGCCCATCTTTAATAGAATTTGTAGCAGGCACAACCATCTGAAGGTCCATTTGGCTGCCTTGGGAGGGAGTGCTCTCCCCATCGCTGGAGGTGTGTGAACAGGACTTGATGCGGGGTTCTAAGGAAGCTTGCACGGCATGAGGGGTGGCATGTGTGGAATCTCTGGGTCCCCTCCACCCTGGGATGGGAGAGTTGACTTGAGCCTGCTTGTAAGTCCAGCTCTCACCCTCCCCCAAGCTAAGCAGAATGTCAGGCTTGAGCATTTTAGCTCCTTGGGCACCTGGGGTGTCTTCTGGGTCCTCATAAACTCAGTGCCTAGCACCTTGCCTGGCCCATGGGTGAATGAGTGAATTCCTTAGGGTTTTAATAAGTGTATGGGAAGAATCCACTGACTGTTTATGTGTTCTTTAATTATGATAATACAAATCTACACTTTAAAGCATGACCAAATAACAACTTGAACTGGAAACAAAAGAAAAATGTCATTCCTTGCAAAAGTCCATCTCTTATGCTGGAGTCATTTTCTAAATTACAGTTGAGGCATGACAGTCTTTGTCCTCTGCAACCATGTGGAAATGAGGAAGCTATGTGGTGTGGGGAAAAGCTCTGCCCAAAGGGACAGGAAAACCTTCTTTGGACAAGTCCCTTACCCTCCCTGTGCCTCCATTTTCTCCTCTATGAATTGGGAGGAATGAAAACCATCAGGACTGACCAGCTGCTTTTCACTTATGGCTGACTCTGACTAATGGGTAGAGGCTGCCCATGCTGCTGTGTATCGGAGGATTCAGCTGTTTCTCAGTTTTGCCAAAGAGTGTGCAGTAATAGATTAGTAATGTCTGCCCTGGGCACCAGATGGGAAGGGGGACAGACTGTGTGTAATATATTTTCCACCCCTGAAGTAGGTGATCCCAGAAAGCCCTGATGGCTTCAGGTGCCAAGACTTACTGGTTCTAAGTCACTTCCATCATTTCTCTGCCTTCAAGCCAAACTTCTTGGCCCTTCTCTACTCTTGAGTTTGTAAAATTATGAGAAAGTTGAGTGCCTACTGCTGCAAAACTTTGTTACATTTTTTGTTATAAATAGACTAGTCTGTGGAAGACCTCAGAATTAGTTTGTAAATGATGCAGATTTGTGGAGAAATGCAGGATTTAGATTCCCAAGGAACACTCAGCTTACAGCAGCTTGCAGGAGAGCCATCTGCAGTGGGGGGACAGTTGAAATCTTTGGGAAAGAGGACAGTGGATGGACTACTGCAAGAAGTGGATGGAATGAGGTCTGTGGGCATTTATTCTGGGTGCACAGCTGTGTTCCCAGACTGAGACTTCTCCTTGGTAACAAGTGGCCATAACCTGCAAGAGATTGAGACCTGGCTGCCTTCTTGGGTAAATACCCTCCACTATTTTTCCCCAATATCCTCTCTGGCCTCATCTACCTCCTCTCTCTCCAACGCCCATCCCACACCCCAACCCTGGGCTCCAGTTACACTGTCCTTTGCACCATTCCCACTTTTAATGTCTTTTCTTAACTCCATACTTTTGCCAGCGCTGTTTCTGGCACCTGGCATGTTTTCCTCCACCCAGCAGACTCCTAATGTTAATAGGAGTTAACATTCAGCCTTAACATTCTCTCTGAGATGCCTCTCAGCCTTCTGGACCATGTAGAGCCCCTGCGTCCCCATCCCCGTCTCTGTGTTTAGACTGGCAATGTTGTCTGGTTTCTTGGCAAATCCCTACTTTGTTTGGTTCTGGGTAAGCCTGGACATAATGGCATGAAACATCTAATGAAATCATTTTGTGGTAGAAAATAAAGATGGCTTAATTCTCTGATGACAGCAGGAAATTCAGTTTCTGTAAGAGCTCTCCCTGGAAGTTCACCCCTCAGCTGAGGGCTGCTTGAGGGTGTAGGATGGATTCCTTTGGCCCTTGCACAGACCTCTCCTGAGGGCTAGGCTATGTTGGGGAATGGCAGGGGGCCCTATGGCTGGGTTGATGTCATGAGTGTTTTCATATTTCATCTTTTGATGCCATCTCCAAGGCAGGTTATGTGGGTTATATATTCCATCACAGAGGTAACCTGACCTGATGAAAGCAGAAAAGTACTCAGCCAACAAAGAAATATTTGCATCTCACTATCAAACCATACCACTTGTGGTTTACTATAAATTAATATGCTTTAAAAATAAATGTGTGATTATCTTGTGATCAGCAATTATACTGCATTGCCTTTCTCTTTGATATTAAAAGTGATAACTTAATACATGTAAAAATTTAAAATATGTCACCATTTGTGTAATTGTTTCTTGATATCTTCATTTACTAGTATATAAAGCACCTCAAAAACTGGAAGCGGCCCAGGACACTTTTAGCCTCTAAGAAGCCCCACTTGTCTTAGGTTAAGAAAACAAAAGCTGTGGAGAGACCTTCATCCTGGGACACGAGGCGTAGCTGAAAAGGTGGCTGCCCCTCATCCGTCACGTACCACACTTTCATGGGGAACCTGGTGCTAAACCATTCGTAGACAACCTGCTTCTGGGTCGGGATTTACTGTGATCTACTGAAAGTCAGTCCTTGACATAAGGGTTTAAAAACAAACAAAAACAAAAAAAATGTAAAAAAAAAAAAAGAAATTAATAATAATTTAAAAGATGAGAAAACAATAGCTGTGTGACTTTGGGCAAGTTGCATAAACTGTCTTCATAGCCTCAGATTCCTCATCTGCTCCACTTGCAAAATGATGAAAATAATTCTGCTTTGCTGAGTTTCGATCGTAGGATAACACTGCACGGAATCCATAAAGTAGCCAGCAAAGTTTCAGATACACAAAGTTCCCAATAGACAATAGCTACCCAGTGATTGGTAGTGGTGATCTTGTTTTTATGGAAGCTTATTTCTAGCTGCTTTGATGCAGAATACTCCTATATCTGTTATCTATTTCTGTGTAACAAATCACTTTACAAATTTGTGGTTTAAATTAACAACCATTTATTAACCTCGAGATTCTGTAGGTTGGCGATTTAGGTTGGGCTCAGATAGCAGGTTTCCTGGACTCAGCTGGCATTCCTCCTGCTTCTGGGGTCAGCTGTGCTGGCTTTGCTGACTTTGACTGAGCTCTTCACGTTTGGGGACCTCTGCTGGGACAACTGAGCTGACTCATTAATCTATAGAAGCCTCGCGTGGACTTGTTCACATGGCAGGGAGGAGTCTCAAGAGAGTGGCAAAGATAAAGGCCTCTTGAGGCTAAGGCTTCAAATTAGTACAATGTCATCTCTGCCACAGTCCATTGGTCAGAGCTAATCAGTCTCATTTGGTGGGGAAACAGGCTCCATGAATTCTTGATGGGAAGAGCCACAAAGTCACATCTGCAAAGCAGCACAGATACAAAAAGGAAAATAATATGGGGGTCACTTTTGCAAACAATCTACCATAACTCCCGCTTTTTTAAACAAAAACCAGAGACTTGAGTTTATTCCCCACGAGCTCAAGTGAGCAAGTGGGAATGATTTCTGTTCTTTTCCACTGTCTGATTCAAGCCTATTTTTAGATCTAGCCTAATAAAATGAATTTCACACCTGGGTTACTCACCCACCAACAAACACTCAGTTGTTATCAATGCTTGGGAGAAACACCTAGGCAGCTGGGATTTGTAGTTCCATTAGCTCCAAGCACAATAATTGTTAATTACTTGCTTTATTTGGTTCTGTTGCATTTGCCAATAGTCAATTATGTTAGGGTTTCTTGTGATCAGTGGGGCTTATCCAATATTGCAGCTCAGCTCTGTTTTTGTCTCAGAGATGCCTTTCCAAGAGGGTTAAAGAAAACTCTTGTTCACTAGTTTATTGAATATTAGCCTTTATCTGCTTATTTCAAAGGCTTCTTATTCACTGCTGAAAGTACCAAAGTGCTCAGACTGAGCTCTTAGAATTGAACAAAAGACTAAAGATAAGCCTCCCCTTTGCCTGCTCTGGCTAAATCCTGGTATATGGAATAGAGGAAAGAGTGAATCATGGGATCCTGGGCCATTCGTTTAGCTCAGGCCTGAATCTCTCAAACTGCTGTATCCCCAAAGCGAAAAGGGAGATATGGAGGCAGGAGAAGTAACTGGACCCAGATGTTGCAAGGTTTCACCTAGACTTTATGCTTCAAGCTACAGGAGACCAGTGTTGGGGTTTAACCATGAGAATGATGAATCAGCTTTTGTCCCATAATAAACCACCCCAAACTGCAGTGACTTAACAATTAGTATTCATAATTTACCCATCTGGAGTCAACTGCAGGTGGCTGGTTCTGGTTGGGCCTTGATGAACTGGTTCACTTCTTCATGAGCCTCTTATCTTCCTCCTGGAACCATGAAATCAGCGTTGGCATGTCTTGCTCATGGCAATGGCAGGGGAAGAAGAATGCAAAAGGAGATACGCAAGGCATCTTGAGGCCTGAGCTCAGACTGGCACTTGTCACTTCCACCTCACTCTGCTGCCCAGAGGACATCACATGGCCTAGTTTGGATTCAAAGTTATGCACCTGCAACACCCTTCACACTGTGGCCAGGAGATCTAACACAGAGATCCGATCATATTGCTTGTGCTAGAGTGGATTGATGGACGCTATTCCTCAGTGCTCCCTATACTCATGACTTGCCTCATACAATTTTGCAAGTGCATACCTTTGAATCCAAACTAGGCCATGTGATATCCTCTGGGCAACAGAGTGAGGTGGAAGTGACAAGTGCCAGTCTGAGCCCAGGTCTCAAGATGCCTTGCGTATCTCCTTTTGCATTCTTCTGCCCCTGCCATTGCCATGAGCAAGACATGCCAATGCTGGCCTCATGGTCCCAGGAGGAAGATAAGAGGCTCATGAAGAACTGAGCCAATTCATCACGGCCCAGTCAGAACCAGTCACCCCCAGTTGACTCCAGATGGGTAAGTCATGATTACTAATTATTCAGTTCAGTTCAGTCGCTCAGTCGTGTCCGACTCTTTGCGACCCCATGAATCACAGCACGCCAAGCCTCCCTGCCATAACCAACTCCCAGAGTTCACTCAAACTCATGTCCATCGAGTCGGTGATGCCATCCAGCCATCTTATCCTCTGTCATCCCCTTCTCCTCCTGCCCCCAATCCCTCCCACCATGAGTCTTTTCCAATGAGTCAACTCTTCCCATGAGGTGGCCAAAGTACTGGGGTTTCAGCTTTAGCATCAGTCCTTCCAAGGAACACCCAGGACTGATTTCCTTTAGGATGGACTGGTTGAATCTCCTTGCAGTCCAAGGGACTCTCAAAGTCTTCTCCAACACCTCACTTCAAAAGCATCAATTCTTTGGCATTCAGCTTTCTTCACAGTCCAACTCTCACATACATACATGACCACTGGAAAAACCATAGCCTTGACTAGACGGACTTTAGTCGGCAAAGTAATGTCTCGGCTTTTGAATATGCTAACTAGGTTGCTCATAACTTTCCTTCCAAGGAGTAAAAGTCTTTTAATTTCATGGTGCAGTCACCATCTGCAGTGACTTGGAGCCCCCCAAAATAAAGTCTGACACTGTTTCCACTGTTTCCCCATCTACTTCTCATGAAGTGATGGGACCAGATACTATGATCTTAGTTTTCTGAATGTTGAGCTTTAAGCCAACTTTTTCACTCTCCTTTTTCACTTTCATCAAGAGGCTCTTTAGTTCATCTTCT
>SJYV01050945.1:1967582-1990825 GCA_006410875.1 Neotragus pygmaeus
TTCCTATTTGGAACCAGTCTGTTGTTCCATGCCCACTTCTAGCTGTTGCTTCCTGACCTGCATACAGATTTCTCAAGAGGCAGGTCAGGTGGTCTGGTATTCCCACCTCTTTCAGAATTTTCCACAGTTTATTGTGATCCACACAGTCAAAGGCTTTGGCATAGTCAATAAAGCAGAAATAGATGTTTTTCTGGAACTCTCTTGCTCTTTCCATGATCCAGCAGATCTTGGCAATTGATCTCTTGTTCTCTGCCTTTTCTAAAACCAGCTTAAACGTCTGGAAGTTCATGGTTCACATATTGCTGAAGCCTGGCTTGGGAGAATTTTGAGCATTACTTTACTAGCATGTGAGATGAGTGCAATTGTGTGGTAGTTTGAGCATTCTTTGGAATTGCCTTTCTTTGGAATTGGAATGAAAACTGACCTTTTCCAGTCCTGTGGCCACTGCTGAGTTTCCCAAATTTGCTGGCATATTGAATGCAGCACTTTCACAGCATCATCTTTCAGGATTTGAAATAGCTCAACTGGAATTCCATCACCTCCACTAGCTTTATTTGTAGTGATGCTTTCTAAGGCCCACTTGACTTAACATTCCAGGATGTCTGGGTCTACTAATTGATAAGTCACTACAATTTGGGGTGGTTTATTATTTGGCAAAAGCTGATTCATCATTCTCGTGGTTAAACCCCAACACTGGTCTCCTGGAGCTTGAAGCATACAGTCTAGGTGAAATCTTGCAATATCTGGGTCCAGTTACTTCTCCTGCCTCCAGGAGATATCTTTTTCACTTTACACTTTAGCAGTGACCCCCCAAATGGCTTGCAGTTCTTCAAATTCATCGTGCTGGTTTCCACGCCTTTGTGCCTCATTTGCCCATGCCTGGAATGCTCTTCTCCTCTCCTTTGTCTGCTGGGAAAACTCCTATTCAGCTGTCAAAACCCAGCTCAGGAATTGTCTTTTCTAACAAATCTCACTGTACTCTCCTCTGTGGTAAATCATCTTCACTTCTGCAAGAGGTTTGGACTCATATTTGCTACCATGTGACATAGTATTATGATATGGTCTTTTTGTCTTTGTGCATTTTTGCCATCTATTAGCCTGATTCACTTCAGGACTAGGGTGACCCTCATTCATCATTGTATCTCGGTGCTTAAAGCACTGTCTGGTTCCGGCAAAGCTTGATGAGTAAAGGAGGTGTTAGGATCCCTCCTAGCTGGGGGAATTGCCCACAATGGGAAGATGGTTATTTCTTGCTTCCTTCCCACCTACCCGCACTCTCACATGGTGGAATTTACCTATATTGTGTCTATGCACTGAGGTTCTGACTCCACTGTAGAGGGCGCTCAAGTGCTTGGTGAACAAATGAGTCCTTGGTCCTGTGGGGTCCCTCCCCACTAGGCTATGAGCTCCTCCAAGGATGAATCTGGGTTTGTCTACCTCCGCGTCCAATCTGTAGGCAATGAGCCTAAACACGAGAAGTTTCAGAAAATCCATTTATTCAAAATATTTATATTCCTGGAATATCCATCAAGTGCTCTGTGAGCTGCTGTTAGGTGATGACCAAGACAGACACAGCTTTCCCACCTCCAGGCATCTCAGCTGGGGAGACAGGAAAAAGAGTAAATGATTTCATTAAATATGTTCCCGTGGCTGTAGGACTTTTCTTTGCATTTGGAGGTTATGGGTGAGTAGTGTCCAACTTAAAAAATTAGCCGTTTGTGAATAGTGCTTGGGATGCTGAAGCGTATCTCAAAGAGAGAGCAGTTAGTTGCTCTCCAGAAAAGTGAGCTCTGAGATACAGCTAGAGGTCAGCGACAGCTGATTCTACTTTGACGGCCAGGGTGCACTATGAACACAGAAGGGGTGATGGTGTGAGGGGGAGGCTGCGAATGTGAGCCACTGATCTGAATGGCTCCAGGGCACATTCCAAATCGCAAGTGCTGATTTGCAATCGAGCTGTTTTTCACTTGGACAACTTTATATATTGTGCTCCAGGGTGAGCAGTAACGGCCATGTATTTACTTAATGATGTGGGGAAGGCCAACCAGTAAATAAAATAATTACAAAGTGTGACAAGCACTTTATACAGGAGCCTGAGATGAAGTTTCAGGGGAGGCAAAGGCCAGATTATGTGGAGCCTTGAGACTGTGGTGAGGGCTTTGGATTTTAATACAAGTGCATCAGAGAGAAGGGGAGAGATAGGATCTGACTCATGTTTAAAGAATATCACTTCTGCTGCCGTGTGGAGTAAATTTTTGTTTAATTTAATCAATTGTTTCTGGAGAGCATCCCAACAAATTGGCTTCTAGTTCTTGAAGCCATCACCTCCCCTTGCTGAATTTCACTATCGCATAGAATTTGGGACCCTAATTTTTGAAGGAGACAAACATTCAATTTCTGCTTTGGATTTGCATTAGAAAGAGACCTTAATTACTCTCATCTCTAACACCTCTGAGAAGCTGATTTGAGCTTTTCAGATGCAAAAAGTGTTAATTGGCTGAGGGGCCCAGCTGAGCGGAAACCCTCTGCCACCAAGTGGGTAGGGAGAATGAGGCTGGGAGATGGGGGGGGGGGGCTTAGAGAGACAGAAGGGGACGCCTCACATTTGTCAAGTTGCCTTGAGATCTGCAGAAGGGAATAAGGGGAATCAACACACAGCAGTTTTCTCCTTGTCCTTCAAGATCCAACTCACTCCCACTTACTCCAAGTTCCCTGTCACTGTTTCCCCGACCCCAGGACTGCCCACCTTGCCCCCAACTGCTTCCTGGGTGGCCAGTGCCTCCCTGGGATCCTGGTTTCTAATCACAGCACTCCCCCTTGTACTGGATGGTCGGTTAATAGGGCAGCTCTTCCACTTAGAGGACAAGACCCATCTCATGCAGCTTTTGATCCATGCATAGCTCACAGTGGGTGCTCAGGAAATGTGAAATGAATGAATAGAACAAATAATAATAATAATGTTAATAATAACATAATAATAGAAACCATCATTTATACAGGGCTTCCAGTTTCTATGGTGCTTCCCTGATGGCTCAGACAGTAAAGAATCCACCTGCAATACAGGAAACCTGGATTCGATCCCTGGGTCAGGAAGATCCCTGGACAGGGGAAATGGCTACCCACTCCTGTATTCTTGCCTGGTGAGTCTCATGGACAGAGGAGCCTCGTTGGCTACAGTCCATCGGGTTGCCAAGAGTTGGATATGACTGAAGAACTATCACTTTCACAGTTTCCAGTTTTTATGCCATTAGTCTCAGAGTTCAGTTCAGTTCATTTGCTCAGTCGTGTCCGACTCTTTGCGATCCCATGAATCACAGCACGCCAGGCCTCCCTGTTTATCACCATCCCCCAGAGTTCACTCAGACTCATGTCCATCGAGTCCATGATGCCATCCAGCCATCTCATCCTCTGTTGTCCCCTTCTCCTCCTGCCCCTAATCCCNTAAACAATAAATTGGCTATTCTAAAGGCTATTATAAAAAAAATAATACTATATGTAGAACTAAATATTTCATTTAAAGGCACAGGTTTTCAAACTGATTAAAAGAAAAATAGTTAATTAACTGCTGTTCACAAGTATCTGCCCTCTGTGGACACTGCTGTCTACAAGTGAGAGAAAGATTGAAAGTAATAGCATAAAAAAGTATATATGATACAAAAGCACTGATTACAAGAAGGCTGGAGTAGCTATATTAAAATCAGGCAATACAGATGTCGAAGCAAAGGTTTTATCAGAGATAAACAAGTAAACTTCCTAAAGAAAAGTTGGTCAGTTCATCAGAAAGACAAAAAAATTTAATAATGAATATGGGCAAAAATAGACTTTCAAAATACATGAAGCAAAAATTGATGGCGAAAAAGATAAATCTACAATCATAGTTTTTACTCTCCTGGTAATTGGTACAGTTACTAGAACAATAATAGGATATTAAAAAATCTCAACAACATTATCAAGCACTTTGACCTTCAACAATGTAGACTACTTATTTTTGTCAAGTGCCCATGGAACATTCATCAGGATAGACCATATGCTGGATCAGAAAATATCAGTAAGTGTTGATAAATTTAATAAAATCAAAAACATACAGAGTATGTTCTTAGATTACAAATAGTGATGAATATAAAGGTGTAGATTAAGAAGCTCAATGAGCTCCGAGAATAAGAAAAATGAAGAAAATGACATTGAAGCATAGAATGATATAATTGCTCCAAAGCATTTATAAAGAGAAACTTTAAAGAGCAACAAGAGAAAAAAGACATGTACAGAGAAGTAAAATGAGGACAATAGCAGATTTCTTATCAGAAACAGTATAGGCAACAGCGCCTTTGCATTCTGTATGATTTTAAAAAAATCTGTCAACCCAGAGTTTCATCAGTTCAGTTCAGTTCAGTTGCTCAGTCGTGTCTGACTCTCTGCGACCCCATGAATTGCAGCATGCCAGGCCTCCCTGTTCATCACCATCTCTCGGAGTTCACTCAGACTCGCGTCCATTGAGTCCGTGATGCCATTCAGCCATCTCATCCTCTGTCGTCCCCTTCTCCTCTTGCCCCCAATCCCTCCCAGCATCAGAGTCTTTTCCATATTCAGCAAAAATATTATTTAAAACCATTGGCAAAATAAAGACTTTTTAAGGCATATAAATGCTGAGGGAATTAATCATTAGTACACTCACACTAAAAAAAATTCCTAAAAGAAGTTAATCAGACAGAAGAAAAATGACACCAGATGGAATTTTGAATCCGCAGAGAGGATTCAAGTAATGAATAGTGTTCAAAATAGTAACTATATAGTAAGTATATGCAATATACATTTGTATTATTTAAAATTCTCTTAATGATATTTTGCTGTTAATATGAAAATAACTACAATGTAATTTGAAATTTTTAATATAAGTAAATGTAAAATGCATAAAACAGTAGCTCAAATGTTGACAGTAGAGAAATGGATGTATACTATTATAAAAATCTTATAAATTAAATTATATATTACTTGAAGGGAACTGTGATAAATTAAAGTTGTATTCTATAAACCCTAAAGCAACTACTAAAACAATAAAAGACAAAAAAGTGTTATAGCTAATAAATCAACAAAGGTGACAAATGGAACCATAAAATATTTCATTAATGAAGAAGAGGCAGGAAAGGAAGAAAAAGGGAATAAAGAACAGCTGAGTAAAATAGAAAAATATCTAGATGATAGATTTAAACCTGACCACATCAATAAGCACATTAATATAATAGCTCTAAATGCCTAAACTAAAGGGAAGAGATTACTAAGTTGCATAAAAAAGCAAGCCCCAACTATATGTTGCCTTTGAGGAAAACATTTTAGGGAATTCCATGGCAACCCACTCTAGTATTCTTGCCTGGAGAATCCTGTGGACAGAGGATCCTGGTGGGCTACAGTCCATGAGGTAGCAAAGAGTTGGACACGACTGAGCGACTAATGATATGCAGATGACACCACCCTTACGGCAGAAAGTGAAGAAGAACTAAAGAGCCTCTTGATGAAAGTGAAGGGGAAAAGTGAAAAAGTTGGCTTAAAGCTCAACATTCAGAAAACTAAGATCATGGCATCTGGTTCTGACACTTCATGGCATAGATGGGGAAACAGTGGAAACAGTGGCTATTTTTTTGGGCTCCCAAATCACTGCAGATGGTGATTGCAGCCATGAAATTAAAAGACGTTTACTCCTTGGAAGAAAAGTTATGACCAACCTAGATAGTGTATTGAAAAGCAGAGACATTACTTTGCCAACAAAGATCCGTCTAGTCAAGGCTATGGTTTTTCCAGTAGTCATGTATGGATGTAAGAGTTGGACTGTGAAGAAAGCTGAGTGCTGAAGAACTGATGCTTTTGAAGTGTGGTGTTGGAGAAGACTCTTGAGAGTCCCTTGGACTGCAAAGAGATCCACCCAGTCCATCCTAAAGGAGATCAGTCCTGAGTTCATTGGAAAGACTGATGTTGAAGCTGAAACTCTAATACTTTGGCCACCTGATACAAAGGGCTGACTCATTTGAAAAGACCCTGATGCTGGGAAAGATTGAGGGCAGGAGGAGAAGGGGGCGACAGAGGATGAGATGGTTGGATGGCATCACCGACTCAATGGAAATGAGTTTGGGTGAACTCCAGGAGTTGGTGATGGACAGGGAGGCCTGGCATGCTGCGGTTCATGGCGCCGCAAAGAGTTGGACACGACTGAGTGACTGAACGGACTGACTGACTGAGTGACTAACACTTTAACTTTCACTATAGTTTGCCAACCCTAGTTTAGATTTTTTTTTTTTGCAATATTTGTGCTAATTCTCAGCTCAGTCATGGTTGAGGAACAGCAGTCCCACAGAGCTGCCTTCTAGTCTTTTATTTTGCAATGAATGAATGAAGAAGAGAATGATGGTGTGGCTGGTGGGGTAAGGTTGGGGGCAGGCACAAGGAATGGGCCTGCTCCCATCATAGGGCTGATCACACAGAGCAGTTTCAACTCTCAGGGTCACTACACAATGTTCAGACACGTCTTTAGTTGGAGGAATGCTACTGGACCTGGTGAATGAAGGACAGAGATGTTGCTCAATATCTCTCAATGTGCAGGATGGCCTCCATCGCAAAGAAGTGGCTCCAAACATCAACAGTGCTGAGGTTGAGACACCATAACTTAAACATAAGTATGACAATTTAGAAAGCCTGTTTAGGGACTTTCCAGTGGCTAAGACTCCATGTTCCCAATGCAGGATCCCAAGTTCAATCCCTGGTCAGGCAACTAGATCTCACATGACTCAATGCAGGAGACCCAGGTTTGATCCCTCAGTTGGGAAGATCCTCTGGAGAAGGAAATAGCAACCCACTCCAGTTTTCTTGCCTGGAGAATCCCATGGACAGAGGAGACTGGCAGGCTATAATCCCTGGGATTGCAAAGAGCTGGATACAACTGAGCAATTAACACCAGTGGTTAGGACCCTGCACTCTCGCTGTGAGGGCCCAGGTCTGATCCCTGGTCAGGGAACTAGACAATCCCACAAGCCATATGGTGTGGCCCAAAAAAATGTTTTTTAAAAATATAAAGACATAAATAGGTTAAAAGTAGATTGATGGGGGGAAATTCTATGCTAATTCTAGTCAAAAGAAAGCTAGAGAGACTATGCTAATATCAAAGTATATTTCAGAGCAAAAATTATTGCCAGCTATAAAGAAGGTCATTTTATGATTATAAGAGAGAATCAATTAATCAAGATAATATAATCCTGAATGTTGCTGCTGCTGCTAAGTCACTTCAGTCGTGTCCGACTCTGTGTGACCCCAGAGACAGCAGCCCACCAGGCTCCCCTGTCCCTGGGATTCTCCAGGCAAGAACACTGGAGTGGGTTGCCATTTCCTTCTCCAATGCATGAAAGTGAAAAGTCAAGGTGAAGTCGCTCAGTCGTGCCCAACTCCTAGAGACCCCATGGACTGCAGCCCACCAGGCTCCTCCATCCATGGGATTTGCCAGACAAGAGTACTAGAGTGGGTTGCCATTGCCTTCTCTGAATCCTGAATGTCAGGTGTGTAATAATAAAGCTTGAAAATACATAAATCAAAAGTAATAGAACTAAAAGGAGAAATAGACAAATAAAAAATTATTGGAGATTTAAATAAGGAATCTCAAAAACTGATAGAATGGGTAGACAGAAAAGCAGTGGGAATATAGACAAACTTGAGCAACACTATTAAGCAACTTAATCCAAATGACATTTATTGACTACTCCTCCTAATAACAGCAATAGAAAAGAGAGAGCAAATGAAACCCAAATAAACTAAAGAAAGCAAAAAGCGAAAGTGGCTCAGTTGTGTCCAACTCTTTGCAATCCTGTGGACTATATAGTCCATAGAATTCTCCAGGCCAGAATACAAAATGTAGGAAAGCAGCAGAGAATCAATGAAACTAAAAGCTGTTTCTTTGAGAAGATCAATAAGAATGATAAGCCTCTAGTTAGACTGGCCAGGGAAAATAAAACAAAGATACGTATTTCTAACATCACGAATAATAGGTGGTATCACTATAGATTCTCCAGATAATAAAAAGACAAGAGAACATTTTGAACAACTTTATGCTGATACATCCAACAACTTAGATGAACTGGACAAATTCCCTGTAGGACACAAATTGGCAAAACTTACTCAAGGAGAAATAGTTAACCTGAAAAGCCATCTGTCTATTGAAGAAATTGAATTTACAAGTTATAAAAACTTTCTCGTGCTGGTGAATTCTACAAAACATTCATGAAAGACAGAATAACAATTTAACACAAATTCTTCCAAAAAGTTTTAAGAGTAGGGAAAGAAGGGGACGATTTTCCAAGTAATTCCATGAAACCAACTTTACTCTGATGCCAAAAACTGACAAAGGCATTATAAAAAAAGAGAACAACAGTTCAATAATTCCCTATGAACACAGATTGAATCCCACAATAGATTAAAAGGATAATCTATTAGAAGCAAGTAAGCTTTCCCCCAGAAATGCATGGTTGGTTTAATTTTTAAAAGTTAATCAACGTGATTCACCATGTTAACAAACTGAAAAAGAAAAACATGACTATCTCATAAATACTGAAAATGCTTTTGACTAAGTCTAACGTTCATTCTTGATTAAAAAAAAAAAAAATGTCAGCAAACAAGTAATGAAAGGATTTGTTTACCCTGATTAAGGACATTTATAAAATCTCAATAGATTTTTAACATTGTACTTAATCGTGAAAGACAATGCTTTCTTACTAAGATCACGAATAAGGCAGAAATATCCTTTCTTGCCACTTCTGTTAAACATTGTACTGGAGTTTTAGCCAGTGCAATCAGGCAAAGAAAAGAAATGAAACATCCAGATTGGGAATGTAAAACTGTTCACACACAATATAATCATCTATATGGAAAATCTACTGGAATCTACAAAAAAGTTACTAGTAGTAATAAATAAATTTAGCAAAGTTGCAGGATACTGGATCAACTTATAAAATTAAAAGATGCTTGCTCCTTGGAAGAAAAACTATGACAAACAAACCTAGACAGCATATTAAAAGCAGAAACATCACAATAGTCTATATAGTCAAAGCTATATAGTAGCTTTTTCCAGTAGTCATGTTCAAACGTGAGAGTTGGACCATAAAGAAGGCTGAGCACCAAAAATTTTAGGATTTTAAACTGTGGTGCTAGAGAAGTCTCTTCAGAGTCCCTTGGACAGCAAGGAGATCAAACCAGTCAATCCTAAAGAAAATCAATCCTGAATGTTCACTGGAAGGATGGATGCTGAAGCTGAAGTTTCAATACTTTGGCCACCTGAAGAGCTGACTTATTGTAAAAGATCCCAATGCTGGGAAAAATTCAGGGTAGGAGGAGAAGGAGGCAATGGAGGATGAGATGGTTGGATGGCATCACCGACTCAATGGACATGAGTCTGAGCAAACCAAAGGAGATAGTGAAGAGTGAGGAAGCTTGGATTGCTGCAGTCCATGGGGTGGCAAAGAGTTGGACATAGCTTAGCAACTGAACAGCAAGAATGTGTTTTATAATACACATGAGCAACAAACAGTTGGAAAAAGAAATTTTAAAACTTACCACTTAACCGTAGTATCAAAAGATAAATAATACTTAGGAATAAGTCTGAGGAAATTTGTGAAAGACCTGTATCCTGGAAACTATAAAATATTGTTGAGAGAAATTAAAGAAAACCTAAAAAAGAAAAGAAGTTGGGAGAACCAATTTTGCTCAGAAATCAGTTCTCTCCAAATTGTGGTCAATAAATGCAACATACCCCCAATCAAATTCCCAACAGGACTTTTTGGCAGAAATTGATATGTTGATTCTAATATTCGTACTAAAATGCACAGAGTCCATAATAGCTAAAATAATTTTTGAAAAAGAAGGACAAAACTGGAGGGCTCACTCTACATGAAAGCAAGATTTATATAGTACTAAACATCGTGATTTTGACATCAAAGTAAATAGATAAATGAGACAGAATAAAGAATCAGAATAGAGTCCAGAAATATAAGTATACTGACAGCTGATTTTTGACAAAGGTACAAAGAAAATGCTGTGGAGAAATGATAAATTTAACAAAGGCTAGAAAAACTGGATATCCATTTTTTTTAAACAAGGCCAAAACCCCAAAGATGGATTTATATTTTATACTATACAAAAATTAATTTGGTGGATCATAAAACTAAATCTAAAACTATAATTTTTAGAAGGAGGCATAAGACAAAATCTTTATGACCTTGGATTAGGCGAATATTTCTTAATATGTCACCAAAAGCACAATTCACAGAAGCAAATTTGGTAAATAGGACTTGATCAAGTTATTTTTATGAGAACAAAAAGGTAAACAGACTAGAAAAAATATTTGTAATTCATATCTAACAAAGGACCTATATCCAGAATGTAGAACCCTCAAAACTTAGTAATATGAAAATTAGGAATCCAACTTAAAAATGGACAAAAGAGTTGAACAAATGCTCAATCAAAGAAGATACAGGGGTGGCAAATAACATAAAAAGATGCTCATCATGCTTATCAAGGAGATGCAAATTAAAAACTACAATGAGATGTTGCTCATTGGTGTTGAATATAATACCCTCTGGCTTGAATATAAAATGATACTACTATTTTGGAAAATAATTTGGCATTTCTTCTCATTTATTTTAAACTATTTATTTTTGGCTGTGCTGGGTTTTCACTGGTGCTCAGGCTTTTGTGTGATTGTGGCGGTGCTGCCCTCTAATTGCTGTGTGGGGTTTCTCACTGCAGCGACTTCTCTTGTGGAGCACGGCCTCTAGGGCATGTCAGCTTCAGTAGCTGTGGCTCCCAGGCTCTAGAGCACAGGCTCAATAGTTGTGTTTACTGGCTTAGCTGCTCTGAAGCCTGTGGGATCTTCCCAGATCAGGAATCCAATCCATGTCTCCCGCATTGGCAGGTAGATTCTTTACTACTCAGTCATCAGGGAAGCCCAATTTGGCATTTCTTAAAAAGTTAAACTTATACCTACCATATGATCCAGCCATCCTACTCCTAGGTAGTTACCCAATACAAATCAAAGCATACGCCTATTAAGACTTGAACACAAATATTCACAGCAGTGTTATTTATCCATCAACTGGTAAATGGTTAAATAAAATATGGTACCTTCACACAGTGGAACACTATTCTAAAATAAAAAGGAATGAATTATTTCTACAAGCACATGTATCTATCTCAAAATGAATCTTAGAATAATTATGCTGAGTGAAAGAAGCCAAACAAAGTATATTTATTATATGCCATTTATAAAATCTTTTAAAAATGCAAGCTAGTCCCTAATGACAGATATCAAATCAGTGAGGATGGGTTTGGGAGGGAGTGATTTTGAAGAATATGAGGACACCTTTGGGAACAATGAATGTACTCTCTCTCTTGACTGTGGCAGTTTCATGTGTGTTGTGTATCTTAGACCTTATCAAATTTATACTTAAAATGCGTACAGTTTATTGTAAGCCAATTATATTTAATAAAACTGTTTAAGTACATTTGAGCCTTAGTAAGATATGTATACACTCACACACACAAAATTCCTGAGTCCTGCGCTAGGTCTACTGATGATGTGGTCAGGAGGCCCATGATCACAGTTTTGCAGTTCTGTGCATACTACTGAGGCCCCATCAGGCTGAAAGTAATTCCTGTGGCCTGCGAGGTTCCCCTCTTCTCACTGCTTCCTGTGAGAACCTCACCTCTCCTACTCCCCGTCTCATTCTCCGACGTCCAGCCAACCCAGCTATTTGAGGTTCCCTAATGGGTACAAGCATTTATGACCTTGAGCTCTTGCAGACACTTTCCTACCTGGAATACCCTTGTGCTCTTCTTCAGTGGATTAATTCCTACTTGTGTTTCAAAACCCTACTCAGGAGGCACCTCCTCTGGGAAGCCTTCCTAGCCACTGCACTGTCTTAGGGTCCCCCACATATGCATTTTCCCCTGGGGACCTCTCTGAACTTTCTTTTCTTGATCTGTAAGATGAGCTTAAGAATAATACTTATCTTGAAGAGTTGTTTCTAACTCGATGAGCTAACAGAAAAACTATTTCATATACCTCTTGGTGTATATTCAGTTCAGTCCAGTTCAGTCGCTCAGTCGTGTCTGACTCTTTGCAACCCCATGAATCGCAGCACGCCAGGCCTCCACATCCATCACCATCTCACGGAGTTCACTCAGACTCGCGTCCTTGGAGCCTGTGCTGCTTACTTCCCAACACCTTGGTGGCTGCTGCTTGATCCTCCTCCTCTGGATGGTGACTTCCCCGAGCGTGTCACAGATGTTCACTTAGTTCAGCCCACAAGGATTTGTTGAGCACCCTCCGGGTGTCAGATCCTATCCCAGGTGCTGGGGACAAAGATTACGAGGAAGAGAATGGACAGCAGAAGTGAAGGCAAAAGGGAAGTGCCAGAGGAGAGTGTGAGGGGCACAGACTTCTGAGTCATCTGCTCTGTTACATGTAGCTGTGTGATCTCGGACAAGTTTGTTAACCTCTCTGTTCTTATTTCCTCAGCCATGGGGATGAAAGATTACCTATCTTACTAGGTTGACGTATCATTTTACTGTAACAACACATATGTAGTTTTGCTCATAAAACACTCAAAACAAAGGCACTGGAGTTGGCCATTAGCAGGGCATCGGAGGTGCGGAGAGAGTTGTTTTAGAGAAGGCAGAAGCCCAAGTGTGGAAGTGGAAGAATGAGTGACCTGAAAGGGTGAGGCAGGGAAGTGGAGGAACGGAGAAGAGGGAGTGGTAGAGGGAGTGCAAGGGTACAGAGAGGAGTGTTATCAAGTTGAGGAGAAGGTTCCAGCAGGAGGGAAGTGACTGCAGATACAGGAGAGAGCAAGGAGGACAGAAGGACAGGGCAAGGAGGAGGGACTGCATGCATGTACCGTGGGAGGTAAGGAGTGGTCGCTGGTGCTCCTGCCCCTGCATGGTCTCATCCCAGGGGAGGAACCTTGGCGGTGGAGGGGAGGTGGGGGGTGGGAGGAGGGTGTTGGGGGTGGTGGTGAGAGAAGTGTGAAACAGAGTGTGGGGGAGGTTACATAAGACTGACAGGCAGTGCTAAGCAGAGACCAGAATTTGGATGACTGCCAGTCTACAGGGACTGGGGAAGGGAGGCTGATTCACCTGCAGCTGCAGCCACTGGGTGGAGGACAGAGAAGGTGGAGGGAAGCGTTGCTTTAGGACTGGGCTAGAACACTGGTCAGAGGGCCAGCTTGTCTCTGCTTATTTGGGACTGTCCTAGTTTTAAAACTGAAAGCCCTACATTCCAGAAACCCCCTCAGGTGGTTGGTCACCCATCCAGGCAGGCTGAGTGGTGACAGCACGGGTATCCAGGGGCTGTGAAGTTGCTGGTTTCCGGGATTAGTGTCTGGATGGAGGGCTGTGCCAGGGACGGAAACATAACCTGGACACTCAGGATATGGCGTTGGGGGTTGGGAGGGAGGTTAAGGGCCTAAAGGTGTTACTCACCTGTCTTCCCAGGGCCTGAATAGTGCCTGGTTCACTGCTGAGACTTGAAATACTTCTCCAGAGACTGCAAAAGCAGACAGTCATATGCTACTTTTAATTTTTGCCATAGCCACACAACTTCTGCATTAACTTAATATTCTTCAAAATCAGCTCCCTAGTAAATATGTCTTAAAAGGAAACAATTTCTACCCTACATGGATTAAAAACAAACCACACACACTGCCACTGAACAAGTGTTGGATTCTATCTGGATCTGCTGCCTGACAGGATCTGGGTCTGAGAATGCTCCTTCTCAGATAACCTGGGAGGGGTACCAGCATTAGGGAGGCATTTAAGGTGTGCTGTGCCAAAACAGATAGTTCTGCTCAGGGGGATGGAAGACTCCAGAGGGACTCAGCACTCCTGGAGCACTCAAGTCTGTTTCCCTTTTCTACCTAGAATCATCTTGCCTACCTCNACAGAGGATGAGATGGCTGGATGGCATCACTGACTCGATGGACGTGAGTCTGAGTGAACTCCGTGAGATGGTGATGGACAGGGAGGCCTGGCGTGCTGCGATTCATGGTGTCGCAAAGAGTCGGACACGACTGAGTGACTGAACTGAACTGAACCTTTAAAAATATCACGTCCAGGAGGAACCTGGTTTCCAGGAGAAGAAACAGCTGACTTTTAGGATTGGTTAGACCTGAATTTGAATCCTGGATTCTCCTCTTTTACACACTGGGTGGCCGTGGGCAAGTTACTTCGTTGCTGAGTCCCTTTCCTCATATGTAAAATGAGAGTGCGAATAGCCGCCAGGCTCCAAGGTTCCCATGAGGATTGCTCATGGTATAGATGGGAAGGGCTGGGGTGTGGACTGGTCCTGTGATCCACACGTGCTCATCCTCAGATCCTCCCCACTCGACTCCAGTGCTCCTGGAGAAAGCAGTTTCCCTATCTCCACCTTTCACTCTCTCTCCTACAAAATGAACTTCATAATTCTGTGCTTCCAAACCCCCAACCCCTAATTCTGAGGAGGATCCAACAGAGCCTGAGATTTCTTTAAATTCCGAGGGGACTTCTTTAACCATGGTCACCTTTAGCTCTGAGTTAGTCTGATTTCTGGATCATCCTTTTCTCTCTCCTATGTTGTTTCTTTCCTGTGCTGTTAATGAGATGCAACCCTTTCCACAAGTGTTGCAAAATCAGACTTCCCCAGAAAAGAAAAAAAAGCTTGCACTTTGCTAGTGCAGGCTCTGGGCTTCACCTCCTCAGTCCGTGTCCTTTCCTCTCCCCTTCCTCCTGATTGTCCTGGGAGCTCCAAATTCTCACTGTTGTGCTGAGCTCCACAATCTGGGGTAGCCCCTGCTCCCCAGCTCTGCTGCAGCCACCTGTCCTGCCTGAATCTCTCCAGTTTACCCAGGAGACCAGAAGGGTATTTTATCACATGCTCCCTTCCCCTTGTGTAGCCGCCCACATACACAGTACTGTTTGCCATCCGTGACATAACCAGGGTCGGGTGCTGCGAGATCTAAAACCTCTGCCACCAGAAAGACCCCTGTTGTCTCTTTCTTCTACCTGTGCACCTCCTCCGGGTGCAGGGACAGAGATGGAGGGGAGCTGCCCTTCCCAAATCCCCAGCCCTGGACTGGAGCCACTGTCATTCATGTGCTGGGGACCTTGGGATGTTCTAGGCATGGAACACTCTTTTGAAAGCCTGCCTGGAGAACTGTGAGCATAGGCAAGCCAGGGCTGAAGGTAGACTTCTGTAAGAACGTGTGGTGAGATTGGGGGAGAGGGGAAAGCCCTGGGAGCCAGCCCACAGGCATCACCGATCATGTGTTCATGATGGGTGAACGTACACATTCACTGCGTGGAGTCAGGTGCCCTTTGACCGCATGACCTGGTGACCATCTCTGGGCCTCAGTGTCCTCACTGTCAGGTGACACTGTGGGGCTAGGCCAACTGGAGCCCCAGCCCAGCACCCTGAGCCCGGTGAGCTGGCCGGAGTCCTGACGTCCTGGCACAGGAGCCCGTGCACACACGCTTTCACGCGGAGCCTGTGTTTTCTCTTGATCATGCTTTCTCTCACCTTGTCCTTGTGTCACTGGATAGGATCCCATTTGTCACACTGAGCCATCTGCTTCCTCTCCTGCCATCTCTCCTGCCCAACTCTAAGTAAATTAAAAAACAAAGAGGCAGGAAGCTGCTGACAGCCGCATTTATCCTCATTTCTACGCCTGGCAATAGGAGCCGAAGGGCCAGCTTTATGGGTCTGAATTAAAGATTAGTTCAGGCTGGTGAGAAGGGAACAGTCCCATGGTTGTGACATCCTGACCTGGGATAACACCGCAGGTGGCATGAATGTGGGCTGGGTCTGAGGAGGAAGGGATTGAGGTCAGATGAGGGCAGTGGCAGGACACGAGCTTCGGAGCCGGGCAAAACTGGTTTGCTGCTCAACACTGGAGTTTGGAGAGCTCCCGTTCCAGCTCTGCCTTACAAGTTACTGACCTCATAGAGAGATTAAGCGAGCATCACATGGATTGATAGCAGGCAACACCAGTGTTCCAAAGAGAGCAGGTATTTCTGGAGACTCAGGGTAGGCAAGAGTGAGGATGGGGTAGGCAGGGAGCCCCTTGTCTAGGAAAGGCATTAGGGAGGAGTTGGTGATCTGAGGCTCCTTTGTGGGAGCCTTTCCACATCTATAAAATGGGACTAGGACTGCTGGGCCAAACCCTGAGGAAAGTTTATAAGGAGCAAGAGAAATGGGACAAACCTGGAGGATGTGCAGGTCAGAGGAACAGGAGACCCAGCCTGGGGACTGCAGCTGTGGCTTCTGCTGGGATGGCTCTGGCAAATTGTGTAACTGTTTCCTGTGTTTACTGCCCTCCTTGTGAGATCACGATTGCCCGACCTCACTGACATCTGATTTGGCCATGTGACTTGCTTTGGCCACTGAAACTGAGGGGAAATGCCATATGCCAGTTCTAATAGCAGCTTTAAGAGCAGTCAGATACTTCTGTTATTGTTCTTTCCCTTCTTCCATGGGACTAAAGTAAGGTGTTCTCATCTAGTCTGGGTCTTAAAATGAAGATGGGATGGAAAAGAGGCAGAGCTGACCCACAGTGGATACGCATGTGAGCCGGAAATAAATATTTGTGGTGAGTCAATGACATTTTAGAGCTGTTGGCAAAAGTTGACTGATTTAGCCCCTTTCAAATGCAAGCTGGTCCCAAACCCCGTCTCGGAAAAGGGATGCCGCCTGCTCCTGCCTGGGTTCCTTCAGTCTCTGGTTTTCACCATCTGTGACTCTCTCTGGGTCTCAGTAATTTTGCCTGAGAAATGATTGGTTGTGGACAGTTGGGAGTCAACCAGGGAGGCGGGGAATGGAGGGCAACACAACTGTGTCATCCCATCTAAAGACTGTTTCTTCTGCTTGCGGGTAGGAGTCCTGATACTTATATCACCTCCAGAGAAGGCAGGGTAGCATCTAGTCCCAGACCAAGCAAATTGTCAGGGGAATACTTTCCAGGCATGCATGGCTCTATCTTGAGGAACAGTCTGAGGAATAAGTTTACTTATACTTCCAGGAATTTTTTGGTACCCCTTATAAATTACTGCCCAGAGAGCTGGTTTATTCCTTATTCTGGTTCAGAGCATGGCTGGCCCCATTCTCAGGAGGAAGGCATGTTGGGGTGGAACAAAGATGTGGTTTGAAGTGGACCCAGTCACACAAAAGAACCAGCTCCCATTCTGGGCATTGGATGGGGGGGGGCATCTGTCACAGCTTTACAGGTGTCAGTCCCAGAGGCCCCCTTGAGATGATATCCTTGCTTTTAAAAATCGGTCAGGTAATCTTCAATATGGTGCTGGTAAATCAATTGTATCAGGATCACTTGAGAAGTCTGCTGAAAATGCATGTTCTAGCATCCCATCTACTGAACCAGTGAAGCCTGAGGATCTTCATTATGATGTTCTAATCCAACACCTCAACACCATCACAGATGGGGAAAGAAGAAGCTGAGTCTTGAGACACTCAGGTACTCACTAGTCCCTCTGCAGCCCTTGAAATAGATTCCACCCCTCATAGGCAGGAAAGCATGATCCAGGTGGACTGTCAGCAAGTCCAACCTGATGGGGAGGGGATGCTGCTTCTGGAATAACACTGTGATGTGTATGGAATTTATAATCTGGCTATTTCAGCAAATATTTGTGTACTTTGCTGAAAGCTGCACTTTCAGATCAATTCTGCATGCGTCTCTTTCAGGTTATTATTGTAAGCTTGCAAAATTGAATTTATTACTGATGTAAAAATAATAAGCTCAAGAATCATTCATTACTTTACTTTCTACTCTCAGGAGTCAGCTCAGTTTCTGAAAAGTCAGGAAGGTCCACAATAACCCCAGGTTTCCTAAGTAAGGGACCTGGGATAAAGTAGAACTCGGTAGAGGGACAGATTTGGGGGACATGGGACATATTGATTTTGTGGTGCACGTGGAATCGCCATAGGCATATTGGTAGGCAAAGGCCGAGCAGGTCTAGAGCTTAGGAGAGAGGACCAGTTTGAAAGCAAAAAGTTAAAACTTTTAGCACAGGTGAGATGGTTCAGAGACATTGTTTTCTGTGATAAATGAGATCAGGCATCCTCAGCCCCTTTGTCTGTTAACAGAAAATAGGGGTGGGGTAAGGAAGGAACAGGCTTCCTAGGTGGCTCAGAGGTAAAGAATCCGCCTGCCAATGCAGGAGACTCAGTATCTATTCCTAAGTCAGAAGGGTCGCCTGGAGAAGGAAACAGCAACCCTCTCCAGTATTCTTGCCTGGGAAATCCCACGGACAGAGGAGCCTGATGGGCTGCATACAGTCTATGGGGTCTCAGAGTCAGACATGACTTAGCGACTAAACAACAACAGGAACGGAGAAGGAAGGGTGAGTGGTGAGAGGCTGGGACAGATGGTTTATAAATTTCGCCAGCACCAACATTCTGCTGCTCTGTGCCATAAACGTTTGTGAATTTAATCCAACAGACCCAGTCACTGTGCTAAGCGCAACTCGATCCATCCTCTACTTACAGATACCCTTATCTGGCTGCCCAGTCACAACAAAGGACCCCCAGGTCCCAGAAAAACTAGATCGTTTCACAAGGCTTTATCTCTGGACATACTGTTCAGTCTTCCTGGAATTTCACCCTAGGCTTTCTCCCCAGAGAAATTTCTTCCTAACCTTCATTTTAGCTTTGGTGTCACTTCCTCCAGGTGCTGCCTGAGTTGTGCCTGCATCAAATCTAGCCCTTCCATCTAATAAGCACTTAACAGAGACACACTGTGCTGTCATCACTGACCCACAAGTGTTTTCCTCCACAGGTTGTGAATTCCTTGGGGCAGAGTCTGTATCTGGTTTATCTGAGAACCTAGGACACAATACGTGCTCAACAAGTGCTAAATTGCTGAAGCAGTTAGCAAAGGCCCCAGTGTCCACAGGAGAGCTCAACTGGAGGGGTTATTATTCAGAAGAGTTATTATTCAGAAAGATTATTCCTCATAGTCCCTGTCTCCCTGCTCCCAGGAGTCCTCAGAGAATCAGTGCATCATCACTTCAACACTACTAAGTATACAGCAGCCAGTGCCACTACCAAGAAATGCCTCTGTCCTCAGAGAGTTTCCTGGATCCTAAGCCTTTTTCAATTCATCTCATTTTCACAACCCTGCTGTGTGTTGGGCTTGACTCCTAGGAAGCTGAAATAGAGCAGATCTATTTCTTGCTCTGGAGGGTTCACATTCTGGTCAGGATTTAGGCTCAAATGACTTGTCAGCAGAGCTCTGGAGGTTTGATGGAGGGAGGTCCCCACAGCGGAGGATGTCGTTAGGCAGGGTCAGGGCAGGGAAGGCATCCAAAGCAGAGGGAGCAGCTTGAGCCGTGGTATAGGGAATGGTTATTTGGCTGGAGGGGAACCACGTGAAGCAAGAGGCTTCACAGGTAGACTGCGGCCAGCTTATAGCAGGAAGGGCCATCAGTGCTAAGAAAATACATTATCCACGGGGCTCCCACGTGTGGTTATTCAGATGTGTACTGTACAAAGCGGTCATGTCTTAGGGTGCCACTTGTCTTGCAAGCAGCTTCATTGTTCTGAAATTAGAAAATATTATTATTCTATATTTTTTCACTCTAAATATGAGTAGCATAAATATTTTCATGACAATTATCTGGCATTAGAAGTAAAATATCTTGTTCTAACCAGGTTGATACCTATTGTTCCAATTCTACTTTTGAAGAAGAAATGTGTTTTATAATCAAAAAGCTTAGTTTGTGACAATTAGGCTGCAGAATGCAAACTCAGAAATACTCTAAAAATACCCACTTTTCATTTTCTTAATACCAATTTGACACGATGTTTTCTGTAAAATTACTAGTATAAGCAAAAGGATGCAGGAACCAAAATCAGTATGCAAAATGCTTTAAAGCATCAAAGGAAATAAAACATTCCTTGAAGAAAAATTAAATGATGATGTTTAAGAAGAATATGTTCTTGATGCTAAACAAATTAGAGACCAATGATGCCAACTTCTCTAAAGAGGGGACCATGAAGAAAAACAATCAGAAAAAGACTCATTTTAACACGAATCCATGATTAACCCATTTGCGACCCGTATAACATTTCAAAGTCATTTTCTTTTTAAAAAGAAGAAAGTTTTGTAATGCTGAAAAATATCATGGCCTTTCATTCTCCCAAGTGACGTATGTAATTTGAAGAGTTGTGATGAGCTTGAACAACTGTAACTGTAAGAAAATTTACAACAAATTGATCGCTCTGTTATTGATGAAGCGTCGATCGGTGGAGAACTGAAACCTTAAACTGCTTTTAAAGTCTCCTTTTGCCACTTAGCAATACACTTGAATCAATAATTTACTGGATGCTTTCCTGAATATTTTTTGCAGCTCTCAGAATATATTTTACTTTGACAACATTGGTTGCCAGTGGAGAACATAGCTTCTTGAGATTAAAATGTATTCTATCCAGAATCAAGACCAGAGTATGCCCATTGGTTTTGTCAAAAAGATATTAAAACACAAAGACAAAAAATAACAGGAAAGACACCACATAAGAAAAGAGAGATGGGTGCTTGCCTCATCTCTAGGTAAATTTTATAAAAAACAATAACTATGGATTTTAAATTACTCAAGATTTACACTGGGTCAAATCTAATGATCGTTTCTAGAGAAAACAAGATATGCGGGCAAGTAAGCATTAAAATGATCGTAAGTACTTTTTTCTGTGAAAGAAAGATGCCTGTCTTGGCTTGTGCTGTGCTTCGTTGCTCAGTTGTGTAGCCCACCAGGCTCCACTGTCCATGGGGATTCTCCAGGCAAGAATACTGGAGTGGGTAGCCTATCCCTTCTCCAGGGGAACTTCCCAACCCAGGAATTGAACCGGGGTCTCCTGCACTGCAGGCGGATTCTTTACCAGCTGAGCCCATGTCTTAGCCTATATTTCCATAAACAGCAGAGGTTGGTTCATTTGGGGAAACTGGTGCCAGGGAACTGGGAAAAGCGAAGCAGGAAGGGAGGTCCCTGTTATGTAGTGGCATCTGCTGTGAGCACCTGGACTCCACCTGGCTGGGACCCTGAGGAACTGTGAGGAGTGCCCGCCATGGGGCAGAAGAAAGGAGTGTTTCTCCACTGGTGTCCATGCCCCTTGGGTCAAGAGTTGTTACTCTTGAATTACTCTTGAATTAACACTCTTGTACTTCAGAGTTTGCACATTTGTCTTAATGATCTCTGTGGCCACATCAGGAAAGTCCTAGAGCAGAAAACAGGAGACACAGGGTAGTTCTGAGGTGACGTTTCAATACAGCTTGTTGCCTCAGAAACAGCTGGAGTAAACAAGCGGCTAAGAAGAAGGGAAGTGGGATAGGAGATATATCTGATACAATGCATAACAACTTAAGAACAAATAATTTTAGTGTAGCTCTAATTATTGTGAATAAAAGCTCAAACTTTCTATTTGCTTAGACCTTTTAATTTTGGTTTAATGAACACATGGTACACAAATCTTAGGTGTACAACTTAAGTATTCTTTTATATTCTAAAACTGATTTGTTGCAAACTAGTATAGCCACTATGGAGAACAGTGTGGAGATTCCTTTAAAAACTGGAAATAGAACTGCCTTATGACCCAGCAGTCCCACTGCTGGCCATACACACTGAGGAAACCAGAATTGAAAGAGACACATGTACTCGTGTTCATCACAGCACTGTTTATAATAGCCAGGGCATGGAAGCAACCTGGATGTCCATCAGCAGATGAATGGATAAGAAAGCTGTGGTACATATACACAATGGAGTATTACTCAGCCATTAAAAAGAATACATTTGAATCAGTTCTAATGAGGTGGATGAAACTGGAGCCTATTATACAGAGTGAGGTAAGCCAGAAAGAAAAACACCAATACAGTATACTAACACATATATATGGAATTTAGAAAGATGGTAACGATAACTCTGCATGCGAGACAGCAAAAGAGACACAGATGTATAGAACAGTCTTTTGGACTCTGAGAGAGGGAGAGGATGGGATGATTTGGGAGAATGGCATTGAAACACGTATAATATCATGTAAGAAATGAATCGCCAGTCTAGATTCAATGCAGGATACAGGATGCTTGGGGCTGGTGCACTGGGACGAACCAGAGGGATGGTACAGGGAGGGAGGAGGGAGGGGGGTTCAGGATTGGAAACACATGTACACCTGTGATGGATTCAGGTTGATGTATGGCAAAACCAATACAATATTGTTAAGTAAAAAAAATAATAATAAAAAGAATTTTAAAAACTGATTTGTGTATTTAAAAAATGACTTTGTTGTAGTTATTATTTTTAAGAAGCAAATAAGTGAGTGATAGTCGCTCAGTTGTGTTAAACTCTTTGCAACCCCGTGGACTGAGCCTGCCAGGCTCCTTTGTCCATGAAATTCTCCAGCAGGGATACTGGAGAGGGTTGCCATTTCCTTCTCCAGGGGATCTTCCTGACCCAGAGATCAAACACGGGCCTCATTGCAGGCAGATTCTTTATCATCTGAGCAGCCAGGGAAGCCTACTATTAAGAGACTTTTCTAAGTATAAAGACAGGTCAACTTAAAAAAAGTATCAGCAGATACAAGCTTGTCTTTGTCTTATAATCTACAGACAATACATTAGAATATGGGATGAATCCATATACCTTTTCCAAAGGAAAGTAACAATAAGGTTATAAATATAAAATACAAAAGTAGCAGAAGTAGCAATAAGGTTATAAATGACAATCATCAATCAGATGAAATAATTTAGATGAAGTTTACCTCTCTCGACAAGATGGGAACTGGGCAAGTGATCAGGAAGGAAATATAACGTGCTTTTAACTTTGTATGAAAAATAATGGTCAGTTCCATGCTGCTGAATACAGTTCTGTTTTTGCTAAATAAGTCCTCTACCTCAAATTTCTATCCAAATTAGTGTACCTATTTAAAACTACTTGGGCGAGGGACGGCTTGTTCTAATTTGCATTAAGGTGCCTGTGGACTTCTACAAGGCCTCTGAGCGATGGTGCTGTGTGTCTTAGGTAGGGAGGAACACTGCTTCACCCGGTGGGTGAGACTTGAATAACTGGAGCCAAACTGACTTTTTGTAATTGAATGCTTTTGAAGACTCATCTTGGAAAATTTAACATTTTAAGGATCCTTACAGCAATAAGGGGACATTTTAAAATCAGGGAGTCTGTATGCTTAG
>SJYV01050945.1:1993578-2053282 GCA_006410875.1 Neotragus pygmaeus
ATAGTCCATTCTGAAGATCAGCCCTGGGAACTTCTTTGGAAGGAATGATGCTGAAGCTGAAACTCCAGTAGTTTTGCCACCTCATGCAAAGAGTTGACTCATTGGAAAAGACTCTGATGTTGGGAGGGATTGGGGCCAGGAGGAGAAGGGGATGACAGAGGATGAGATGGCTGGATGGCATCACCGACTCAATGGACGTGAGTCTGAGTGAACTCCAGGAGATGGTGATGGACAGGGAGGCCTGGTGTGCTACAATTCATGGGGTTGCAAAGAGTCAGACACGACTGAGCGACTGAACTGATATATATATACACACACATATATATATATATGATACTATTTCCCCTATTGGAGAATTTAGTGAAAATCACAACTCAGGGGCCTTCAAGATAATGTAGCCAGGCCAGTATCTGAGAATGCCAATTTCTGAATGTTGGAGCTGGGCAGTGAAGATCTGGAAGGGGAATCAGGAGAGTCAGTGACTAGGCAGATTACACTGAAGAAATGGCCGGGGAGTGGGGAGGGGGTAGACAGAGAGGCCTGAGGAGCCCAGCCCAGCATACGTCCACACAAGAGGGACTATGGTGTGAGACACTGAAGCTGCCCCATCTGACCATGACCTTGGCTGCTGCCTGAGAGAAATGGCTTCTGCTTCACTTCTGCCTTCCAAGAGTTCCTCTCTCAGGCAAATTCTAATCCCACAAACCCTACAGGGAAGGAGATTCTGGGAAATGTAATTCCCAGTCTGATGACAATGGGAGCAGTGGTTGCTGGAAGATCCAGAAGAGCGTCAGCTTGGCCTCTATACACATTGCTTTCACTAAGGCTGATTTCTGAGTATACGCGGTAAGGACAGCACACTCCCACTTGAGACGATGCATCTCTCCTCGGTACAACTGAGGACAAGTGCACTGCTCACTCCTCCCGCCAAAAGAGGAAGCACAGAGTCCCAGAGGAGACTGTATCCATCTCTGGATGATGTTGCTCATCTAGCTGGGTCACCTGGTGTAGGTTAATATGGAGATACAGGATTAAACACTATTAATGCACTGCATATTAGCTAAACAAGAAGGGAGAGGGGAGAACGGAAAAATCAAAGAAAGAAGAAAGCAAGTAGTTCCCATTTTATGATTAACACATACAAATACACTCATATCAAAGCAAAGAAACAAAGCAACTAATTCCCATTTTGGCAATGGGTCATGTGGTTGTAGCAGGAATTTGACTTCTTTTTTTAAACTACCCATTCCTTAATCCCTTTTGTTCTTAGCAAGCATTTTGACTAGTTATGGTTCCTTGTCTGGTGGAATCATTCAAACCGTCATTCCTGAGGAGTCTATGTCATTAGACTATGCTGATGTTTTCCATGCACTTCTACCACAGGACATGAGAATATTAGAAAATATCCAGAAAATCTCCTGGGTCTCAGAAAGACTCCTCTTAATCTCTTGTCTTAGCTTATTTGGGTGATTGTAACAAAATGCCCATGACTGTTGTATGTAAACAACAAACATCTATTTCTCACAGTTCTGGAGGCTAGGAAGTCAAAGATCATAGTACAGGCAGATTCAGTGTCTGGTAAGGACTTGTTTCCTCATTAATGGCTGTATTTTCATTGTAACCTCACCTGGTGGAAGGGTCCAGGGAGCTCTTTGAGGTTCCATTCATAAAGGCTTCACCCTCGTGATCTAATTACCTTCCAAAGGTCCTACCCCCAGATACCAGCACCTTGGGTGATAAATTTCAACTATGAATTTTGGGGGAAACACAAACATTTAATTTATAGCAGGACCCATTGTCCAAAATCACTGCAGATGGTGACTGCAGCCATGAAATTAAAAGACGCTTACTCCTTGAAAGGAAAGTTATGACCAACTTAGACAGCGTATTAAAAAGCAGAGACATTACTTTGCTAACAAAGGCCCACCTAGACAAGGCTATGTTTTTTCCAGTAGTCATGTATGGTTGTGAGAGTGGGACTATAAAGAAAGCTGAGTGCCAAAGAATTGATGCTTTTGAACTGTGATGTTGGAGAAGACTCTTGAGAGTCTCTTGCATGCAAGTAGATCCAACCAGTCCATCCTAAAGGAGATCAGTCCTGGGTGTTCATTGGAAGGACTGGTGTTGAAACTGAAACTCCAATACTTTGACCACGTGATGTGAAGACCTGACTCATTTGAAAAGACCCTGATGCTGGGAAAGATTGAAGGCAGAAGGAGAAGGGGGCGACAGAGGTTGAGATTGTTGGATGGCATCGCCGACTCAATGGAGATGGGTTTGGGTAGACTCCGAGAGTTGGTGATGGACAGGGAGGCCTGGCGTGGTGCGGTCCATTGGGTCGCAAAGAGGTGAATATGATTGAGCGACTGAACTGAACTGAACTGAACTGAACCATGGTGAAGTAGCAACTTAACTTTCCCTTGGTAATCAGTACTAATCATTCCAGTAATACACAATGGACCACTGTTGTATTCTTTGAACAAAGTCATCCTCCTTTGGAAAACAAGATATCTACGCCAAAGAGCCAAAGTTATGGGGATAGAAGCAAATATGTATCCTTGAGTTGGGAACTTAAAGGCTGAAGTCATCATTTTCTATTTTCAAATTCTTCAGCACAATTAGAAATAGCCAACTAACCCCACAGTCCTTATAAGCTTTATTTCCACTATAACATTCTATTGCAGAGCTAGTTGGTCCCTTGACTTTCTTTCTACAGAAACCTGACTTCAGATGATGGCAGGTAATAATCTAAGCAAAATTTCTGTCACTTTATGCCATGGATCACAATGAGGTAGCAACAGTGTCATTAATGCCCTTAATTCTAATATTAGTGAGAGATTTCCATACTCTCCTCTTTAAGAGTCTGTTTTTTCAAACCTCTAGTGATTTCAGTCAGGAAAACAGAGCCATAGCAAGTACAAGAATAAGAGGTTTATCATAGGAATTGGTGTGCTCAGTTATGTTGGACTGTTTGCAAGCCCATGGGCTGTGGCCTGCCCAGCACCTCTGTTCATGAAACTTTCCAGGCAAAAAGTACTGGAATTGGTTGCCATTTCCTGCTCCAGGGGATCTTCTTGACCAAGGAATCAAACCTGTGTTTCTTAAGTCTCCTTCATTGGCAGGCAGGTTCTTTACCACTAGCGCCACCTGGGAAGCCCAGGGCTTATACAAATCTGAGAGTGAGGAGTGAGGTTCTAGAAGCTGAAGGGTCTGAGAAGCAGTTGCTAACCACTTCCACCTGAATTATAGGTGGCGCAGGTGGTGCAGATAGCACCTGTGGGAAAGTCCGAGAAGCTGTATTCATATGGCCCACAAAATGGGTCTGTGGGATGGGAGCTCAAAAGAGGTCTGCAAAGCCACTGCATCTATTGAATCTGCCATGCCCGGTGACTCTGCTATTATGTCTGACTACTATGGTGTCCCAATAACAATGGCTTCCTGTTGACGTCTCACTTGCAAATTTTGCACAGGTTGCTCTCACTGGCAGTCTCCATCCTGGAACCATTCCGGAAACAGCATACTGGGAGGTGTAGCTCCAGGCTGTAAGCGGATTGATGGTGCCAAATTGACAGCAAGACAACTCAGTACAATATCCAACAACAGGGAACTGGTTAACTAAATTATGATATAATCATGTGATAAAATCTGCACAACCTGTGTCAGTCAGGGTTCAACCAGAGAAACAGAACCAGTAGGAGGTATACGTATGCAGAGATTTATTGGCTTGTGGGATCTGGGGCTCTGGTCAGGTGAGTCTGTAGGGCAGGCCCCTGGGAAGGGCACAAGCTAACGCTGCTGTCCATGGGCAGTTTCTTCCTCAGTGAAGCTTAAGTTGTGCTCTTTAGGTTTCCCGCTGGCTGGCTCTGGCCCTCCCAGATTATCTAGGATAATCTCCCTTACAGTTAATTAGGGACTTTAAGCACAGCTACAATACCTTCACAGCAATACCTAGTTTAGAGTCTGACTGAATAACTGGGGACTGTAACCTAACCAGTTTATCAAGCTGACCATCCCACAAAATGAAAGAGATTGTGTAACATGACAAATCATGATGCTCTAGAACATTTAACAATACCGGAAAGTGTTCATGAAATATGGAGTTAAAAAGGCAAGTCATAAAACAACATATAGCGTATTCTATCTGCATATTTAAGCATAGAGAAAATAGACTAAAATGGCACATGAGAATGTTTCGGGTAGTAATTACCAAGTGCTGAGAGATTGGGTGATGAAAATTTCAACCTTTTTGCTTATGTATATTTCCTAAATTATTTACAATGAACAAATGATACTTTATAACAAGAAAAAATTTAATATTCTATTTTAGACACATTAGGAAACTTTGGTAATTAAATGCCAGGAGGTTCTTCCTGAGACGTGAGGGGTTTCTCTCCCCTCCTACTCCCTAAGCCTTTCCTTCCCTGTCTACTTACAGATACCAAAGGTTCTTGCAAAATAAGAAGCTCTCAAGTCTTAGGATGAAAATGCTCCCCCTTATGTTTTTCTTTAACAAGTATAGGTGAATGTGGTGGGTGAGACGTTGAAAGTAAGCGTTTAATTTAGTATACACGGTGGAGAGAACCTTTAATATAATATTAATTCCTTGTGCAAATTAGCAAGGTTTAATAACCATGTGAGCCATCGGGAATCCTGGTATGACTCAAAATGACATCTGCATTAATGGTCTAATTAATAATGTATATGTTAATAAGAATCTCATTAAAGCCAGGGCACAATTATCAATGGAGGATGCAATTCCTTAGTATCTGTGGGCCGGTGTAGTGCTCTGGTGATTCCAGCTGCAATCTCCAATGATAAATGACCTTTTAAGTCTCATTAATTGATTAAGGAGGCAGCGATTAGTGTAAAAACTTAACTGCTTTAGAAGTACAAAACCACTGGTAAGACAATGATGATTACAAATCAGGAGGAACTGGGCCAACTCATCATAGGCAGTGGGGCGGGTGCAGAGACAGCATGCCAAGCCCACTCATCCATGTCTCCCCCACTGCACTGCCAGTCTGGGCATTTGACTCTGTTCTTATTACTATTTCAATAAGAATCATATCAGCACTAATTAATTTTATGGACAAATTATTTTTCAAAGCCAGCACCTTAAAGTTAATGGAATTCTTTGGTCCATTTTCCTCTTTATCTTTTCTCAAATCTTATTGACAATATTTCAGCCAAGGCCATTGTTTCACCATGAAGACTTGGTTTATCAGTCAGTTTTCTTTCTTTTTCTTTCTTGGTCACTGTTTCGACCAAGTCCAGGTTTCTTGAGTTATATTTAGCAAATCAACATCAAGAAGATTTGATGCTTTGGTCAATTTTTAGTCAATGAAATTTCCACCAAGTGGAGTTTTAGCCTTTGTCAATTGTATTTTATGCTGATTATTGCCACCAGTCATCCTGGCTGTACATTGGGTAAATAACTGACAGCTAATCTTTATGTCCAAGCTAACCCATGGGGATAAAAATGTAAGCAAGTTTATGCACCAGAGGCAGATGTTAGGGGAGAGGGAGGAATAGAAGTGGGGGTGGACCCAGAAGGGAGGGTATCCGTATAGGGGAGAAACAGAGAGATGGAGACAGACAGCAAGAGATGGAGACAGACAGCAAGGGATGGAGACAGACAGCAAGGGATGGAGACAGACAGCAAGGGATGGAGACAGACAGACAGCAAGGGATGGAGACAGACAGACAGCAAGGGATGGAGACAGACAGCAAGAGATGGTAGCAGTTTTAGCTTATTGGCCCCTCTGCTTTTGACTTTTCATCAGAGTCAAAATATCTGCTTCTCTACTCACCTAACTCCAAGATTTCAGAGCCCTTACTTGGGTGGATCCTGAGTCGTGGGGAGTGGGGCTGAATAGTGTAGGGATTCTNGTTTTAGCTTATTGGCCCCTCTGCTTTTGACTTTTCATCAGAGTCAAAATATCTGCTTCTCTACTCACCTAACTCCAAGATTTCAGAGCCCTTACTTGGGTGGATCCTGAGTCGTGGGGAGTGGGGCTGAATAGTGTAGGGATTCTGCCCTGTAAGATCCCCAGTCAAGGGAGCCAAGCATGGAGGCTGAGGATGCTAAACCATTGGGGTAGTGATCCAGGACAAAGAATCACACAGCTGTATCTCTGCTCCCCCAGCTGCTGGCACAGGACCTAGCCAGGAAACATGCTCTAAAATAAAGGAATCTGTTTATCTATTAACATGGGTTGACACTTTACTATGTCCCACGTACTATTTTAGGATCTGAGGGTACAGCTGAAGAACAAGCACTGCACTAGAAGAATGAGAAGGAAGGGCTGAGAGGAAACAAGCATGTAGAATATATCAGTGTATAAACTCAGACTTTTAAAAAAGTAGGCAGGACTCTGGTAATTTTCAAGATCAAAGCCAGTGATGCTAAACTAGGGCCTGTTTGGAGAAGGGGCACACCTGGCCCTGGTGAGCAGCATGTCTGGTGGAGCTGATGTTCGTATTGGTTTCTTCTTTCTCAGTTCTTGGCTCTGTGTGCCCAAAGCTGTTACCCAATCCTTCCTTTTGATTTCCTCTCCTTAGAGGCCCGGGAAGGACTCAGGAAAGTTGGATTCTGACCCTGCCTTTGGATGATTTTCTCCCGGCTGTGGCCCTGTAGTTTCCTCATTTGTAGCTCTACTCTGCCCAGGGCCCCTTCTCATGGAGCCACCAGTCATTGCCATGAGGAAGTGCCAGCTGGGCCCTGCTTAGAATCTGGGGCTCTGCCCACTGGCCCTGGACCTCTAGAACTTAGGTCTTGCCTGCTCAGGGATGCTTGCAGACAATTGAGATATCCCCTGGACTGGAGCCCACTGGGACTCATAGTCTTGAGGGATTTTGGGTCTTCTATCCCCTGATACAAATTTTCTTCAATTCTCCTTCCTACACTCACTGTCCTATTCCTGCTTGTCTTCTGAAATGAGTTTCCCTGAGACTATAGACTGTGGGGCTGGGATCTTTCCTGTTGAAGGTAAAACCAAGTTCCTGGAGTCTACAGAACTCTCTGGGCTTTGTTGAAAGTCTGAGCTGTTCATATCAAATTAAGTCTCATGAGACAGAGACCTAACATTTATTAGCCAGTTGCCATGTACCAGGTTCTGTGCTGGACTTTTAAGTGTCATAATCTTAACTACCCAGAATTGCATATATTTTTCACATCTTGCTTATGGAGATACTGAGGCTCAAAGAGTGTTAGTCCACCAGGTTAGTCCAGCAGTCCAGAGCTAAGGTCCAGCAGGTACTAACTATCTCAGCCCTGCTTTTTGCTGCTCTGGGAATCATCTTGGGATCTGCCCAGTGTCCAGATCTCCATCAGCTTAGAAGCATTTGGGGCCTTTAGGACCTCACCAAGTGGTCACCTCCAAGGGGACGCAGGGGCAGGTGGGCTAATGAGCTTTAGGTGGTAGCTCTTGGCTTTGCCCTTTCCCTCCTGGAGGCCCAAGAGAGAAAGAAACAGCCAGAAGTCAGTCATTGTGGCCCCCAGATCACATTAACCAGGGATCTTGTAAATCCGATTGACTGCCACACAGCATCTTATTCTGCCCCTTACTGTTCAGATAGGGGAAGGCACCTGCCCAAAGTCACATCAGAGCAAGTCAGGGGTCCCACCTTTGCCTCCTGATGGCACCAGACTGCTTTCTATGGCCCAAAGGTCAGCAGAGACACGAGAGCTTACAAAGGCTTTTCTTCCTTCCTTTAACTCTCCCTTTAAGAGTCACTTTCTGCTTTCCTCTTGATAGGAATTTCACAGCAATTCACACACCCTGAGGGGTGAGTGCATAGCAGATTGCTAAAGCCAGGCTGTAATTATCCATCCTTCTGCTCCAAGTGAGGAATTCACTTGGGATGAATGCTGCCGCATCTGTCAGCCATGCTATTGTTTCCTGAACACTCGCTCTGGACTGGCTCTTTGGGGACCCTGCATAGAAGGGCTTAGAGATGAATCAAAGATTGCTGTCCTCAGGAGTCTCTGGTGCAGCAAGAGACTGGAGATGGGTCACAAATAGCTAGGAACAGAGAGAGCATGGAGGTTTCCAAGGTGGAGTCCCCATAAAATCCTGCATACTAGTGGGATTTGGATGATGCTGGAGGCAGGGGCGGAGCTTGGCACAGCTTCAGGTGTGGGAGCTGCAGGAGTGAGTGGAGGTGTAGAAGTGGGAGCTGAAGAATGGGGTTTGCTGTGTAAGAAGGCAAGCTGTGGGAGATGAGGTTGGACTGGTGATTCAGTCTGACTGTAAGCCCTAAATACTGAGATGTTGGCCTTGCTCAGAGGTTATAAACTGCTGCTCCATCAGATTGAGGCCTCTGATGAGTTTTTGTTTTAATTTTTAACATTTCAAGTTAGTGACCAGTCTTTAAAAACCAGAAGATTTAGCACGAGAAATGGATTTCTAGTTCTTTGGACACGTTCAAAGAACTAGGAACCCTGGGCCTCCTGAGTCTCCCTAAGCTTTATCAGATAGAGATTCCTTTATTGTACAAATATTTATTGTGTACCTCCCATGTGCTGAGCAACCTTCAGTAAACAAAACAGACAATATGCCTGCTTTCAAGCAATTGTACTCTAGCGTGATGGTCATGATTCCTGCCCTGCCATCCTCCCAGCGAGACAGCAGACATGAGAGCGCTTTGCAAACTGTGGTGTGCCTGTGAAAGGCTGTGGTCAAGATCTAGTTGGGTTTATAATTCAGCTGGTTTTTTCCATTCAGAAAACTGTTCCTCCAACAGTTAGATAACTGGGGTTAATGTCAGGAAGTCTTCCTTATACTTTAGTTATCTTTTTCTTCTTTTCCCTTTGAATTGTGGTATCTATTTTTATGTATTTATTTTAAACTTATTTAATTGGAGGCTANTTCCCATTCAGAAAACTGTTCCTCCAACAGTTAGATAACTGGGGTTAATGTCAGGAAGTCTTCCTTATACTTTAGTTATCTTTTTCTTCTTTTCCCTTTGAATTGTGGTATCTATTTTTATGTATTTATTTTAAACTTATTTAATTGGAGGCTAATTACTTTACAATATGGTATGGTTTTTGCCATACATTGACATGAATCAGCCACGGGTGTACATATGTCCTTTTAAACGCTGAGTTGAATCAAACTGGTAAAGGTCATATGTTTGGAAAAAGAGTTAGTTGTGAAATTAGTTGATGACAACCTCAACTGATGGTCTCTGATTCAACTTTCAGGCAAATATTTGGTGAACCCCTACCAGGGATCCGAGGTAGAGATGGGGAGGAGGGTGCTTGCAGGGCTCTCACAAGCTAGCTGGGCATCAGACGACCATTTAGACAATTCTAATGTTCCATGATAAAGGGCAGGAGAGGGCAGGGACATTCAGGTGACCATAGGGCCCCTAACCTGGGCTGGAAGGGGGTGGTCAGGGAAGGCTCCTTTCAGGATGTAAACTCTGACCTGAAACCTAAAGTTTAAGGAGATGGGAGTTGGGGGTGCAGAGAGGAATGACAACCCTGAGCCATGCCTGGGTAGAGAGGTGGAAGCACCAAATGGAGAATCATCGTACAAAGGCAGGAATGGGAGCAGCACACTGGAGAAAGGCCCTTCGTGGTCTGAGTTCCAATTTTATAAGTGGAGAAACCAAGGCCTAGAAAAGTTTTAAGCTTTCTCAAGGGTAAAATGGAAGCTATGTGACCTAAATGTTAACTGAGAGCCCTTAAAGCTCTGATGATCACAAGTATCTTGTTCTAGAGAGATTGTTAAGATTCCCATCTTACTTTGAGGAAATTGAGGCGAGAAAGTGAACGAAGCCCACATAATTCGTTAATGGCAGAGTCAGGATCAGCAATCATATCCTAGATTCTAAAATGCCATATGGGTCCTACTGTGTCATGATGACTCCACACTAATTCTGAAGACCTCTGAGGCTGTCTACACTGATGGTCCTGGGATTTGGTAGCTCATTAGAACCACATAGGAGGTTTAAAAAACCTGTGTTCGTTCATGCAGAATCTAGACTATCAAAGTTTCTGGGGGTGGGACACAGGCATCAGTGTTATTAAAAAAAAAAAAAAAACTACAGAGGATCCCAATGTTCCTGTGCCTATTTCACTTGAGAATCTTGTTCAAATGCAGATTCTAGAGTGTAACTTGGGCTTCAGAACTTTTTTTTTAATTAAAGTGTACTTGATTTACACTATTGTATCAATATTTTCTGCTGTACAACAAAGTGACTCAGTTACACACACACACATATAATCTTTCATATTCTTTTTTTTACTATGGTTTATCACAGGATATTAAATATCATCCCTGTGCTATACAGTAGGACCTTATTCTTTATCTACTGTCTGTATAATTGTTTGTCTGCTAACCCTAAACTCCCAACCCGTCCCTCTCCCATCCCGCTCCACTTTGGCAGCCACAGATTTGTTCACTATGTCGTGAGTCTGTTTCTATTTCATAGATAGGCTCATTTGTGTCATCTGTTGCCTTCCACATGTAAGTGTTATCATGTAGTTCTTTTCATTCTCGCTCTGACTTACTTTACTTAGTGTGATAATCTCTAAGTCCATCCATGTTGCTGCAAATGGCATTATTTCATTCTTTTTTGGCTGAGTAGTATTCCATCGTATATAAGTACCACATCTTTATCCATTTACCTATCTGTGGATATTTAGACTGTTTCCATGTTCTGGCTATCATGAATAGAGCTGCCATGAAGATAAGGGGGGCATGTATCTTTTTGAATGGAGAAGGAAATGGCAACCCACTCCAGTATTCTTGCCTGGAAAATCCCATGGACAGAGAAGTCTGGTAGGTTACAGTCCATGGGGTCGCAAAGAGTCAGACATGACTGAGCAACTTCACTCACTTTGTCCAGATACATACCAAAAAGTAGGATTGCTGAATCGTGTGACAACCCTATTTTTAGCTTTTTAAGGAACCTCCATACTGTTTTCCATAGTGGCAGTACCAGTTTACATTTCCCACCAACAGAGTAGGAAGGTTCCCTTGTCTCCACACCCTCTCCAGCATTTGTTATTTGTAGACTTTTTAATGATGGCCATCTGACCAGTGTGAGATGGTAGTTCAGTGAAGTTTTGATTTGTATTTCTCTAATAATTATCAATGTTGAGAATCTTTGGCCTTCAGTATTTTTTAAAGCTCTCCAGGTGATGCTGATGTTGCTGGTCCAGGAGGCACACCTAAATTACCAGGAAGTTTACACATTGTTGTATGCCCTTGCAGGACTCTCTCTGACACCATTTCGGTTTTGTCTCTCCTTCAGATACACAAAGGCACATAGACAGAGTCACACACACACACACACACACACCCACACACACTCACTCTCTCTCTCTCTCTCACTCTCACTTCTTCCTGGCCCAGGGTATTAAATGCCCTGCTTTAAACCAAAAGGAGTTTCGCATGGGCACTGAACCCCACAGAAGGTAACTGCTCATGAAAACACTGGCTGCACTGCCAACCTACCAGACTGGGAGGGTAGTGGGTATTGTCAGTCTCCCAGGGGAAGAACTGGGCCTGGTGGAAGCAAGCAGTCACTAGGACACATTGCAGGAGCCTGAGAGGGACGTCTCCTTAAGTTTTGTTGCCTAGGCACCTTGCCTCACCTAGTCTGAGCCATACCCCCTTGCCCCCACCTTTCACTGAGGCTGGCACATTATAGAACCTCTGAGTTTTTTCAACTGGGTCCTTTCTGCTTCTTTCCAAATGGCAGTTGTAACCCTGCCTCCTTGGCACCATGTTCTTGGGTTCTGAACATGGGTTCTAGGCACAAGTGAAAGTGAAAGTTGCTTAGTCATGTCCGACTCTTTGTGCCCCTGTGACTACACAGTCCATGGAATTCTCTAGGTTAGAATACTGGAGTGGGTAGCCTTTCCCTTCACCAGGGGATCTTCCCAAACCAGGGATTGAACCCAAGTCTCCCACATTGCAGGAGGATTCTTTACCAGCTGAGCCACAAGGGAAGCCCACGAATACTGGCACAAGGCAGCCTCCTAAAACAACAATTTCCAAGTGTGGTCCCCAACTAGCAGCAACAGCATCATCTGGGAACTTGTTAAAATGCAAACTCTTAGGCCTCACTCCAGACCTACTGAATCGGAGCCGGGGATGGGGCCATCAGTTGTTAAGGATGAGCCTTCCAGGTGGTTCTGATGCCTGCACAAGTGTGAGATTCTGTGTGTGTGTGAGGGGGTAGGGAGTGGGGGTAGGGTGGTCAGCAGCCCTAGATTCCAGGCCTGGCTGTGCCCTCTCCCGTACAAGGAGGAGGTGGCTTGGCACATGTCAGCAAAGACTCCTCCAGCCCTGACCCTCAAGACTTGGACGTGCTTGTCAACTTCATTCCACTCCAGGATCTCAGTGCCCCTGGCAAACTGCTCTCCCCGGGGCTGACTCCTAGGGCAAGGCCATGCACTGCAGCCTCTGCTCTCTCCACGGACGTCATTAGCTGAAGAGTGTCTTGACTGAGAAGGGTTGACTTCAAAAACAGTCTTAACGAAGAGGAGTTCTGGGCTGGCAGGCGAGGCACTGAGGGCTGTGGAAAACTCAGCTCCACAGTGGCCTGCCTACCGCTCCCCTGGCCCAGGAGCAGGGCAAGAAGGAAGGGGCTTGAGCAGTTCACATGCACTTGGCTGGTGGCAGAGGTAGCTCCAGTGTGTCACAGACTCTCCTCTCAAGTCCTGTGCTAATGAAAGACAAGACTTCCAATGACCTCCATGCATTCATGAATTTTTGCATTCAGCAAACAATCCTGAGCACTTGTAACCTTGGATCCACTGTGGGAGCCAGAATATGTGGGTTTCAGAGAGGAATTGGGCACAGGGATGTGGGCCTTTCCCTTTAGACTATGGGGAGAGACCTCATTGTGATAGTTAATTTTTATGGAACATCTATATGCTCTAGGGGCTTCCCAGGTAGCGCTAATGGTAAAGAACCCACCTGCCAGTGCAGGAGATTTAAGAGATGCTGGTTTGATCCCAGGTTTGATGCAGGACTGGGAAGATCCCCTGGAGGAGGGCATGGCAACCCACTCCAGTATTCTTGCCTAGAGAATCCCATGGACAGAAGAGCCTAGTGGGCTACTGTCCGTAGGGTCAGAGAGTTGGACACGACTGAAGCGACATAGTGAACACATAGTACAGGGCCTCCTGGAATGAAAAGAATGGAGACTCTCAGGCCTTCCCCATGACTGTTGTAGTTAATGAAGTGTACTTGGTGGCCTGGTGACCTGAACAAGATCAGATGACAAGACTGAATGGGGAAGAGGACCCTGAGAGAGAATTTGCTCCTGAAGGGAGAGTGTTGGCACCTGCAGGCTGGCATCTCACTGGGGCAGAGAATAGGAGGGGACTTGGGCCAGGTCCTGGTAGGGTGTGGGTATGGGCAACACTAGGGTTTTCTTAGAAATCTAAACACTAACCTACCCTATGGACCAGCTAATCCAATCTTAGGGATTTACCTAAGACATGAAAACATATGATCTCAAAAAAAAAAAATTTTGTCTAAAAATAATTCTTAGCAGCTTTATTCAGAAATAGACAAAAACTGGAAATATCCCAAAATAGTCCACCAGTGGGAGAATGGACAAGCAAATGGTGGTATATCCATAGAAAAGAATATGATACAACAAAAAATAAGAAACAAACTACTGACACATGCAATAATTTGAGTAGATCTTAAAAAACACTGGGTTGACTGAAAGAAGCCTTACACAGTATGCCACAGTTTAGATGATGTTCTAGAACAGATTAAGTTCTGGAAGGAAAAATTCAGAACAGTGTTTGCAGGTGGAGGTAGTAACAGAGAAAGGCAATGAAGGAAGTGTATTCTATATTTGATGACAGTTTTTAGATTACACAGGTGGATGAATTTGGCAAAACTTATTAAATTGTATACAAAATTTAGATTTGGTTATATGAAAATTTACCTTAAAAAAGAACTGTAAACAAATATGGAATTCTAGTTAATGATATACATGTTAAAGAGTTTCTAGGTAAAGCATATTTCTGTCTGTACCTTATTTTGAAATGCATCCAAAAATAAGACAGATAGATATATGATAAAGCAAGTAAGGCCAAGTTTGGGTATATGAGTATTCACTTTACAGATTGTTCAATTTTCCCATATGTTTGAAATTTCTCATAACAGAATGATGTAGGAGAAAATAGCTGCTGCATATTTTATCTCTTGACTGGACCCTGACTGACACAATCTATGTATGTACTATAATTTATTCACAGATTCTCTTTTAACTTTTTATTTTGTATTGGGATATAGCTGATTGACAATGTTGTGGTAGTTTCAGGTGGACAGCAAAGGGACTCAGCCATGCATATACATGTATGCATTCTTCCCCAAACACCCCTCCCATCCAGGCTGCCTTATTGAGCCGAGTTCCCTGCACTATACAATAAGCCATTGTTGGTTTCCACTTTAAATATAGCAGTGTGTACCTGTCCACCTGAACTCTCTACTATCCTTTCCCCTCCCCTAGGCAACCAAAAATTGTTCTCTCACTCTGTGAATCCATTTCTGTTTTGTAAGCAGGTTCATTTGTATCATTTCTATTTAGATTCTGCATTTAAGGGATGTCATACAATGTTTCTACTTCTCTGTCTGACTTCATTCAGTATTACAATCTCTAGTCCACTCATATTGTTCCAAATGGCATTATTTCATTCTTTTTGATGGCTGAGTAATATTCCATTGTATATATGTACCACTTCTTTATCTAGTCCTCTGTTGATGGACATTTAGTTTACTTCCATGTCTTGACTATTGTAAACAGTGCTGCAATGAACTTTGGGGGTGCATATCTCTTTTCAGACCATGTTTTTTTCTGGATATACGCCCAGGAGTGAGATTGCAGGGTCATATTGTAGCTCTATTTTTAGTTTTTTAGGGACCCTCCATATTGTTCTCCATAGTGGCTGTACCAATTTACATTCCCACCAACAGTATAGGAGTTCCCTTCTCTTCACACCCTCTCCGGCATTTATTGTTTGTGGATTTCACAGATTCTTCTATTCATAGATACTTTGACATTGTTTGCTGTTGCTAGTAAGGCTAGCATTCTAAATTGTGTCTTGGTGTACAAAGCTGCCTCGGAGAAGGCAATGGCACCCCACTCCAGTACTCTTGCCTGGAAAATCACATGGACGGAGGAGCCTGGTAGGCTGCAGTCCATGGGGTTGCTAAGAGTAGGACACAGCTGAGTGACTTCACTTTCACTTTTCACTTTCATGCATTGGAGAAGGAAATGGCAACCCACTCCAGCATTCTTGCCTGGAGAATCCTAGGGACAGGGGAGCCTCATAGGCTGCCATCTATGGGGTCGCACAAAGTCGGACACGACTGAAGGGACTCAGCAGCACAAAGCTGCCTAGAAGCTCTTTAAGGAGCAAGGGGAAACCAGGCCCAGAGAGGGTGATGATTTACTCAGGCTCACACAGGAAGCCCGTGATGGAGCTGAATCTGTGCTCTTCCTCCTGTGCTTTTGCAACAAAAGATAGAGTCCTGTTCTTACTTTCTTAGCCTCCAGTCAATGCTCATCTCTGTCTTAAAGGAGACAGAAATGGTTGAGATAGGGCTCTGCCTTCTCAGAGTTCAGAGTTAGGTTGGGTGACAAGATCCTTGGAGGAAAGTCATCAGCAGGGGCAAGATCCAGAGAAGGCAGTTACTGTCACCCTCAACCTCTCCAGGGCCTTCACACCAAATCAGAGGCACAGCAGGAGAAGCAGATGGGCAGAGAGAGGAGACTTCATCTTTCCTAACACACACTCACTGGCCAGTGACCACCAACAGTAAGTCTCCAGCAACTGGGCTCATGAAGATGGCATTGCTATCTTAGGCAGGAAGCTACAACTCTGACCAGGAAGGACCCAGAGAATGTCTCTCAACAGACTTCTGGGACTAGTAGGAATCAGCAGATGTACAAAGGCAGCCAGAGTCAGGCAGGCAAGAGATCCCCTCTTCTCTTAGTGTCTTCTTGATTGTCATGAAGGAAGAAAAGAAAAAGGAGAGAAGACCAGAGGAAGGGAGACCCCATGAGATGGACCTGGGTGAGTGGAGGGCTAGTCTGAGAGGCAGAGGGAGCCAGGGCGCAGGCCCCATGATATGAATGTGGTCTAGATTGCTGGGAGCTATTTAGATGTAGGGGCTTCCCAGGTGGTGAAGTGGTAAAAATTCACCAGCCAGTGCAGAGACACAAGAGACATGGGTTCAATCCCTGGATCAGGAAGATCCCTTGGAGTAGGAAACAGCAACCACTTCAGTATTCTTGCCTGGAGAACTCCATGGACAGAGGAACCTAGACCCAACATTCTTGCCTGGAAAATTCCATGGACAGAGGAGCCTGGCAGGCTATAGTCCGTGGGGTCACAAAGGGTTGGATAAGACTTGAAGCAACTGAGTATTTAGATGTAGAGAGGTGAAAAGTGAGGGCAATGTGCCCCAGGACCCTCACCTGGACACCTGAGTGCTGTTCAACTTCTGGAACCCATGTTTGGAGTGGAGAAAAATGATGATTCCTTTTCAGACACGAGTGTCAGAGGGAGTTCTTCATGACCAAAGATAATTTTTGTTGTTGCAGCAGAAAAAAAGTAACAAATTAAAAAAAAAACAAACACACATTTTCCCGTAAATCTCTAAGTTTAAATTCAAATTTTACTATCCTAATTGTAAATCCAAATTCCCTTGTATAGTCTCATTTACAATTTATTTCATTAGGTTCCATTAAGCATTTTGAAGTGCATTTATAAGCTTGATACATCCTGTTTTCATTCCGAGCACTTTACATGCTTGACCTAACAAGCAAAACCTTTTCAAGCACTTAAACTACTCTTGTAAATTTAATAAATCAAAATCCTAAATATGGTGATTCTTAAGTTCTCATAAACATTCTAGTACTGTTTACAAAACTAATCAAATTCTCTTACAACCATTAATTTAAAATCACATGTCTAAAATCAATTGCTCAATTATGCATTTATGATGAAATCTCAGATATGCCAAATTCTCATATATATCACAAAGCCTGCAAATTTGTACCGGCCACTACTGAACTAAACATAAATGTATTAATATTATGGGTTCTGTTAACTTTGTTGTTTTTGAATTTAATTTATACCTTCCAGGGGTTAAAAAGACCCCTCTTCACTAAGGGAACAGCTTTCTCAGCTCAAGAAAATTGAAGTCACCTCTCCGGAAATACCACTCTCATTTTAAGTGAGCTGAGGTTTCTGGTCATTCATTCATAGCCATGCTCTAGTTACCATCTCAGAGGGCAACCTCTGCTGGTTGTTCAGAGGTGTGGCTGGCACAGGAGACTTAGAGCCATAATCACGCTGGGTGATACCTCTCATGTGACATCAGGGGACTCTGAGTCCATGTGGTTCGAATGGAGCTGGATTCATAACCCAGGCCCCCCAGGTGCAAGTTACACCATTACCTAAATTATTTATCTGACTTGAGTCTATGAACATTACCCTACTCCACCCTGCCAACCATGTTGCATCTAATTTAATCCAATGAATCACTTTGTTCAACACCTAATTGAATCCCCAATTCTTTTCCTACTTTTCCTGCCTGACAGGGAGGTTGCTCTTTAGGAAGAATGGTCCCCAAACACCACAGTGAGTTTACACAGTGATGATTCCTCCTTCAAGGGCTCTGCGCCCATTCACCCAGGTGATTGTAAACTAGAGAGCACCACACATATCGCCTGACATGAGTACTCATCTCTGCCACTGTATGGCGTGAGTAGCTGCAGGCAATACAGAAACAAATGAGTGGCCCACAGTTCAACAAATCTTATTTATAGACACTGAAATTTGATTTTTGTATCATTTTCACATTTTATTTTTCCAACTATTTAAAAATATAAAAACCATATGTAGCTTGCATTCAGTACAAAAATAAGCAGTGGGCTGGATTTGACCCGTGGGCTGACCCGTGGGTGACTCCTAGTGTGCTAACGTTTGTCAATTTCACATTGTTAATTTTTTAAAATTATTATTACCATCAAAGAAGCTGTAACTTTTTGGAGAGTCACTAACTGACTCTGTCTCCCTTGGTCCACGCTACTCATGTTTCTCCTGCTTGGGGACAAAAGCCTTTTCTTGTGTCTTCTCTCCCACATCTTCAGATCCCCTCAAAATCTTGCTTTTGAGATCTCAAGAAATCTGGAATCAGTTAACTTCACAAACTCTTTACCCAAGTATGACCTAATTTTACTGTATTATGTATACTGTATATTATGTATTAGGGTTTTGTTTCCATTCATCCATCACAACCTCCACCACCATCTCCCACTCTCCAAAACCAAGTCCTAGCTGAGTCTTTACTTTAGGTAAAAGGTCAAATGATGTGATTTCCCAAACAAAGCAATCATCTACTAAGGTGAATTTAGCTTTCATCTGTGAAAGGCACAGATTCTGGCAAGCGGCTTTTAGAATAATACATTTAATCTCTACCATACATGACCATGCTGATCCTCACCACAACTCTCTGTGAATGGGAAAATAAGGAAATTGAGACCATGAAACTGCATATGGACTCTAGCATCAAGCCAAATACTTCAATGGATAGAAAATGGTTTGGTTAAACTGGAAGCATAAAACGAATGTGGCTGTTATTGTCTTCACTCTTACTATCCTGTCCTTAGCAAATGATTTGACTGGCACCAGGGGCTGCAGACTCAAATGGCTTCAGAGGCCAGACTGATCCCCAATAGGACCAGGCATCAGAAAACAGGGAATGATGGGAGTATTATTAGGTTGGTGCAAAAGAAATTGTGGTTTTGTATTATTCGACTTTGTCATTTGATATTGGAATACATTCTAAAATAAATGTGGTTATGTCATGCATCATTTTAATGTACATTTACTACTTTATGTTTTTTTGCTAATGACTTATATTACTTGCTTTTTTAATACTTAACCTACATAAATGATGTTAGACAAAAAAACAAATTTGAGTGATTTTTAAAATTTGAATTCAAAATGGGTCATAAAGCAGTGGAGACAACTCACAACATCAATAATGAGTTTGGCTCAGGAACTGCTAATGAATGCACAGTGAGTGGTGGTTCAAGTTTTGCAAAGGAGATGAGAGCCTTGAAGATGAGGAGTGCAGTAGCTGGCCATCAGAAGGTGACAAGGACCAAATGAGAGGATCATCGAAGCTGATCTTCCAGCTACAAAAGAAGTTGCTGAAGAACTCAATGTTGCTCACTATGGTCGTTCAGCATTTGGAGCAAGGTGGAAAGGTGAAAAACTGATAAGTGGCTGCCTCATGAGCTAACCAAAAATATAAAAAATCCTTGTTTTGAAGTGTTGTCTTATTTTATGTAAGAACAATGAACCGTTTCTCTATCAGATTGTGATGTTCGATGAAAAGTGGATTTTATAGAATAACTGGCAATGACCAGCTCAGTGGTTGGGCTAAGAAGAAGCTCCAAAGCACTTTCTAAAGGCAAACTTTTCCCCAAAAAGAGTCATAGTCACTGTTTGGTGGTCTGCTGCTGGTCTGATCCATTATAGCTTTCTGAATCCTGGCGAAACCATTACATCTGAGAAGTATGCTCAGCAAATCAATGAGATGCACAGAAAACTCATGCAGCCAGTACCGGTCAACCAAAAGGACTTAGTTCTTCTCCATGACAGGGCCCAAGTGGATATCGCACAACCAATGCCCCAAAAGTTGAACAAATTGGGCTACGAAGTTTTGCCTCATCTGACATATTCACGTAACCTCTCGCCAACTGCCCAACACTTCTTCAAACAGCACAACAACTTTTTGCAGGGAAAGCACTCTCACAACTAGCAGGAGGCAGAAAATGCTTTCCAAGAGTTTGTTGAATCCTGAAACATGGGATTTTTTAATGCTACAGGAATAAACAAACTTATTTCTCATTGGCAAAAAAATGTTGACTGTAATGGTTCCTATTTTGATTAATAAAAATGTGTTGGAGCCTAGTTATAATGATTTAAAATTCATGGTCTGAAACCACAGTTATTTTTACACTGACCTAATACTTCCCATTGAAATACATAAAAATAAAAATATATCCCCATAAAGCAGTATATTTGTTAAGTAAAACACATCATGAGACAGATGCAACTCTCAGGCCATCAGCTATCATCTCTGTATCTGTCATTTTCATTTATGAAGCTCATTCATGCATGAAGCTATGAAAAGTGACATCCTGAGAAGTGCCTCCTTAAACTCCTTACGTCCAATCTCTTCATTGTAAAAACCAGCAAACTGAGGTCCAGGTCAGAGAGGGGACTTGTCTAGAGCAATACAATCAAGCTGCTGTCACTAAACCAGAAGTCAAACCCAGTTCACCTAAATCCCCACCCCCCTGATCCATCTAACAGAGTTAAAAACAGGAGGATGCTTAGGCAGGCAAAGTGAAGCCTATGGCTGCTCATTCTGGCTGCATTACTTAATTAATTCATCCACCAATTGGCCGAGAGGATGAAAAAAATGAGTCAGCTGGCATTATGAGTAAGTGGCTCCCAGCTGCCTCCCGCCAGCCAGGGCTGCCCTATATTTGAAGGTCAGACATCAGAGCCCTAGCTCTGCACGTGGAATTTAACCACTGGGGTCCACATGACTGCAGGCAGCCACACTGAGGAGGAGGGGAATGGATAGTCACAGACTTGAGATTCCAGGTTCTCAGAGCTGTGCAGCCACCTCCCCACCTTCCCATGCGGGCCTCAGATGATTTAAATATCACAGCCACAGGAGTCAGACACACATTTCAATGTCACCCCAATTAGGGGGCCTGCAAGGTTGGATGGGCCCTGAAGGAAGCAACAGGGATGCCTGCTAAATGAGGGAATGAGGCCCTACAGCCACAGAGACCCAGCACCCAAGTGTTCTTCTAAGGAAATGGAAAACTTTGGAGTCCAGCTGTGCTGTGGGATCTTAAGTGAATCCCAGTCCTTCTGCTGCTAAATGGATTGATAGGATCCTTACTGTGCATATTGGACAGTGTTCTCATGAGAACAAGAGGCAAAAGGAAAGTAAAAATACTATGTGAATAGCGCGGCAGTGAAAAATTGGGGCTGTTATTAAGGGTCCATAAGGTAGCAGTTGAATGGGAAAGACTAATAGAAATCTTTTCTGAGGAGTAGGTGCTATTCTGGTTGTCGGTACTATTGCCATCTAAAGGGCTCTGTTCCAGAAGAGGGGAAGAGCTGTGTTCTGTGGGTTCCCAGAGGCAAAGTGAGAAAGTTGAGTGGCAGGCAGTTTGGAGACCGACAGGAGGAAGACTTTTGTAACAGAGTTCNTCCCGATTTTATCATGATGGGCTTGGAGTAAGTCAGTGGTTTCCTACCATTTCAGCACTAATATTCAAACACATTTGTTGGTAGAAGTCCATTGCATAAAGCTGACAGGAGTGACTTATAAATGTATCTTTCAGTTCAAACGCACAAGCACTAAAGTCAGCAATGAGGATAATGAAGCTATTTCAATAACCTAAACAATTTGAAGTTGGGCATTATAAATAATAGTTGCAATCCAGTATCAGTATCCAATTTTGTTTCAGTATTTAGATTTGGTTTTGCTATATTATTAAAATCCTGATCCAGCCCCCAAAACAGTTGTACATGGTAACAGATTTTCAAAATACTTTACTTTTCAATCTCAGAAAACTCTCTAATTAAACTGATCCAGGAACGTTAAGAAGAATAATAGGCAATTATTTTATTTCAGGATTGAATTATTAATAATACCTAAGCCCAACTCTCATTCCTTAAACTGTGAGTATTACATTTGGAGGGAGATGATGAATTGGTTTCCTAGTTTAAATATTCATTGTTTGGCAAAAAAAAAAAAACTTTTCAAATGTACCTTGAAGGATGTTCTGGGTTGTCATTTAAGAAAATCGCCTGCCTGCAGAGATGAAGTGCAGTGCCTCATCTCTGATGAGACATTAGACGTCTCTGATGCACCGAGATGTCAGTGCCCATCTCTGACAGCTCTTCATTCAAACTCTCTGAACAGTCAGATTTACTATGTTTTGCACATGAAGTCCAAACTTTAGGGTGCAACTCCATGCCAAACATGTTATCTAGAGTGGTAAGCAGAATGACAGTGGGACCCTACATTGCCAAGCAAAGCCCATTGGAATTAAAGAAAGTTGAACAAAAAGTGCCAAACTTACTCTGAGAACTAATGGATTTTTTCCCACACGGTAGTATCAAGATTTCTGGCACTTTTACCCATTCCCCTGATAGCACTAAGCCTTCCTGCAGTGTCAGGAGCAGGCCTTTAACTGGGAAAATGCTTAATTGAGTGCTTCTCCTGAGTCACCTAAGAGTGGGCTTGCAGGTCATTGTGACATGTGAGCTCGTGTCCAGGCCTGTATTACAGGAGATGGAAGGTGCAGGTGAGCAGCCTTCCCAAGCAATGGCGCTTCTGCTTAGAATCCACAGGGAGGCCCAGGCCACAGAAGCTTAATCCTGAGGTTAACAGGGAATTGCACTGCACAGTATGTTAGTGGTCCCCGTGAGCTAAACTTTGGGTGCCTACATAGCATTTTCACTTCAATATTTAAAGTAATTAAAATAAATTTTATTATAAATAAACTAATTATTGAAATTAATATATTTAGACAATGCTTGGGAAAGTTACTAAAGGTTTTCTTTGGATCCTACAGGGCTCCCCAAATTCCGGTTTGGAAACTGTAATCATAGGCAGTGTTGCAGGGAACACCTGGGCAGACAACCGAGGGTCTTCCAGCCCTCGCTCATCACTGGCATTGCCAGTGACTGATTCCATTTTATCCTCGCATCCCCGACTCTGAATGCTTCCAGGAGTAGAAAACCAAGCCCTCCTGGTCTCCCCCAACCCCCAGCCTGTGGGATTCCCTTCTAGGAAAGTCATTACTGCCTCTCTTGGTCGTCTGCCAGCTCTAAAGTGTCTTTTTAATTGCATCTAATTTGGCCTCATCTCATTAAATCCTTAATTTAAACCGGAGCGATTCCTCCAGCTCCGGCTGCCTAATGACAAAGGGGCCTGCACGCCCTCCCCGCTTCAGTGCAGCTCCCACTCAGGGCTGGTCTCATTTCCAGGTGGTCTCTCTGGGAAGCTTCTGACAAGTGGCTGTCGTCCTCACCATGCTGAGCGTGGAGTCGAGCCAAGAGGGCTTCCTGGGAGCGGTAATTACTGGTAAAGTCTCAACCCTCCACCCCATCGGTGCCCCGCTCCCAGGCTCAAAGTGGATGTGGCAACAGCATCCAATTCCAGTGCAGGAATGGGAGCACGGTGAGGCGAAGCACTGAGGTTAAACAATAATACACACACGGGAATCTCAGTAGCCACTGTCATCATTCTCACCAGGAAAGGTGTCACTGGCCTCATGCTGAAGGTGAGGAAGTTCAAGCTTATAAATGGAAAGTTACAGGCCTCAGGGTGTACATCCAGATTTGTCTGACCTGGAATAGAGGAGCTTCTGTCTCCCCCAGTCCAACCTCATCTCCTACCAAGCTTACCTCTGTCACTCCTCCTTATCCACCTAACCATCTCGATGCTCCTAGAACATGCTAGCACCCTACCCCAGGGCCTTTGCATTGACTGTCTCTATGTCTGGAATGCTCTTTACATACAGTTTAACTGATGCACTTTCTCTTTCCATCAGATGTCAGCTCAAACCTACTCTCTTCAGAAAAATCTTTCTTGACCTCCACCATCACTCTCTGTGTCTGAACCCAGTTTGGTTTTTGTGTTATTTTGTTTGTTATTGCTGGTAGCACTTATTACTAGCTCTTACCAAATCATATATTTCTCTTTGAAAAATGAATCCCTATAAAAGTAGAGAATGTTTCTGTCTTCTTCATTGCTCTATACCTAGTACCTAGAATACTGCCTGCCACAGCTGTGTCTTCAAGAAGAAAAGAACAGCTTTTAGCCCAGTCTGCCAAAGCTGCCCCTCCTGGCCCACACATGGTCACTGCAAGCTGCCCTGTGGCCACTGAGCCTGGATGCTGATGAGGCAGAATTCAGCCCTTCTGGAGGTACTCAGCCATTCCCCTCTGAAGCCTGTCACCTCCCCTGGCACTGTGGGGAAGTGGGTCTGACCCATGGCTTCCTCACTGGGCTACTGGGGAATCTCCCTTCTCCCAGGCCAGCTCCTTTCTCCCTTCCTCCCTTGCAGGAACTCCTCAATCAGCTCAGGTTCTTGGAAAAAAAAGACTAAGAAAGAAATGATGCCACGAGCAGCTCCTCCAGGCTTGAGGAAGAACAAATGTTGGGTCCTTATTGGAACCGAGAGGAAAATACAGTTAGAGGAAATATACAAATATCTAAATGTATTATCTGCCAGAGGCATGATATATAATTCAAAAAAATAAAACCACAAGCTCCTGCCTAATTCCAGTGACAATGTAGAGTGAGCCCCTTTCCTTCCTGAGGCTGGGTAAACACTCAGAAAAATCCATCATCATTTTTTGGATTCTCCCTCCACTGAAGGGGAAGCAAAGACTGAGCCCCCCTGCCCTGCAGGCTGATGAAGAGGTAGGTAATGAGGCTCCAGGCAGCAGACTCAATTTCACACTTATTCCTGATAATTGGTCACCCTTTTCAAGAGCAGGTGGGTCCTGATGCAATAATTGGCAGGGGACAGGGCCAATCCCCAGGGAATGGAAAGGTGTTAATTGCTCTTTCCCCTCCCCTAGATAGATCCCTATTAGAGAGGAAGCTTTAGGGTTATGGGATGTCCAGGAGAGGACCCAGAATGCAAAGGCAAAGTGTTAGCACTTCTTTCTTTTACTGCAAAGAGGGTAAGTTTGATGGCCAGTCTGTAAGAACCTGCTGAGATCCCCCGGCTGGTGAGAGGCTGAGCTGGAACTTAGAAATCAGGGCTGCCAGAGCCCAAAGCTTGTCTTAACCACTCTGGTGTCCTGTTTCTTACTGAATGGAACTGATTGGAAGGGAGGGATCTAAGTCATGTAACTCTCAAATCCACCATCCTGGGGAATCGAAGCAGGGTTGGGGACTGAGTCCCTTTCACCACAGGCTCCCCCTCCAAGGAAGGGATTGTTCAGAATATTCTCCTGTCTTAATAACACACCACACCCAACACAGCAGATTCTTTGGAAATCACCTTCAGTCCAACATTCTATCAGCCTGACCCACAGAGAAATTGGAAACATGTGGATTTTCCTCCAGTGAATATCAGTCCTAGAGAGTGTGAATTACCTCTCCTCGCAGGATGAGTGGGCCTTGCTTAGCCTGCAACATGTGGCAATGCCAGAGGCTGTTGAGCCTGGGTGCTCTGTTCTACCTGGGGAGACTAGCCAGATCTGGAGTGGAGCAGCCAGCCCCGCCCCAGTCATTGTGGGGACGGCAGTGTGAGAGCAGCTGACGGTGCTCCCGAGACCCAGACTGTAGCCATCCTGTAGAAAGGACTTAGAAATAAGATGCCTGTCTCAGTTAGGGGCCCCAGCTCTGCTCTGCACCCAGTCACCCAACCCGGAGTCCTGGGAGTCATTCAGGCCTTCTCTTTTCCTTCACCCAGTCAACTCTGTCCCTGCCAATACCATATTCGGGTCTCCTCATCTCATCTGAATCTCCATAGCAGCTTTCTTGCTATGCCCTTCCTCTTGGTCCCCTACCCTGTAACCAGAATAATCTTTATGAAATTCAAGTCTGATGTGACTGCTCCCTGGTCTAAAATCTTTCTGTGGTTTCCTGTCACTGAAGCAAGTCATATGAGGCCTTCCTTATTCCCGCCTCTGCGGAATTCCCTTCCTTACTCCTGTCCCAGTCATTTATTTCCAAGCGTGGTGTTCTCCAGACATTTTGTGCCATCTCCTACCTCAGACCTTCACTGCTATTATTCTAATCACCTGGAATATTCTTTGCCCTGCTCAGAGTCCTGAACCCTATGCATGCTTCAAGGACAACTTCTTTTTTTTTTTAATTGACGTATAGTTGATATACAACATTGTATAAGTTTCAGGTGCATAGCATAGTGATTCAGTTTGGGATTTTCTTGCATATTATATTCCATTAAATATTATTAAACATTATTCTTATTATATACAATATATTACACACGATTCCCAGTGCTATAAACTAAATCTTTGCTATTTTTCTATTTTATGTATGATAGTTTGTTAATTCCATGCTCCTAATTTGTCCCTTCCCCACCTCTCTCCACTTTAGTAAACATACATTTGTTTTCTAGGTCTGGGAATCTTTTTTTGTTTTGTAAATACATTTATTTGTATTATTCTTTAGATTACACATAAAAGTAATAACATATAGTATTTGTCTTTCTCTGTCTCACGTATTTCACAAGTATAATATTCTCTTGGTCCATGCATGTTGCTGCAGATGGCAATATTTCACTCTTTTTAATGGCTGAGCAATATTCCATTGTGGGGATTGCCCAGGTGGTTCAGTGGTAAAGTACCTGCCTGCCAAAGCAGGAGACACAGAAGATGTGGGTTTGATCCCTGGGTTGGGAAGATCCCCTGGAGAAGGGGCAACCCACTCCATTATTCTTGTCGGGAAAATCCCATGGACAGAGGAGCCTGAAGCTGGATGGGTTACAGTCGTGGAATTGCAAAGAGTTGGACATGACTGAGTACACATGCACAGAATGTTCCATTGTGCTACACAGGTACCATGTCTTTTTAAGTCAGCCATCTGTTGATTGGCACTTGGATTATTTCCATGTCTTCCTTAGCTATTGCAAATAGTGCTGCTATGAACATTTGGGTTCATTTTTTTCCTGGATTTTTACACAAAAGTGAAATTGCTGGATTATATGGTAGTTCTATTAATGTGCTCACTCGCTTCAGTAATGTCTGACTCTTTGCAACCCCATGGATTGTGGCCCACCAGACTCCTCTGTCCATGGGATTTTTCCAGACAAGAACACTGGAGTGGGTTGCCATTCCCTTCTTCAGGGGATCTTCCTGACCCAGAGACTGAATCTGTGTGTCCTGCGTCTTCTACATTGCAGGTGGATCATTTACCCACTGACCATATTCTCACTAACAGTATAAGACGGTTCCCAAAGACCACTTCAAATGGAAACATTGTCTTCCTGAGAAAAGTTACTCCTAATCTTCTTTTTATTCCAGCCTTGGAACTTTTGTTTGTAGTGGGTAGAATAATGACAACCAACACCTTACCCCACCCCCAACCTGCCACAAGATGTCCAGGTCTCAATTCCTGATATTTGTGCATGTATTATCTTACATGGCAGAAGGGATTTTGTAGATATGATTAAGTTAAGGCTATTGTAGTGAGAAGAGCATCCTGGATTATCTTAGTTCAGTTCAGTCGCTCAGTCGTTTCCGACTCTTTGCGACCCCATGGACCACAGCATGCTAGGCCTTCCTGTCCATCACCAACTCCCAGAGTTTATTCAAACTCATGTGCATTGAGTCGGTGATACCATCCAACAATCTCATCGTCTGCCATCCCCTTCTCCTCCCGCCTTCAATCTTTCCCAGCATCAGGGTCTTTTCAAATGAGTCAGCTCTTCGCATCAGGTGACCAAAGTATTGGAGTTTCAGCTTCAACATCAGTCCTTCCAATGAACACTCAGGACTGATCTCTTTTAGGATGGACTGGTTGGATCTCCTTGCAGTCCAAGGGACTCTCAAGAGTCTTCTCCAACACCACAGTTCCAAAGCATCAATTCTTTGATGCTCAGTTTTCTTTATAGTCCAACTCTCATATCCATGCATGACTACTGGAAAAAAATTATCTAGGATTTTTAACTGGATTATCTAGGTGGCTCCAATTACTCATAGGTTTTGTAAAAAGAAGGCAGAAGTGAGACTGAAAAGGGATGTGACAATGGGTACAGAGGTCAAGTGATGTGGGGCCACCATCCAAGGAATGCAGGCAGCCTCTAGAACCTGGAAAAGGCAAATAATTGAATTCTCCCCCACTACCTCCAGGAAGAACCACAGTCCTCCTAATACTTTGATTTAGTTCATTGAGACCCATATTGGGCTTCTGACCTCAGAACTGCAAGATAATGTATTTGTATTGCTGTAAGTCACAAAGTTTGTAGTGATTTGTGATAGCAGTCATTGGAAACTAATATAACATACTACTAGAAGTGATTGTTCATGTGTCTGTGAGTCACTGGATACAGAGGATACAAAGGAGAAAAGATGAGGACAATTTGCCATTGTCCATGGAAAATCTCCTGGACAGAGGAGCTTGGTGGACCACAGTCCATGGGGTTGCAAAGAGTCAGACACAACTCACTGGCCTTCCCTGTGTCTCTCGCTCCCAATACAAGGTCTGCCATAGCGATGATGCTTAGCAAGCATGGGATGAACGAATGAGTGAATGAGTGAGTGAGATACTTCCATCTGTACTTGCAGACCCATGGTGGTTATCGGGCATTTGAGAGTTCTTGGGCCAAAATGAAACAAAATTGATTTTCTTTCACACCGAGAAAGTATGGTTCCCTACTCCCCATCCTACCATGTCCACAAACATTAGTTATTTTATATTAAAGGCATTCTCCCTTGGGCTTTGAGATCACTTAGCCTTCCTGGCCCTGGCTCACTTTTAGTAACTCCCATGCACATCAACAAGGATGTTAAGCTCTGAGGCTCATGGCACAGCAGGGCTGCAGGAGCCTTTCCAATCGACTCATCTCACCTTTTCTTTTTGTTTTGTTTTTAATTTTTTACTTTATTTTACTTTACAATACTCTATTGGCTTTGCCATATATCGACATGAATCCACCACAGGTGTACACGAGCTCCCAATCCTGAATCCCCCTCCCACCTCCCACCTCACAACGTCTCTCTGGATCATCCCCGTGCACCAGCCCCAAGTACACAGACGGAGCGACTGAGGCTGAGAGGGGGAAGGAGCTGAAGTGGTCAAATTGTGGCCCTATGGGGCCTTGAGGAGAATCCAGGCCAAACCTCTTTCACCTGCCCCTCCTGAGGACCAGATACTAGTACCAATATCTCCATTTTGCAGATGAAGAAATGGAGGCACAGAGAAGGTAGGTCTCTTGCTCACAATCAGATAGGTTGTGGTGCTGATTTGAACTGAGCCTAGTTCCATAGTCTTTCCTCTTCTCCGTACTATGCTGCTGAATAGGGAAACTGAGGCCAAGGCAGAAGTGGCTGGAGAGAAAGCAGGTTACAGCTGAAGTTCAAATCAGAGCCCTCCAAAACCACAAGGTGGTNAGCACCAGCCTCAAGCATCCTGCATCTTGCATCAAACCTTTTATAAGAACTTCCTTTGCCCTTGAGATGAATAAGAATTTATGGGAATAAAAACCCATGATATTTATAGAATTATCCTTGTGGAACAGGAAAGCACAAAAGATATTGATCGTTTCAACTTACCTTTCAGCATATTTATTCTTTGCTTATTCACTACTTTTTTTTTTTTTGAGTAATAACTATGTATAGGTGCTACTGTAAGTACCTGAGGTAGAACAGTGAATAAAAGACAAAATCCTCACCCTCATGGAGCTTACATTCAAGTTGAGATTTAAAATTCATTGAAAATTTATTGTCATTGGTTTATTTTTAGGTTACCAATGGATTTCCATTTTTTATTGTGATAGAAAAGCCCTTTTAAAAATAAACATTTAAAATTAAAATTGAAGTCTAATAAAATAAGTAAAATTACTAATAATCCAGGTAATACCTTATTGAAAATAGAGTCTCTGCAAATATAATCAGGTTAAGACCTAAAAATTGTGAAAATATTACCTGAATGACATATTTGGCCGCATTCTTGGCATTCATATGTGGACTCTGAAATGCTCTAAGATGTGGGAAAAAATAAATTTGGAAGTTTTACTTATATTTATGGAAGTATATTCTTTAGGGTAATTTATAATTTTCTTCATTTAGCATATGTTTTATTTAAAATTTGTATAAGAATATTAGCTGCCATTCAGTACCATCAGATATGTCCTCTCTTCTACCCTGAAACTCATCACTCTATATACAAAAGTAACAAAAAGCTGGAAGACAGATGAAGGAGAAAGAAGCCAGAAAAGAATAAGCAATTAAAATATGCTTCTGATTGGAGATAGAAGTGATAAAGTCTGTCCTTGAGAATAAGTTGATTTGAAACTGGAGCACAAGCTTTATTGTTCACTTGAGAGAATAGATGCATAATGATTTTTACTATGAGTTAGTATTGTGTCTGGAAACATTAGCATTCAAATTAAGTGCCATGTGTAAGATTACTGTGCATGTTTGCACACGACTAAATAAAACCTCCAAGAAAGGCAATGTCTATGTGAATGCAGTGCTTCTAGCCTTATTTTTATGTAAGACTTTCCCTAGCAATAGATGTGACTTATTGAAAAGCCTCATAGTCATTGAAAAGTTCACATTAAAAGTGATCCGAATAAACTTAAAATATATATATATGGAATTTAGAAAGATAGTAATGATGACCCTGTATGTGAGACAACAAAAGAGACACAGACTTATAGAATGGACTTTTGACCTCTGAGAGAGAGGGAGAGAGTGGGCTGATTTGGGAGAATGGCACTGAAGCATGTATACTATCATGTAAGAAACAAGGTGCCGGTCTATGTTTGATGCAGGATGCAGGATGCTTGGGGCTGGTACACGGGGATGATCCAGAGAGACGTTGTGGGGTGGGAGGTGGGAGGGCNCACAGACGGAGCGACTGAGGCTGAGAGGGGGAAGGAGCTGAAGTGGTCAAATTGTGGCCCTATGGGGCCTTGAGGAGAATCCAGGCCAAACCTCTTTCACCTGCCCCTCCTGAGGACCAGATACTAGTACCAATATCTCCATTTTGCAGATGAAGAAATGGAGGCACAGAGAAGGTAGGTCTCTTGCTCACAATCAGATAGGTTGTGGTGCTGATTTGAACTGAGCCTAGTTCCATAGTCTTTCCTCTTCTCCGTACTATGCTGCTGAATAGGGAAACTGAGGCCAAGGCAGAAGTGGCTGGAGAGAAAGCAGGTTACAGCTGAAGTTCAAATCAGAGCCCTCCAAAACCACAAGGTGGTCAGTGCCTGGGCTGAAAAGGAGGCCTTGGGAGTTTGCCTTCTTCAATTAGGCTGTTTGCTTCTCTGAGTCCAGGGGATAATTTAACTAATGGTGCTGGTTTTCTGACACTATCGATTGGTCAAGATTAAATATGTTTGTCACAGTCAAGTGAACTAATCACTTTATTGTATTTCAAGTACTAATTTCATCAGATAGATGTGGGGGGGTGACCTGGGGGAGGTGCAGGGAGATGTGCACGTGCACAGATTGGGGTGGGCATCAGCACAATCGATGAGGCTGGTTTGCCTGGAGGTATCTGGAATACTAGGCTTCCTGGACGCCCACAGCCATGCTGCTCAGACAGGAGGAATCTGCATTTTTCCCCCAGCCTCCTCCATCACTGTTCCTGGGCCCTCTTGAAATTTCTCAGGAGAGGCAATTTCTCAGGCATTATTGGAAAATGGTAGCTGTTTCCAAATAGCTATCCTAAATCACCCCCGGGCCACTACTCCCACAGCCACGCTGACCCTGCCGGATGCAGATGCTGCCTTTCTGAGCCTTTAGCCATTAGCCATTTCGGGAACCACCGGATCATGGCAAAACCTGAAAAAGAATTACTCTGTATTTCAGGTTTGGAAAGGCGTTGCCATTTCCACAGCTCAGCATGTAGGACAAGGAGACCCAGGGCTGATTAAATTATTCCCTGGCCCTGGTGCAATTGAGCAAACCTCCTTCCTCATGAGACAGAGTGAATATATGTGCACACACGCAAACATGAGAGTGCACACATATACATGGATACAAAAACACACATACACACAAATGCATATGCATACACATACATACACATGTAGTATACACATATACATGTAATGCACACCCCACAGATGCACCCTCTGCACACAAAGGTGCACACACACACAAGGTTCAGAAATTCTCAAGGTACAAGATGTTTTCTAAATACAAAAGACAGGTTTGTCCCCTGTACAGGTTTGTCCTTCTGTACACAGAAGCATGAGTGATAACTTGACTGGATGACTGAAGACGAGGCCAATTCTCTACTTGGACATAAGCCCCCTCCCCCCCATCACATCTCTTTTCTGCATATTTAATCACATTAAACATAGGCCATCAATTCTAGTCCCTTTTAGTTCCTGCAGCCAAAGAAATTCAGGTGTCTCTTTTCTGCACTTGGGTTTCTGAGGCTTACTCCTGTGGTGATGAGATGGGGTTGGGGGGTGCTCTGGTCCCCAGCTTAGCCCCAGGCACTGAGAAGTAACCCAACACAATCCTCATGAACACTTGCTTAAATGGAATGGCCTCAATAAAAAGAGTCTTTTCCATAGGAAAACATGTGCTTCTGCTCAGAAGAGTCTCCTGGAGCTGCCCACGGAGCCCCTCAGGCTGTCTGGACGTGCTTAGCCAGAGCCCTGTCACCAGAGGATCGGTTCTTTCTCACATCTGTACAGCTTTCAACATCAGCCCTGGAAGCAAATAGGACTTTGGAATTTATCATCCTTAGCCTATGGATGTGGAAACTGAATCTCAGAGAGGGAAAGAGGCTCTCAGTTCGCCCAGACAATCAGTGGTGAACTGGAACTGGAGTTTGTGTTTCCAACTCCAAGACCGGCACTTTGTAAATCTCTGGGCAAACTCTGCCCAAGCTTTCAGAGCCTTGTAAAGCTCCCCCTTTGTTATGTCCCTGTTCTGTGTCCAGCTTTCTATTCATCGCTGGACTTCCTGACTGCTGCTATGCCCTTAAGCAGAAGTCCCCAAACATTCTTCAACATGGGCTGCTCTTTCCAGTGATCTGCAGACCTGACATCAAGACAAAGGCTGCCTGTGGGGATGGGTTGAGTGGGCCAAGACCTGTGTTCTTGCCAGCAAACTCTATTTTTAGAAGCATATTTTTTGTAACTTAGAATCTGCGAGATCTGGGGCTTTCCTGTGGAGTTTGTTTAAGCTCTTGGAGATACATCCTTCCCTAGGAATCCTACTGGGTTAAACAAGACAGAAAAAAATAAATGGTGGCTCCCGAGGGAAACATTGAAAGTCAGAGCAACAAACAGATTTGCTGAACATTCTGAATCTTTGAGCATCATTAAAACCTGAGAGCTGTGTGTTGAGTGTGTAACCTGGCCTTTAGTCTCTTTTCATGCTATGTAACTCCAGATGTTTTACCCCCTAAAAAGACATGTTTTTCTACATGATGGAGTACCCAATTTGCAAAAAATAACCTGGTACCCATCCCAAGCCAGCAAAACATCGGCAGCATGCCAACCTCCAATGTGTTTGTTAAAAGCCTGACCTAGGAAATGTTTCAGGCCTGGGTTTTGAGGCCTGGGGAGATTTGGAATCACAAGGCCTGGGCTCTAGCCTCTACTTTACCTTCAGCTTGTTGAGTAAGTTGCTTGAGGCCCACAGAGCATGAGGCAGAGTGAGGGTTGAGCACCCAATTATGTCCCTTTAAAGCAAAGAATCGAATCCAACAAGACCAACATGCACATCTGAATACAGGCTGGGAGCAGGGAGAAAACATGTGCATAGTAATCACATCCAAAACATCTCCTGGTCAAGGTGTCCGAGAACAAAGTACTCTCTTTCCATTGTCCTCTCTATGTGGATTCCTGGGAGCTACAAGGCTATGAGGTGGCCGTGGTCCTACAGAGGGGTGCTAGGGGCACAGTGGGGTCCTCTGGCAGACTGGCATTGACGTTTCATGAGGGTTCATCAGGCTCTCCTGTCCCTGCAGCTCTCATCAGGATCATCACCAAGTCCTCTTCCCTGGGGTTGACCACTGACCCTCGGTCATGTATACTCCTAACTACTTCCAGAGTCCCTGTTCTCCTCTGGTCCCCAGGATCCCACAGTTTCCAGGTGTCCCCTTTCTGGCAGTTCTCTGCATCTGCAGTTACCTTTCTTTTAGCCTACTCACTGAAGACTGATGTTCTCCAGGACCATCTTCTTGTGTGTCTGTGTATCAGTCTATCTATCGTCTATCTACTCCCTGAGTCATCAAACCACCCCCACAGCTTCCATCACCCCTAAGTATATGCCCATGAATCTCCAGAGCTCTAGACTTATCCATCCACCTGTCTACGTAACGTCTCCATTTGATGCTCCACAGCATCCCCACAGGGACTTTTCTCAAATAACGAGTCCAGAAGCAGGCAGTGTTTGGCATTGACTCAGCAACTCAAGCATTTCAGAATTGAAGTCTGTGTGGTTTGCTTGACCTTTTCCTTGTGGTTGCACAAAGGCAGCTGTAGCATTAGCATCCCAACTGCATTCTACACAGGAAGAAAGAAGACATGGAGAAGGGCAAAGGACTTCCAAGAAACTCCACCAACAGCTTCCATCATTTCCTTGAATACTCCAGAGCAATGGAGTGTCCTATCTGTATATAGTTTTAGTTGGCATCATGCCAACTTATTGTTCTCATTGTAGGAATGATAAGGAACAAGAAGAGACCTCTCTCTGACTGAATCAGGCTTCTCCCTACAACCCCCAACTTGCACCCTCATTTTTCTGATCCCTCCGACGAATCCTCATCCACAACCAGAACGATCTTACTAGCATGATTCTCTGGTTAAATCACCCTCCCCAGCACCTTCATCAGGGATCTGCCCCATCCTGATGCCCCTAGGTAAGACTCACTGGCCTGTGGGGTAAAATTCTTGGCTTGACATTTAAGATCCTAGAGAATCGTAATATCTTCAGAAACTGAAAATTCTGTTTCTTTACTGCAGTGTTCCTGGTAGATTTCAGACAAGTGCAGTCATCCTTAAGGGGGATGGGTGGGTGGCTGATAACAGAGGATTAAAAAAAAAAAACAAACACATTAGCTCTGGCCTGCCCAGATAATGAATAGAGAAGAAGGTTATCTATCTCACTGATTTATATTGTTACGGTTTCTCCACAGACCAAAGTGGGGCTGTCTTTACATCTCCCGCCCTCCACATTTGCTGCAGCAAGGAAATCACATTTTTCATGAACCATGGGAATTACTGAATGGTAGTGGTTTTATTTGTTAAGGGTTGAAGCTTGGCCATTTCTTCTACCAGGAGCTGAGTCCTACTGTTATGCACAACTTCTCACCCAGAGAGACACCAGGGAGAATAAGTCAGGAGCAGGACTCAGCGTGAAAGCCATAGTCTGGTGGGGCTCTGAAGTCTGGGGGCTAATAGGGTCTCCTGGCAGGGAGGAAGTGTTGCCAGCCAAGTTGGGGAGGAGAGGTGAGGTTGAGACATTGAAAAACAAATGGAAGAATTTTGCCACTTTGTAAAACTGATGTCAGTGGGTGAATCAGATTGTACAGGGATTATGAGCGCTGGCAAGGCCTCCATGATTGGTGAGCTCTGGGCTGTGGCTAGGTTTTATGGGGGTCTCTGAACCCATGAAATTGTGTGTAATTTTTCAGTGCATATGTGCCTCTCCCTGGGGTTACAGTTCAGAGCTTTCATCAATTCTCAAAGATTGAGATCCAGTGGTCTGATTTAACCCACTCATCACAGAGAGGAAACAACTACGGAGTCTTTGAAAGAGAAGGAAGGGACCAGCTGAGCCCTTCTGGTAAGAAAGGGGCAGGACTGGAGTTGGGAATTGGGAGACTCAGATTCCTGGTCAGATCCTGGCTGTGTGACGGTGGGCTGGTTGCCTCAACTCTCTGAGTATTTTACCATACATACAATGAAAGGATGTAGAGAGGATTGAACTAAAGCAATGAATGGTTTTAACACCTACTCACAAAGTTAGTATGTAATTGATTGTCAATAAGTATTCTTTGCATCACTGAGTAACTTTGAAAATCATTCTTTTCAGTTATCCTTCATTTATCCAGCAAATATTTATTATCTTTAATATACCAGGATGCTAGATGAACAAAGCAGGCATAGTTCCTGACCTCACAGAGCTGGGAGTTAAGTAGGAGATACAGTTAAGAAAACAGACCATAGTTATTACTGTAACAAAGAACTATTACATTGTTGAAGTAATTGTTGTAATACAATGTGATGAATATCCTTCCAGGATCAGCACAGAAATCTGGGGGAGCATGGCATGGGGGCATCTAGCCAAGGGTGGGGTGAGAGGAATCAGGAAAGGCCTCCCAGAGGAGGTGGTAGCCCTAAAGGAGAAGCAGGATTTGGCCAGGCAAAGAGAAATCTGGAACACTGTGCAGAGAACAGCATATGCAAAGATCCAGAGGCAAAAGAAAGCTTGGTACATACATATCTTTAGGGAAGTAAAAATAGATTGGACTTGCTGTTTGCAGCTGCTGCAAGCAGCCAGGAAACGCCACACTGACATCAGCGTGCGTACTTGGCTCATCTACATCCTCTTCACTTTTGATCATCTATCTTTGCATTCATTTTATTTAATGTTGGCACCTTTATGCATGATAACATCCTCCTTGTTGATCCAAATGGTCCTGCTTCCCTTTAGCTAGCCTTGGGAACTCTGTCAAAGCCCTCTGTTTAGAGGTGAGGAGCTGCCTGGGTGACTGACTTACATCAGATGATGCTGGAATTAGAACCCAGGCAGGGCAGTCTGGTGAGCTCATGTTATCCGAGGCAGACAATCTTTGTGTGGTTTGTTGGGCCGTTCCAGGCGGGCTGAGCTTCTTGGGTCGCCGTCCTGCCAGGGACAGCCTGAGTGATCACCCTGGAGATGATTAATTCCTGCCTCTCCCGGCGGGCCCTGGGTCTGCAGCCAAGTGCTGCTGTCATCTCTTCATTCTTCTGCTCCACTGTTATTGAAAATCAATAAGCCGTCCAAGCCAAATGAAGTTCAGTGACTGGGACTGAGTCTATAAATCAAATAAAAACTAAATTATACTTAAAAAGGGAAATAGGAATAAGGAGGCTGCTTTGGGGTAGAGGTGGGATCCCTAGAGTCTGTGATCACAGAGGCAAAGAGATGACCAAGAAACTGGTCCTACTTGGACACGGTGTAGGGTGTTAAGGCTGAAAGTGTCTCAGGGAACACTTTCTAGCCCCTTCTTTTCCATATCAGAGGACTGAGGCCTAGAGAGGAGAATTTCCCCCTCTGGTTGCTCAGTGATAGTGGAGCTGCCTCCAGAGCCAGGGCCCTTCGATGTTCTCCATCAACTGGCATGCAAATCAATGAGAAACAGCAGCTGAACTGAAGTGAATTTAAGAGAAAAGCAAAGAGAGAGGCTTTAAATTTTTCTGTTGTCAAACCCACCACTCTTTTCCTTTACAATTTCTTCCTTTAATGTTATATTTGAAGTTCTAAGCAAAGACGTCTGCTTTCAGACAAGGAAAGGCAGAAGTGTTCCTGGAGTTTGTCTGGTACTAGGAATTCTTTATGTTCCTATCAACCAGAGTAGAAAGACCTTCAAGTAGGGTCCTCAGAAGGCTGTTTCTTAATAGGGAGGCCAAATTAACCCTAGACTAATGGCTGTGCTTCAAGCCTTGAGAAGATCCAACTAATTTGGACTTCAGAACAAAATCCAATGGTATTTAAAGGAATACAACAAAATCCAGCAACCAACAATGTGACATTGGTTATGTCCAGCATCCAATAAAAAAAAATTCCAAGCAGACAAAGAAGTAGGAAAATACATTCTATAGCCAGATTGGAAAGTAATCTTTATAAACAAATCAAGAAGTGATAGAGATGGTGGATTTAGCAAAGAACATTAAAATAGCTATTATGATCCATATATTTGAGAAAGTAGGGGGAAATGTGACCAAGATGAAGAGAAAAATGGAGGCTTTTATAGTTTCATATCCAAATGAAATTTTCAGAAATGAGAAAATTAATGTCTGGAATGAAAACACACAGGATGTTATTAATACCAGGTTAGACTTTGAAGAAGGAGAAATCAGTGAATTTGAAGCTGTAGCTTTAGAAACTATCCAAAATGAAACATATGCTTACCATATGATCCAGAAATCATGCTCTTAGGCATCCACCCAAGAGAAATGAAAACATACTCACATGAAGACTTGAATATTCATAGCTTTGTTCATAATACAGAACTGGAAACAACCCAACTGACTGATGAAGGAATAAATGTAATGAGATATATCCATTCAATGCAAAGGAATATAACACTCAGCAGTAAAAGAAATTAACTACAGCTACCTGAAATAACATGGATAAAATTTTAAAACATGATGTTGATTACATTTGTAAGATATTCCAGAAAAGGTAAAACTATAATAGAAAACAGATCAGTGGTTGCCTAGGGTGAGGAATGAAGGGAGGGAATGGACTGCAAAGAGGCATGAGAGAACTTTGGGGGATGATGGAAATGTTTTTTATCATAATTGTAGGTTTGTTGCTGTTCAGTCACTCAGTCATGTCCGACTCTTTGTGACCCCATGGACTGCAGCACGCCAGGCTTCCCTATCCTTCACCATCTCCCAGAGCTTGCTCAAACTCACATCCATTGAGTTGGTGATGCCATCCAACTAGCTTGACCTCTGTCATCCCCTTCTCCTGCCTTCAATCTTTCCAAGCATCAGGTCTTTCCCAACAAGTCTGTTCTTCGTATCAGATGGTCAAAGTATTGGAGCTTCAGCATCGGTCCTTCTAATGATTATTTAGGGTTGATCTCCTTTAGGATTGATTGGCTTGACCTCCTAGCAGTCCAAGGGACTCTCAAGAGTCTTCTCTAACACCACAGTTCAAAGGCATCAATTCCTTGGCACTCAGCCCTCTTTACGGTTCAACTCTCATGACTACATGTGACTACTGGTAGAGATGATTACATGACTGTATATATTTGCCAAAATTTATTATATTGTGTGTGCATGGAGGGGATGAATAGGTGTAGTTCTAACATGGCAACTTGAAAGATCTTTGTGGTGATGGAACTGCTCAGTATCTTGACTGTGGTGGTGGATACACCAATCTACACATGGGATAATATTGTATAGAACTCAGTATATGCATACAAATGAGTACATGTAAAACTGGGCAAATTTGTATAAGAACCAAGGATGTTATCAACATCAGAATTCAGTCTGTGATATTAATTGTAGTATTAAAAATGTTATTATTGGAGAAAACTGGGGAAAGGGTACATGGGATCTCTCTGCAGTATTTCTTACAACTGCATGTGAACCTATATTTATCTGAATAAAATTTCAGTTAAAAACTCACTGAACTTGGATGGACTTGGAGGGCATTATTCTAAGTGAAGTAAGTCAGAGAAAGGCAAATACTTTATGATATCACATATATGGAGTCTAAAAAATACAACAAACTAGTGAATATAACAAAAAAGAAGCAGAAACACAGATATGGAGAATAAACTAGTGGTTGTCAGTGGAGTGGGAGGGGCAACATAAAAGTGAGGAAGTGGGAGGTACTAGGCTCAAGGACGGATTGTTAAAACACAGGAAATACATTCAATATCTGGTAGTAATGGTAAGTTGAAAGTAACCTTTAAAATTGTATAAATTTTTAAAAGTTAAACTCATTATAGAAGTAAAATTACTAAATTTTATTTACGCAAGTTATTCTTTAATGAAGCCAATTTTTTAAAGAGTTCTGTATGACCCTTTAAAACAAAGTTGTGTTTTTGCTTATAAACTGCTCTTTCACGAGAGCTTCAGTGGGACTTTTGCTCCACTTGTTTGAAAAATTATAAATTAGGAATATTTAGGAGTTTCGTAGATTTTTTTCTTAACACGCAGCAAAAATGATGATTTGTCCATCCCTAAAAAAATAAAGATATTATCTGAAAGTGCTAAACTACCTGAGGAAAATATACATAACCCAGCCATATTTTCTTGTCATTTCATGTCTTCCATTTAGACCTTGTCAACAAATGAACACTTTTTTTGGTTTATGCTATTTTTCTCAAAAAGGATTTTTTTTTTTCAAAATGGTTAGCTAACAGTCCTGACATCACTTATAATGTAGTCCATTTTCCTGAAAACCCAATATACATGTTCAAAAATTTACCTTTATCATATATGAAGTTTGCATCTAAACTTGTATCTATATGTGGACTCCATTCTGTTCCATTGAGCTGAATATATCAAATGTTTTGTTGGTCCTGTTTTTGTTTTTAACCAGTGTCTCCATGTTTTCCTTATTGCAAGTTTATACTAAGTTTTAGTGCCTGGTAATATTAGTCTTCTCATCTACTATTTATTTTCAAAATGTTTTTGGTTATCCTTGCACATTTGTGACATCCAAAATCATTTTGTCAAGTTCTCAAATATTGTACTGGATTTCAACTGGTATTTTATTAAGTTTACAAATTTGGGGGAAATGGATACCTTTATATTACTAAACCTTCTAGGCAGGAATATGATATGCCAAAGACTATCACATTGCACAACTCCAGGGGGCCTATATTATAGTGGAGTAATGAAGTATTGGGCCTGTGTGGCAATAGACAGGGGTTGAAGAAGTTGTCTTGCATCTCCCAGTAAAATATTACTTTTTTTGTCACGTGCATCTTTTGTCTTGTACATCTCTTACTATGATAACTTCTAGGTCATTCATATTTTTGCTACTATTGTGAATGGGCTCTTTTTATCCTTTGGATTTTCCCATGTTTATCGCAAATGAATTTTTTTTAAAGGAAGTAGCTGAATAGTCTACTTTCTTGAATAGTCTCATTCATTCTAGGATAACTTTCTAGTTGATGCTTTGGATTTTTAAGCTAGAAAATTATATCAAATGCAAATAATATCTTTGCTTCTTTTTTGTGCTGTTCATACTCTTTAAGAATCAATCAGCTGTCCTCAGTTAAATTAGGGTGGTAATTGTAGGCATTCTCATCTTGTTCTTGCCTACAATGAGGCATTTCACTTTGGGTGTGAAGTTGGCTCTTGGTAGAAGATAGATATTCATTTCAGTTAAGGAAATATCTTTCTATTCCAAGTTTACTACGAGTATGTAAAATTTGGAATAATGATTCATTGTGTTCTTTTTTGGCATTTTCAAGATAATCATGTGGTATTTCTCATTGGACCTATTAGTGTAATAGATATCAACAGATTTAAATTAAGCCATTCTTGCCTTCTTGAAATAAACTTTATTTGGCTTGGCATATTATTATTTTAACATACTTTTGCATTTTATTTGCTGTTTCTTTATTTGGGATTTTAAAAATCTATAGGCAAGCATGCTGTATTGTGACATTTCTGTTGAGCTGGGTTTCGGTGATATGCTGGGTTTACAGAAAGAGTTGGGAAGATTTCCATATTTTTCTTTGGTCTGGAACTGTTTAAATAGCATGGGAATTATTTGTTTCTTGAAGATTTAGAGAAATTTGCTCACAAGACAGTGTGAACTCAGCCTTATTTGGTAATCATACTTCAATAATTGTGTTTTCTTCCATAGTTTCTCATTTTCTTTCTTTAATTAATTTTGCCAATTTCCTTTAGTTAATCTGCCAATATCACAAGATTATCCATTTCTCTAAGTTTTAAAGATATTTAGCAGGGAGATATACATAGCATCCTCTTATAACTGTAAAATCTCACCAGTATTTTTGGTTTTGTCCCTCCTCTCCATTGTGAATGCTGTATTTTTGTTTTTTCCCCGTTCATCTTTATTACATTTTGTTGCAGTTGTATAATTTATTACTTTTTCAAAAAAACAATTTTTTGTATTTATTTGGGGCTGTGCTTGGTCTTCATGGCTGTGTGGGCTTTTCTCTAGCTGTGGGGCCCGGGGGCTGCTCTCGAGCTGTGGGGCGGGGGCGGCTCTCTAGCTGTGGGGCGCCGGCTTCGCATTGCAGTGGCTTCTCTTGCTGTGGAGCATGCGCCCTAGAGCGCTGGTTCAGTAGTCGTGGCTCCCAGGCTTAGTTGCTCCATGGCAGGTGGGGCCTTCCTGGATCAGGGATTGAACCGTGTCTCCTGCACTGGCTAGCGGATTCTTCACCGCTGAGCCACCAGGGAAGACCCTATTAGACTTTTCGAGATCTAATTAGACTGTTCTGGGTTTTATTAATCAGTCTACTAGGTTTTTGTTTAGATTTTTGTTGTGTTTTTTCTAACTTCTTGAGTTAAATGCTTATGGGGACTAATTTTTATTTATTTATTTATTTTTACTTTACAATATTGTATTGGTTTTGCCATACATCAACATGACTCCACCACCGTTGTACGTGTGTTTTATTGTTTTTGTAAAAAAAATACTGTAAAATTTTCTCTGAGGACAATATTGACTCTAAGCTTTAATATATAATATTTTTTTTTGTTTCTTTGTATGTAATATACTTTAATTTCCATATTTTTTCCTATTTAGAATTTTATTGCTAAAATAAATCCTTTGTAATGGGGACTCCCTCTCAGTTTGACTGAAGCCTCAAAGCCTGGGAATAAACCTCCCACATTCTGGACTTCCCTGGTGGTTTAGTGGTTCAGACTCTACTTCTAATGCAGGGATGCAGGGGTTCGNTTCCATATTTTTTCCTATTTAGAATTTTATTGCTAAAATAAATCCTTTGTAATGGGGACTCCCTCTCAGTTTGACTGAAGCCTCAAAGCCTGGGAATAAACCTCCCACATTCTGGACTTCCCTGGTGGTTTAGTGGTTCAGACTCTACTTCTAATGCAGGGATGCAGGGGTTCGATACCTGGTTGAGGAACTAAACATCCTACATGCTGCATGGCACGCCCAAGCAAACATACCCCCACACACTGAAGTGAGAAGACAGACCACCTCTACAGGTCTTGCAAAGGAAGCATCTGGAAACCAAGTTTTGCTGCTTAGCCCAGCATCCACCTCAACTATATAATAGGGTCGAGAGTGAAGAGTCTGGGAGGGAACATTTCTCTGAGAAAGTTCTTGCAAGTATTTACCCTCCCCTCACCTGGGAGCCTAGGAATATCTCCCCTCATCTCCGTATGTGTCCCCTAGAGCCTAGGGCAGTGAACTGGGAATGACTGACTCCTGGAAGATGCAAAGCCCTGAGGCCAATACTGCCCACCGGAGGGAGCAGAAAGAAAAAGGACTGCATAGAAAAGAGTTCATTTCTGCCAACAGAAAGAGGCAAAGATGCACGTTTCCTCATGTAGGTCCTGCTGTAGGTCACATGGGGGAAACTACTTGGGGCCATCTTGATAAGGACTTTGTCCCCAGAGTCCCCTTAAAGGACTGATGTCCCAATAAGAAGCGTGTTGAACCACTGGATAGCACAGGGCTCAGGACTGAAGACAACTGGAGTCAGCTGGAGATGTAAGCTACCAGTCAGAGATGGGCTTGACCCTGTCCTGGGGATTGTAACGGGAGGGTCGCAGTTGGGGAGATCTCTGTGAAACCCAACAAGTGCCATCAGGCCCAGAGAACACTAACGCTGACACACACAGCACCAGCCACACCAGACTGCAATTTCCCCGACACCCGCTGCGTCTGGGCCTCACCTGAGGGGTGAGGAGCCGCAGGCCAGGAAGCTGGGGGCGGGGGTTGTGTAATTAGGGGGAGTGTGACAGAGGTGCCTGTGCCACCTCGGCTGAACAAGGGAAGAGAGGGGCTTTTGGTTCTGTTTCTTGGAGAATCCTGACTAATACAATGAGGCGAACAGAAAAGGCCCAAGAACTTTGCCAGTTTGACACTGCCAAGTGGCCTGGATGCCTCAGGTCTCCTCCACCCACCCTGCTGAGACCCCTGGCACAGGTGGGTGCACACCTTGGCCTCTCTGGGCCTCCACTGTCCTGTGTCCTCTGGGAGGACTTGGACTGGATGATCCCTGAGGCCCTTAGATGATCCCTCTAATCTCNCCACCCACCCTGCTGAGACCCCTGGCACAGGTGGGTGCACACCTTGGCCTCTCTGGGCCTCCACTGTCCTGTGTCCTCTGGGAGGACTTGGACTGGATGATCCCTGAGGCCCTTAGATGATCCCTCTAATCTCCTGGGTGCCTTGAGATGTCTAGTTACTGAGAAGTGAACAGAACCAAGCCTCCACACCATTTTCCACCTCCCTAATCAGAAGGGGCAATGGTCCACTCTGCCTCCACCCCTCAAAAAAGGATAAGAGCAGATGTTGGCAAGGATAGGCGGGGGAAGACATTCAGAATAGGGGGCACAGCATGAGCCAAAGCACCAAGAGGGCCATCACTCCTTATATTCAGGGAAGGCAAGGTGGCCGGGTGATAGGATCCCTAGGTGCACAGAGAGAGAGATATCGATGCATGTGCAGCCCTTTGTGGTTTCTGAATCCCCTTAACCCCCTCAGAACCACACTGTGACATCAGCACTTTATGCTGATCTTACAGGAAAGGACACTGAGATTCAGAGGCCTGTAGCTACTTGTCTACGGTCAGATACCTGAAAATCAGCAGAACTGAGATTTGAATTCAAACCTGTCTGTGCTTTTCCCCAGACACCACAGGGCTTTAAAGGTTGTATGATCCAGCATATCTAGTCAACTAATTTTGCATTATCCTAATGACAAGTGAGGGTGTAATTCATTAGACCAGCCACATAGCCATTCTGATTCCACTGTCAAAGTGGAGGAAAAGCAAATCCATCATGTTTTGATCTGAGGTGATTTTCTTGTGATTCTGCCTCCCACCCACCCCCTGCAGAGCTGAGGAGGAGACATATTTTGATTCTAACAGCCTGTGTACATCGGCGCTAGCCTGCACGTGTACAAGGTGAAGGAGAGACTATAGCTTTATTCTTGCTTGGGGGCAACTGGTTATGTCTGGAAACATTTGAACATCCCATAAAGCTCATTTCTTTTGCAAATGAGTCAGATAACACAGAACACTTCAAAGTGAGATTCCGTTGGGCTTTCCATCTGGCTGGCCTCTAGGGGAATGCCTCTCGCTGCCTTTGTTAACCAGGTCCTGGGAGCTAGAATTTCATGCTGAAATACAAATAACTGTGCATTCGTGGGGAACAAAGCCAAGATATGATCTCAACTGCATTTGGAGCAAAATTCCCCGTCTCCCTCTACAGCTCTCCATCTTCCACACATTTTCTGGCTCCAAGCAGCTGTGTGCTGTCGCGCCCTGCATCTAGGAAAGCAAGCGTGGTAAGTCCCGGCTTACTCGCCGAGTCTCGGAGTGCCATGTGCTCTTGAACAGCACCGTCTGTGTGGGCCTCGCTTCCTTGTGTATTCAGTCCCAGGGCCTCCATGTCCCCAGAACAGTGCCCCGGAGAGTCACTTAACCTCCACCCCACTCCTTCTAGTTGGAGGATCTGGACACCTTAAGGCCACATTCTCCACACCTTCTTGTGGTGAGGATTGTAGGTGTGAAGTGGGTGTCATGCATTCTGTGCACCTGGGTGAGTTTTGGAAGTCAGAGGGAGGAAGCCCTGCCCAGCCTGCAGTTCCTCTGGCCAGCTAATGGCAAGGCTGGATAACTCACAGTCTCCCTGCAGCTGGGCACCCCGTCTGTTCCCCAGTTCTTTAATACATGGGGCCTTCTGTGACATGGTGACAGCAGTGGCACCATCCTCAACTGTTTTATTTAAGCAGAGCTGGCCGGTGTCTCTGAGGATATAGTGATGCCAGGGATCAGGTCTGAGGATTCACACTGAAGGCCAGCCTGGAGTCCACCGCTGTAACCCTCCCAGTGACTGCATGAGGAGCCCCTGCCCTGATCCAATCCCTTCCAGCCTAGGATGTCTAGCTTTGTGTCCCCCCCATGCTGCCCCGTGGCTGAACCGGCACTGTTAGTCTGCCTTTGATAAGAAATTCGGTCTCCTCCTGAATGTTTCTCAAGATTTTTGTGTGCAGGGAGGGGGATTTACATATGCTGGTCTTTGCCTGCCTCCTATGGTTTCAGACTTCCATATTAGCTTCTACTTGGCCCCTGCTGGTTATCTATTTACCACACACACACACACACACACACACACACACATATATATATATGATAGCCAGGGTTCTCTGGAGAGATAAAACCAATGGGATGTGTACATATATGTGTGGTGGGGGTGCTGTAGAGAGAGAGAAGTTTATTTTAAGGAACTGGCTTACATGACTGTGGATACTAGCGAGTCCACTGTCTGCAAAGGTAAGCTGGCAGGTTGAAGATCTAGGGACGAGTTCTAGTTTAAATCNAAACCAATGGGATGTGTACATATATGTGTGGTGGGGGTGCTGTAGAGAGAGAGAAGTTTATTTTAAGGAACTGGCTTACATGACTGTGGATACTAGCGAGTCCACTGTCTGCAAAGGTAAGCTGGCAGGTTGAAGATCTAGGGACGAGTTCTAGTTTAAATCAGGAGGTAGTCTGCTGGCAGAATTCCCTCTCCTCTTGAGGGAGGTCCATCTTTTTCTTAAGGTCTTCAAATGATTAGATGAGGTCCACCCCCACTATGAAGCATAATCTCCTTCAGTCAAAATCTATTGATTTAAATGTTAACCTCTGCTGTTAACCTACACAGCAACATGTTTGATCTAAGAACTGTGGCTCACCCAAGTGGACGTAAAGTTAATGATCACACCATGTCTCCATCACACTCTTTGGACTGGTCCAGTCCCAGGTACTGCATCTCTCTCATTCCCCAAAGCACCACTAGCGCAAGCTGAAGAGACATCATAGAACAAGAAACAACTTAAAATTGGCTGCCAGACATTACTGAAGCTCAAGTTCATTGATCATTCCTGCACAGGAGGCCCTTTTTAGCCATCTTTCTCCTTTGCGTCTATCCATTGCCATGTGGATGAGACTCACAACTCCTTTCTGAGTCCTTCCCTCCTCTCCACACTCTCAGTATACTGGAAATTCTCACTGCTCTCTTATGTGGAGAAATTTGGTTCCCTTAGTCTCAAATTTTCCATTCCAAATTATGCCCAGGGCTTTACCTGTCACAAGTTAAAAGTATAAAGTCCCCGGAAAAAGCAGAAACCACTTAGAAAGATACTTAGTAACACTCTTGTCCAGCTTGGGCACAACCCTTCCTTGGCTGAGAGCATCTGCACCATAGCTCAGCATATCCAGAGGCACAAGTCCTGGTCGCATGGGGTTTCTCTGATCTGCTCCACCAACCTGTGGATTCCTGGTGAATCATATCTCTCCTTCGTGCTGCCACCGCCCCAACTCCTGCCACAGAATAGAGGGTGCAGTCAGGCACCCACCAGGACCCTGGGGCTTTTCAGGAGAGCCTTACCTGGGACTTCGGTGATCTCCAGACTCCAGAAACTTGAATGTTGGATATCAACTTCAAGATGACGAATCAAACCAACCTGAAGCCCCCTCCACGTGGCCACCTGGGCTCCCACAACCAGTTCTAGTTCTCACACCCCTCTGTCTTCCTCCTCCTGTCAGTATTATGTGAGAGTCCCCAGCTCCTACAAGCAGCCTGAGCTTTTGGGAGGGGGGATCCAGCAGTCTCTGCGCTCAGCCCCCTTCAGGACTGCCCCTGGCAGCTCCCCTCTAGTTCCTGTTTGGAGAGGTTTCTTCCTCCTTTGTGGTGCTGGACAGGGGTCTGGGTAGTTGCCACCCTTGGTGAGAGTGAGGGAATAGCCAGGTTGTCTGTGGGATATGAGTCCAGGAGAGGTCCTACATGGGGCCGAGGGTCAGAGTAAAGGCAAGTTGTGCAGTCACACAGTGGAACCCTGGGCGGAGCCGGGCAGAGGATAATCTGTCCACTTCTCTGGATGCCCAGAGTCCTGCACTCACTCTTGCAGCTTGGCATTCTAGTCATAACAGCTACCGTGGCAGCACATTGACTTACAGTCGGGCTGACTCACTGATGTTTGTGGATATGCACAGGGCAACGTGACCTCATCCACCCCTGCTACGCCTTGGTCAGCCCTCAGGGCAGCCTGAGAGGAGAAAGGGCCTTGCTTCTGCCCCAGATCCTGAGTGGTTTCTCTACGCATTTTCTCCCTGCTGCGAAGTCCCATCAGTCTTGCAGTCCTCAGGGACAGCTCTGACCTGGTGTCTGACCCTCTCAGCCTCTATTCATAAGAGTCACGGATGCTGTTGCATAATCTCAGAGACAGAATGGACAGTAGGAAGAGGCCTGGCCCTCTGGTGCATTCTCCTTGAGAGCAGAGTGCTGGGGTTAAAAGGCAAAGATCAAAAGTCAGATCTGAGTTCAAATTCTGGCTACATTTAGAATGCATGTGGTTACATTCTCTGGGTTGCCTGATCTCAAAGTAAATGGTCAACCCCTAGCTGGCAGGGAAGCTCATGGATATGATGAGGGGGATTTTGAGGAGTACTCCATTGCACATATCCACACCCTGGGCCCATAGAAAACTGGGGATGGAGCAAGGAGCACCCAGCCCTGGTATATAATGAGAACAAGCGCGTGAAAGCCCTCAGCATAGCCTAGGTACTTATACTGAATGGGCAGAAGCTGAGGGCCCCCACACCTGGCACCCCAGTCCTCTACCTCCCAGGCCAGAGCTTGCTCCTCTGCCTGGTCCTTCATGGTTTGCCAAACACTGGCCTATAGAGATCTCATGACATGTGTATTTGATCCAAAACATGTGTCATCCCCACCTACCCATAGGCTAGTATCTGCTTGGTCTGTTCCTTGGCCCAGGAAATTTCCTTATTACTTAGCTCTTCCCAAAGGGCCACAATTCTAGTCCTCTGTGGATAATGACAGATTCCCCCGTTTCATGAATGCTGCACTCCTGCCAGCCCTGGTCTGTCGAGGCTTGAAGGGGGAGCTCTAGGAGGCTATCCGGTGGGGCAGGGAGAGGAGCAAGCCAGGCCAGACCCCAGGCTACCACCCGGACCTTCCCTCCAACTTGTTGTGGAACCTAGGCAAGTCACAGCTCCTGCCTCAGTTTCCCTTTGCCAGTGGAGAGATTTCAGGTCTTAAACACCAGCCTCTGAGGTATTTGGTCCCCTGGCCTCCTGGGCACAAATAAAGAGAAAACCCACCTGAATCCTTAGGAGTCCTGCTTATACTTACACACCAAACTAATTAAGATGCTGGTCTTGTGAGAGCTCCCCTTAGCATGGCCTGCACTTCACCATCCCTCCATTTGTCACAGTCCCATTTAGAATGCTTGACCCAAACTGTCTCACAAAAACCTAATCCCCAGGACAGGGGATATGTAGATGAGCAGAAACCCATGTGAGAAGCTGGAGGGATGCAACCCAGCTCAGGGTTGTGGATACAGCAAGATGGGGTGGCATCATGCCCAGTCCCAAGGTTCGGGTCCATAAATCCTGGCTCTTCAGCTGTCAGTGTGAACATCCACGTGCTCATGCAGAAGTATCCTGTACTTTTCTAGCTGTGCTACAGCATGAATTCAGGACCTCTGGCCACCATTCCCACCCTTTGCTTCAGAGACACTGCTAAGCTACTCTGTAATTACAATGATAAAAAGACCTGCAGATACGCTTTAACATAACTCTAATGAAGTGTGTGCATTTCTCAAATCTCCAACATTAAACAGACAACTCTTTCCCAGCTGCTTAGATCCCACCACCTCACTTTCCAACAGCTGTTTTGACATATGAAGAAATACTGAGGGGTCCAAGATGAGCTGAATGATTTCCAGGCCCAAAAGAATGAAAAGGATCCAAAATGTGGAGAGGATAATTGGAGGTCCCAGCAGCTGGCTGAAATATCTGCAGATTTGGGAGACTTGTGAGAAATGGGGAGATGTGTCCTATAAAGCCTGGGCCCTGGAAATTTCTCTGGCCCTGACCTGATTTTGCTTTTTCATCATCAGCCTTCCAGAGGTGGGCTCACAGGTTGTGGAAGTGGGAAGTGAATTTAGACTCATGGGTCCAATTCTTTCATTTTGGAAACTGAGGCTCAGAGAAGGAAGACAGTTGGTTTTAAATGTAAGTACCCAGGNGCCAAGGATCAGTCCAGTGAAAACTGAGCACAGGTCAGGTATTTAGCAGATTTTCCGGCAGGTTATGAAGGGCATTCCTCAGCACGTTTTTCCCACAGCTTTTTCTTCCCATCCTCAGTTCCTCTCTTCATCTATGCCACTGCTTACAAAGTATTGGGCAGTTCATCGTCTTTCCATTTCTAAAAGTTGTGCTTGAAACCATTTAAGACTGGGACTCAAATCCATGTGGCTGGAACTCCATGCTATGCTTAGTCACTCAGTCCTATCCGACTAGGACTTGAGCCCAGCCAAAATCCATGGTGCCTGGTTTTAGGACCTAATGAAGCTCAGGCTCTTGATGTCTCATTGCAAAATAATTCAGCGATAGACACAGTGAGAGGTAAGAGGTGGATTTGTTCAGATTTAGAAAGAAGCACCCTGAACATGGTGTGAGCCATCATAGAGAGCGAGTGCCTTGTCCATGAAATGTGGTGTGGTTAGTTTTTGAGAACTAGGTAATTCTGCATGCTAATGAGTGGGAGGATCATTCCAACAATTGGGGAACCACTCACTCCTTGGTCTTTTGACACTACCTTGGAACTGTTCTGGTGTCTCTGGGTGTGTCATTTAGCTTGCATATTGAAAATCAATGTTTAGTTGAATTTGACTTGTCTGTCTTCTTGCACCCATTTTATTTTAATCGGTTTATATTATGCCCTTGAGCTATGTCATTCTTTCAAAAGTTGTGCCCCGCCCCCTTCATTCCTATTTCATGCTCTTTTCCTGAGCCCTCTCTGGGCCCATAATGTTGCCTCTACAATCTTCTGGAGGGACAACCAGAAATTAGCTGGCTCTTGGGAGGGAAACACTATATAAAAAATCAATCCCTCTAGATATTCAGGCCTTCATCTTCCATGCTTCCTGCAACATGTGCAACAATAGTATCTCTCAGTGGACTCACTTGGGTGGGTGACAGGCACACAATGCCTGCTAGAGTACATCTGTTGGTTGCATCCCTTCAAGGCAATTGGACTTCCAGGAATAATGTTTGCCATTTTGGCATTTAGCCTTGCAGGCAGTTTGGGCCCCAATCCTTGCCACCATTTTCCTAAGTTATAAACATACCCTGGATCAAATCTCCACTCCACTTTTATGGAACATCTGGTTTGTTGCCTCTTATCAATTTTTTTCTTAAGCCACTTATTAACTCCTACAACTAGGACCCTGCCCTCTTGTAGGCAATATCACTCCACCCCGCTTATTATTAAAATGCTCTTAATGCCCCTAACAGGACTAGATAACCAGCTCCTTTGTCATTACTTCTGTTATTACCTAAAGTAGATCTATGACAATGAAATGTTTACCATTGGAAACACCCTCAACTGCTCTTATGGAGAACTAGGGGAGGAAATCAGTGACTTACATTCCCTCAGAACAGTAAGAGGATAAGGCTTCACCAGGTTCCCAGTCTCAGAGCACAGGCTTGGACTGCTTTACATCATGATATCTATTCCCATATGTGGTAGACAAACCACCAATGAGTTAAGATTACAACCCCTCAATCCTACCCAGCACTGGTCACACTGGAGACCTTGGGGACACCCAACTCCAGTCCGGGGGTCCCAGGAGGTTGACCTGCCTTAGGATCTGGTCCTTGGAAGGTTATCATGTCTCAACCTGCTAGGGGATCCACCAGTCCAAGGGACCCAGGAGGTCAGCATGCCTTGACCTGCCCTGAGACCCAATTCTCAGGAGGCCAAAGCGCCTCAATCTGTCTGAGGATCTGGTCTTCAAAAGGTTGTCACACCTCAACCTACTTGAGGATCTGCCAGTCCAGGGGAACCAGAGGTTGACATGCCTCAGGCTGCCCAAGGACCCAATTCTCAGGAGGCCAACCTGCCTTGACCTGTCCAGGATTCAATCTCCAGGAGTGAAAGGTTGTTGTTGAATTACGATGCCAGGATTCTTGGCCCCCGGAGGAGAAGAATTCAATCTGGAGCCAGAGACGAGGCTTGATCGCTCAGAGCTTTTGTGTAACAAAGTTTTATTAAAGTATAAAGGAGATAGAGAAAGCTTCTGACATAGGCATTAGAAGGGGGCAGAAAGAGTACCCCCCTGCTAGTCTTTAGCTGGATGTTATATAGTCACCAGCAGTCTGTTAATGAAAGAAAGGAGTGTGTCAAAACTTAGAATGGCACCAGGCCCCTCACCCATAAGATGTATTTTGGGATAATCTTGGCACCAAATGGTTTATCTTGGGCCATAAAAGGATTAACCTGAACCTTGAAGAAGGGCAGAGCACCATACAAATAGTGTTGTTTACATAGATTAGAGGAACAATATTGGAGTATAGCATACTGGTTTATCAAGTAGGTTCTGAGCCCAAAAGGCAGAACCGACTTGAAGACAGAGTTTGGGGTAAATGCATAGTACATTAGCATAGCTTAAGATAAACATTTCCATAAGAAAAAGGCATTGGTTAACTTCAGGTGAAACCAGGTGTCATGGCAACACAGAATTTTAAGAGAAACCTCCTTTTAAATTTGTATAGAGAAGGAAAAAATATCGGCTAGTTTGTTTCCTCCTGCTGCTTAAGGGAGACAAAATGTCTGACACTTGCAGGCTATTTCCTCCATTTGGAGACCCCTGGCCTTCCTGCCTGTTACCCTCTCAGGAGGCTGTCACAGCTCAGCCTGCCTGGGGATCTGCACCCTGACCCAGGGATGCCTGGCTCTCAGGTTGCAGCAGTACTGGATAGGATAAGCTTCAGAAAGACTCACCCCTAAGGAAGTCCACTGATAAAAATAGAAGGAGGCCTATTAGTCTTTTCATCTTTTCCTCCCTATCAACACTGTTTTTCAGATGGGAAATAACCAATCCACTTCATGACAGATGTCCGTAAGATGCCTCCTTGATAAAAGGAAGCTGTTCGATCCTCTAACTCTAAGGAGACGTTGCTTAAAATTCTTTTGTGCCACTGTGTGGCCATGGTATCCTCTGCGGGATGGGAGTTTAAATTACAATACCATCCTGCAGCTAGACTTATTCTGCAAAAGACTAGAGAAATGGACAGAGATCCCATATGTCCAAATTTTCTTCTGACTAAGAGATACAAAGGAATTCTGTCTTAAGTACGGGACTGTATGCCCTTAAAGTGAGCTACTAGGTGAACGGTGCTAGGCACAGACAACCAAGAGAAGGAACCCCCCTGTGAAGGCTCACCTCGGATGGCTCCCCAGTTGCCTGGTTCTCTTTCCTTGCATCCAAACGTGCCCCCACATCTGGGAGCACCCACTCCACAGAAGCCAACTCAAGTATGTCCCTTAGTTGAAACTGCAGAAGAATTTGGACCAACCTGGGTCCATAAGCCCTTCTCCCTCTTAGAACTAAGATCAAACAAGACCTGGGAAGCTATACAGATGACCCAGGCAAATATGTAGATATGTTCCAACACATTACCTTGACCTTTGACTTGACATGGAAGGACATCATGGTCATATTTAGTCAAACTTTATCTGACCCTGAGAATGCTAGGGTCTTAAAGAAAGCCTGAATGTATATCACAGGGCTTCACGTGTCAAGGGATTAAATACCCAGTAGGGGAAAACAGCATTTCCCTCCTCAGATCTTAATTAGAATCATAATTACCCTGAGCACATCTGGAAAAGGGATCATTTTCTGATCTATGTAAAGGCAGGACTAAAAGCAGTCCAGCAAAAAGTAATCAGCTATGCCCTGGTCTCAGCAATAACTCGGGAGCTCAATGAGAATCCCACTGACTTTCTGGAAAGGCTAAGCAGGGGGGCTCTCCAAAAGTTCACCAATCTGGACTTAGACTCTTATAAGGGAAGGTGATGGTAAAGGACAAATTCCTGTCCCAATGTGCATCAGACCTCAGGATAAAGTTACAACAGCTATGGCAGCAGGACCCTGCTGCCTCTTTAGATGAGATGGTCCAGACAGCCACCAATACCTTTTATAACAGAACAAGAGAGGGAGGCCAAGGCCCAGGAAAGGGATAAAAGGAAAGAGACAAGGCATGCCCAGATGCTGGCCACCCTCCAGGGAAGTCTTTCGGCAAATCCCAAGTTCATAAAGGACAAGGCATAAGGGATATGCCTAATGTGTAGACAGGCAGGACATTGGGCCCAAGAGTGTCCAAACCATGACAAGTCTCCTAAAATGACTTGCTACAAATGCCATCAGTTGGGACACTGGGCAGCACTGTACCTTGGGGACCCAAGAGCCTCAAGGTCAAGCACCAAGTCTTCCCTCACGATGGTTCAACAGGACTGAAGTGGCCCACTCCAGCCAGCCTGCATCATGGGGCTAGAGCCAAGGGTACAACTGGATGTAGCAGGTAGGTCCGAGAATTTCTTGGTTGACACAGAGGCTACCTACTCTGTCCTGACCTTCTACTCTGGAGTCTTCTCCTCCCAAACTTGTACCAATTTGGGTGCTACAGGGAAAACAATTGCAAAAAGATTCACCCAAGTACTTCTTTGTTTCTGGGATGAACAAATATTTTCCCACCAGTTTCTTGTGGTCCCTGAGTGTCCTACTCCCTTACTGGGAAGAGATACACTCACTAAACTGGGGGCCACCCTTGTGATGGGAAGCTTTTCAGCCCCTAGAGCCCTACAGTTTCTGGTTACTACTGAGGAACCCATTACACTCACTCCAATTGGGAGGGACAAAAAAACCCTGGGAGGACAAAATTAACCCCCAGGTTTGGGACCAGGGGACTCCTGGATGAGCCCACCAAGCTGAACTGGTCGTCATTGTCCTCTGAGGTCCCACTCGGTTTCCAAACCAGAAACAATATCCCCTCAGAAGAGAAGCTCAGGAAGGTCTACAGCCTCTAATAAAGTAATTCCTTGCCTGTGGACTATTGGTCCCCACCAATTTGCTGTGTAACACCCCGACCCTCCCTGTAAAGAAAAAAGATGGGATCTGGTGAATGGTTCAAGATCTCCAGATCATAAATGAAGCTATAGCCCCCTCCATTCCACAGTACCCAATCGCTATGTAATCTTGGGAGAAATCTAGCCCAGTGCCAAATGGTTTACAGTCCTGGATATAAAAGATGCATTCTTTTGCAAACCACTGGCTTCAGTTCAGTTCCGTTCAGTCGCTCAGTCATGTCCGACTCTTTGCAACCCCATGAACTGCAGCACGCCAGGCCTCCCTGTCCATCACCAACTCCCAGAGTCCACCCAAACCCATATCTATTGAATCGGTGATGCTATCCAATTATCTCATCCTCTGTCACTCCCTTCACCTCCTGCCCTCAATCTTTCCCAGCATCAGGGTCTTTTCAAATGAGTCAGCTCTTCACATCAGGTGGCCAAAATACTGGAGTTTCAGCTCCAACATCAGTCCTTCCAATGAACACCCAGAACTGATCTCCTTTAGGATGGACTAGTTGGATCTCCTTGCAGTCCAAGGGACTCTCAAGAGTCTTTTCCAACACCACAGTTCAAAAGCATCAATTATGAACCCCCAAATCTTTTTTTGCCTTCGAGTGAGTGGCTCCAGGAGAAAACACCAACAGATGACTTGGACAGTATTACCTCAGGGGTCAGCAGGCTTTTAGCCAGGATCTCCTAGATCTGGACCTGGGACCAAATGGGAAAATATTATAATATGTAGATGACCTATTAGTCTGCTCTCCAAATGAGAAAAATGCCCAACAACATGCAAATCAGGTTCTAAATTTTTTGGCAGAGAGAGAGTATAAAGTCTCCCATGACTTAGCATGGTTGAGACAAAGGTCACTTACCTGGCAGTTCAGATTACACAGGGGTCCAGGAAGCTGTCCCTCTGATTGGGTACAAGCAATTCTCCAGCTGCCCTCCCCCACGACTCCAAAACAATTGTGAACTTTCCTGAGGCTAACTGTAGAATCTGGATATCCAACTATGGTCTAATTGCTCAGCCCTTTTATGAAAGCTTGAAGGGACAGGATGATTCAATCCTACTGATATGGGGAACTCCTCAAAAGAAGGTAGAAGCTACACTAAAACAAAATTTAACTCAAGCACCTGCCTTGAGGTTGCCAGACGCAGAAAAAGCATTCCAACTTTATGTTCATGAAAAGAAAGGAATAGACTTGGGAGTGTTAACTCAAAGGTTGGGACCTGAGCCCCAAGCCTGTAGCTTACTTATCTGAGAGGTTCAACCCAACTGCCCGAGGATGACATCCCTGCCTTCGAAATCTTGCAGCTATTGCAGTCCTGATAGAAGATGCCTTAAAACTCTTTTGGGGGCAAACTAACTATTTTTAGCCAGCCACCAAGTGAAATGACTCCTGACTGGGAGAGGTCATTTATGGATGTCTGATCAAAGGATCCTCANTTCATTTTGTTAAGGTAAATAACTTGTTAAATAGCCTTTAAGATCATTTCTATATTATGATATTTTAACCAAGCTTAATTTCTAACTTTAATTGTATTATTTCGACATGGTACTCCATAATTACATACAGCTGATGCTTTCTAAAATCTTAGTAAAATATCACTGAAAATATTTGTCCCTTTTTGTTTTTTAACTGTAGCCCATATTCAGCAAACATTTAGCAAATGCTGATCTTGTACAAGTGTGCAGGCGTGGAGGTGAATAGGGCTCAGCTGTCACCTCTGAGAGGCTCACAAGCTAAAGGGTATATGGACAGGTGAATAGCGGAGGGAAGCAGGTATCCCAGGGGTTGCAAAGAGGGCGAAGGTGTGCAGAGGTAGGTGAATTACACTGGCAGGGGAGAAGAGTGCAGAGATCTTCATGGAGCTTAGCCATCTTGAAACAAGCAGGAGTCAGAAAGGGCAGCTCAGTTGCAGGAGCACAAAGGAAGGCTTAGTGTTGAAGAACATCATTGCACATCTGAGAAACAACATGTGCCTCATTCTCAGGACCAGAGAGCAAGGCACAGGGACAGAGAAGGGGAGAGAGAAAGTGAGATACCGATGTCACACAGCAGAGCTGACATTCAGTTCCAGAGCTTGGATTCACCAGCCAACCTGCTTCCTGATCAGTTCCCAAAGTCTCATCAACCTGCATCGCATTCTCCTCTGATCTGCACCCACAGGGGGCCCCCAAGGAGCAGACCATTAGGGCTAGTCAGTACTAAACTCCCACCAGACCTGGCAGATCCAGCGCCAGCCCCCAGGCTCACAGCCAATGAGCACAGCCCTCTAGAGCCCGGCTCCTCTCTGGACTTCTGAGACTGTGTCTAACAGCACTGGCCAGGCTACCCTCTCTCCAGAACTTCTTGGCAACGGGATTCAAAAGGCAAAGCAAAATGAAAACTTCATACTCTGTGAGCCGAGCAGGTGGCCAGTTTACCACCCAGCTGCCTAACCTGGTATTGGTGGCTTGACCGGCACAAGTACCTGGCACCGGTGGAGGAGGATTTGGGAAGAGCATCTGGCAGACTGGCTTACCTGGCCTCCCAGATGACTTCCCAAGCCCACATGCCAGTGGGAAGCCAACAGAGGCATTGGCTGGGGTGGGTGGCCTGAGAGACAGAGTAGGTGGCTCTGGCACACCAGGGCTGGTGCTGTTCAGCTCAGGCTGCTGGATCAAAAATTAGCCCAGGCTAGTTATGTGCAGGGCACCGAGGCAGCCAGGGGTGGGGGTGCCGGATCCCGCAGGCTCCACGGAGCCTGGGACTGTGTCTGCAGACTGGACTCAGGGCATCTGGGGCCTTAGCCAATCCCCAGGTCAGGTGCAGACCCTGTGGTATGGAGGGGAGGCTGATCTAACCCAACAGAGGGGAGGGATTGGGGGACAGAAAGTTCACCACCTGAGGATAAGGGTGTGAGGTAGGAGGAGACAAGCCCTGAATAAGAAGGGAGGGAATCCAGCCTCACACCTGTCACTAACTTCCCTAGTGACCCCGTGCACTTTCCACATCCTCCCTGGGCCTCAGTTTCCACAGCGACATGATGAGGTAACTCTTCCCTATTCCCACCTTACCCACAGGAGTCTTGTGAGAAGACAGAATCACAAGCCTGCTAACAGATATGAAATGATTCATAAACCATCAAGCCTGGGCCGAGCCCTTGGCCTCAGTGAATCCCAGCTTGTGGTCACTCTGCCATCTCTGAGACAGGATTTACTGGGGGAGAGGGAACGGTGTGGCAGTGGTGGCGTGTTTTGAAGCTGCATTTCCATACCACTTACAAAGAAAAACCAAGAAAGTGTTTTAAACTGGGCAGTGAAGATTGGATACCTTCTAGTGACTTCTAGATACTCTATATTTCAGGCTCTCTGCTCTTTCATTGTTTCTGAGATCCCTTATGACTTTATAAATTATAGAAAACAAATAGTAACACATGATACCTGTCTATAGAGATGCAAGTGAATTTTGTCCACTACCATTGCTATAATGATTGCTCTATGGGTAATGACTACTTCTGTATCTATTTCAACATTCCCAGTTGCCTACATGTGCAAATCTGTGAATTCTCCTTTGAACTTGTTGCAGCAGCTTACAGAGTCCCTCATTAATTAATGAGTTAAAATATTTGATAAGTGTTCTGTTTATATCTGCATAAGAATCACTGTATTGGTTTCCTATTGCTGCATAACAAACCGCCACAGACTAATCACATTTATGGGCTCACAGTTCTGTAGGTCAGAGGTCCCAGCACAGCGTGGTTGGATTACCTGTTCAGGGTCTGCTGAAATCCAGGTGTGAGCCAGGCTGCACTCCTTTCTGGAGGCTCTGGGAGAAGAATTCACTTCTGAGCACATTCAGAGTTTTGGCCGATTTCGACTTTCTGAGCTTGTAAGACTGAAAGCTATGTTTTCTCTCTGGCTGTCATCTGAGGGTTGCTGTCAGCACCTGGAGCTCACTTCTCTCCATGAGGAGATCACAACACAGCAGTTTGCCTTCTTCCAGGCAGGTCTCATTGATGCTTTCCTCTGTGACCACCCAGAAAAAAATGCTATGCTTTTAAAGGGATCTCCTGATGAAGTCAGGATATTATGCAGGACCACTCAGCATAATCTCTCTTTTGCCATATAACATAATATAGTTGCAGGGGTGATATTTATCAACTCCATTCACACTCAAAGGAGAGGAAATGATACAAGGGTGAGGGTCATCTAAGAATTCTGACCATCAGAGATAGTTTTACCTAACAAAAAATGTTTGAATGCAATTTACAAAAACTGAAAGTCCATCAAAGAATGGGAAAGGGCTAGTAGAGATTGGGAGGGTCTATAGACCATCCTTTGGTTTTGCCACTGACCCATAACCTGCCCCACTTTATGGTCAGCTTATCAGTGATACTGAGTTTGACTGTCTGTCAAACAGTTGAGCTATTTCAAATCCTAAAAGATGATGCTGTGAAAGTGCTGCACTCAATATGTTCAGCAAATCTGGAAAACTCAGCAGTGGCCACAGGACTGGAAGAAGTCAGTTTTCATTCCAATCCCAAAGAAAGGCAATGCTAAAGAATGCTCAAACTACCACACAATTGTATTCATCTCACATGCTAATAAAGTAATGCTCAAAATTCTCCAAGCCATGCTTCAGCAATACGTGAACCATGAACTTCCAACTGTTCTAGCTAGATTTAGAAAAGGCAGAGGAACCAGAGATCAAATTGCCAACATCCAATGGATTATCAAAAAAGCAAGAGAGTGCAAAAAAAAAATCTACTTATGCTTTATTGACTATGCCAAAGCCTTTGACTGTGTGGATCACAATAAACTGTGGAAAATTCTGAAAGTGATTAGAATACCAGACCACCTTACCTGTGTCTTGAGAAATCTGTATGCAGGTCAAGAAATAACAGTTAGAACTGGACATGAAACAACAGACTGGTTCCAAATAGGAAAAGGAGTATATCAAAGCTGTATATTGTCATCCTGCTTATTTAACTTATATGTAGAGTACATCATGAGAAATGCTGGGCTGGATGAAGCACAAGCTGGAATCAAGATGGCTGGGAGAAATATCAATAACCTCAGATATGCAGATGACACCACCCTTATGGCAGAAAG